>VZTH01002895.1:338177-375677 GCA_013397815.1 Aleadryas rufinucha
ACACCAAGAGAACTACTGGGGTTTTTTTCTTTCTTTTTTTTTCTTTTTTTTCTTTTTTTTTCTTAATTAAAAATCCAAACAGGATGGGTGGAAAGAATTTGGAAAGGGGCTGGAGCCACCATGTTATTAACTATTATTATTAATTTTCAATACAAAAATGAATGAGCTGGAATAGACCCGATTGTCATACTCTGTGGAACCTTGCAAAAAAAGTGAAGAAATGTTGAAGGGTTTAGTTGGAGCAGCTGGCTGATGTCAAAGCTGCCAGGATGCTAATTAACTGCAGGTTGTGTCCCTTATTTCTGTATTTAAAAGGAAAAAAAAAAAAAGCCTTTTGTATTATGGCATTTTTTTTCTTTGCTGCTGTAGTCCTACATCCCACTGCAAATCATCTTTCATTTTTCATTCTGTTGACCTGGGTATTATTTTATTTCTTTTAGAAACAGGAAAAAAAATGAACATCTGTGTCTCCTTCCAATCTGCTGCACATCTGCGCGTTTTGATGCGGGTCTTCAAAGTTCAGTCAGTAACCCACGGACGCCATTCATCTTCTTGTTAAAATGTCTACTGCTGTATCCAATGCTCATGCCCTTGAGGGTTATTTTTTTCTCTCTCTCTTTTTTTTTTTAAATTTCCATTATTGTTATAAAGAACATTGTGACTTTAATATTAGCATTTTGCTTTCAACAGCAATTAGCAATCTCTTGGTTTGCTGTTTGGTAAAGCATCTGTTAATGAGGTCATCTAGTTTAAAATCCCAGCTACTGGAAAATAACAGGGAGGAGGTCAAATCTATCATTTTGTGTATATTCTCTGCTCTCTTTTCAGTTTTCTAAAGAAAAGATATCTTTGTTATCCACAATAAGTCATTATGACCCGTTACTGGCCTTCTGTATTTTCTACCACCTCAAGATACAGTAAGTTCTTTCTTATTGAAGTATTGAAATATGACAGTTCAGTTAAAATCTTTGCACATCTGAGGATGAGGAATTGGTTTCATTTTCTGTTGTGTTTTTGTTTTCGGAGTTTTGAGTTCAGTTTTAGCGAGGAGTCGCGTCTATGGTGGATGGGGTTCCCGGGGTGGTGGACCTCGGAGTAGCTGCTGGTGGAGTGTCGATGGGGCTCCCGGCCCCGCTGCTGGGTGTCACGGAGGAGCTCACTGCTGGTGTCTCTCCTTGCTGCTGGGCTTGGAGGGTCTGTCCACAGATGTGATGGTGCTTCTCCCAGTCCTTGTGCTGGCAAAATGAGCCACAGTATCGTGCTGTGTTGCAACCACTGCAGGTTTCACTAGCTTTCCGGCCACAGTTCCAGCAACTCTAGAAGCAAAAGAGGAGGGAGATGGGAGAAATTAGCTAGTGTCCTAAATTTTACAGTAAAAACAGCTGACAGGGAACTGCTGGTCAACTCTCTGCCTAAGGACAGCTGAGGCAGCAGTAGGTGCTACCTTGGGTATCTGAACCTGTACCCCAGCAGCTCCAGTCACCTGGGGGACTCTGTCTCTCAGAAGCTGGGCAAGAAGAGAAGCAGCTCTTTGCTAGTACTAATGATGTAAATTCCAAGTATGCCCCACATCCAGCAACCAGCAGCATGCTGATTAATACAAAGTTTCAGTAAAACTTCTGCTAGCTCCTCTTACAAATTTATTAAAACAAATAATGAAACATGCACACACAAAAAAGTGCTTCTCCAAAAGTGGAGAGGGACTAATGCAAGACAAGAAAGGGAAAAAAAGATTTTAAGACTAAAAAAAAAAGGTAAAACTTGCTGATCAATGAAAAGTCGCTACCCTAGGAAAACCTAATTTTTAATCATCTGAGTAATACCATTTGACTCAGTGGCACTTCTGGCAGTGAACAGTTAAGCTAGAGTCTAAATCTTTGGCAGGATGAGGAAGCCACTGCAGAATATGTGTGCTATTCACTTTAACACACTCCATAGCTCTGCCAGCTGGATGCTGGAATACAGCCAATCCTTAAGTGATATTCCTCAACTACTTAAAAAAAAAAAAAATCCCAGTTCCAGAATGAAACAAAGACCTAAATCCGAAACAGTATTTTAAGGAAATTAGACTTTTAATCAGAATCAAGTGGCTTTAGAAAATGTCCCTATGTATATTCCATATTCTCTCTTTTTGCTGGTTTTCATTGTTTTGGATGGTTGGTTGCTTGTTTTTTTGCATAGGCATGTACTGGCAGATGGGGGAAGAGTAACTGTCCGGTGCCCAATTGTTCTTTGAGACTGAAATCAAAGGTACAGGGCATTCTCAATTCATACTGATTAAACACACAGACTAAACCAGGTAATTACAGATACATGTGTTGGAGACTTTTTTTTTTTAATTCATAAAATTGTTCCCATCTTTAAAAACACTTAAAAAAAAAAAAAAAGGTGGAATTGCCAACACACAGAAACAGATGTTTCTGGTAGTTAAATGTCAGGAATTCAGACTCCTTGTCTGGCATCACCTGGTTTTGATTCAGTAGTCATTGTTTCAGGTTCATTTGCTCAAATTCTGTCCAGTGCTGGAGAGGTAAATCCACCTTTGGAAATGAATAGCTGTACTATTCTCAAACACCTTTCCTTTAAACAACCAAAATAACTGTAAGTAATTTAGACCACTGTACATGAATATGTACATACATAGACATTTATGCATACACCAAAATGACTTGACATTTTTGCATTAGCATTTTGTATTAGCATTTCAGCCTGCTAACCAGAAAGATAACTAAGTGTGATGTACCCGGATTCTCCTTCTTTTGCTATACTAATATTTCTTTATTATAATATTTATTCATTTTATTACATATTATATTCATTATAATTTATATATTTATTTTTTGTATTTTTATGTGTATATGTTAATGTTTATTTTATATTCTTTATTATAAATTCTATTTCTATATTACAATATTCCTTATTTCTTTCATACTAATGAAAGTTTCACTTTGACAACTTGATGCTTGCTTGTACAGTGATCAGTAAAACTGGTGTAATTCTGCTCCAGTTATACTTGCACAAAGTTCCCACGACAGCCATGCCTGCTGACCTCCAACTTCCAAGTAAATTGCCAGACCTGGGTTTGGGCCATATTTCCCTTTATTCCCTCATCTGAAAACATACACGTGTACAAAACATCCCCATGCAGACTATTCTGAAAATACACTTTCCCCCCACGTGGAATAATTCTGCAGCCAGCCAGCAAACGCCCAGGTGCAGGAATTCCTCCCCTGTGCAGATCCGTTTGCAACACTGACGTGCACGCTTTAATTGCATGGGAATTACTATGAGGATGTCAAACTTGACTTATTCAAGTATCTGTTTAGTTAATACAGGCCAGCATCTGAAGAATCTTCACTTTGCTTCCCTTTTTGAGGAGCACATAAAGATTTGTTTCCAGATGGGACCAGAGCCACCATTCAGTATTTCAGTCTCTTACCACATGATCTGTATTGACGTCAGAAAAAAGTAGTTTAATTCTAACAGTATTGGTTCAACTTTCTTAATAAAATAGACATCGGTTAACTATCAGACTGTAAAGAACATGAAAAGTGATACATAGGTGCAAGATTTTAATGAAGTGGTGAAGCACTAAGCTGGGTCCTTACATGATTACTTAATGTGTCCTACATTGTTTGGTATGTGATTTTGTTCATTGGACATATTATTTCTAATTTAACAGGTCATTACAGCTTTAGTGTAATTGTGGGAATAAAACCACATAAAAGAATTTCAAAATAAGTTTTACAGCTTTACACAGCAACTTATTGCATTTAAAAATTACTACAGTGCAAATTAACATAAACAAGCACACACATCACAGGAGCTTGTACTGAGACAGCAGCTGGATTTGATGTGCAGAACTCCCTGTCCCACACAGCCCTCACCATTGTGACCATCCATTGCTCCTTCCCATTGCTTCCTTCACTACATGCAAGTAGTGAAAAAGAGCAGCAAAGATCAGGCTTGGGCACCACAACCTTTGGAAACAAATGCTTTCTGTTCACAGTGCTGGCTGATAGCCCCAAATTCTACCAAAGAAAAGCCAGGTTTGAGATGCCAGCTAACAGCCTGGGCTGTGCTTTGTATGCCCCTGCTGCTTATGAATTTCCAGCAGATCCAGCTATCACAAAGTTTGACCTCACTATGAGATTGAACATACTCAGGGTATCTTCCTTCCTGGGATGCTCTAGCAGGTACCACCGAAATGGAGCACCCTCGCTGAGGTGTGCATACAGCATCTTGGACAACAGAGCACCTTGGACAACAGATGGCCACAATGTCTGTTGGTGATGAGATGGCAATCTTCATACAAGGGCATATGACCACAACTATGGACTGCCTCCTGGACTTGATTTAAGACTGCCTCCTATTACTGGCAATATGCAGCTGGGAGCACTATCAAGGTTGGGATGATGCACTTCAAATACAGAAAAGCAAGACAAATAAGACTTGGAAAGAACCTGGAGAAAGGCAGCCAGAATAATCAGAAGTCAGACAAACACAAGCTATGAGAAGAGACTTAAAGAACTCAGACTGTTAAATGTGAGATGGTAGCCTAAAACAGGCAGTAGCACCCAAACACCACTGCGGTAAATGTCTACATCCATGTCTACATGGATGAGCAGAAGTAATGGGATCAAAATTCTGTTAAGAACAGGCACAAATTGCCTAGAGATGCTGGAGAATCTCGATGATTAAAGCACAGGAAAAGCAAGGGGAATGGTACAGCTAGAGTTGACCGTGGATTGTGAAAGGGAGAAGCCAATCTCTCAAAGCCTCTGCTGGTTTACATATTCTGTCTTTAGGTAGTGACCTACTACACTGCACTTCCAGCTCATGCTCTATAGAGTTCCAGAGGTAGCTAAAACTATGAGAAAGACTGGATTGCAGTTTAACTCTGTGTTGATTTGCCTGTGAAACAGTGAGGTTATACAAAAGGCTAGATTCTCAGACTACATAATTCAATTTAACTTCACTACCCTGAAAATGCATTAATTCAATGAAATTGGGCTAAATTAGACCAGATGGAAATCTCGCTCTGAATTTATGTCACCGATCATATTTCATCCTCCTCTTTCAACTGACAAGGAACATCAGTCTTAGGTCAGAGCCTTATCTTAGGTCAAACTCTCAGTTCTCATGCACTTAAGCTTCCATCTTCTGTTTGCCCTCATGAAAATTCTTAAAAACAAAAGATCTCCATTTCTGTGGTCTCCAGTACCAAAACATACACTTGTCAGTAATTTTGCCCATCCTGTTGCTTTCATCTCTGAAATATTCAACTAGAATTGAGTATTTGCTTTCCTCTGACACTCCAGCTGAGACTTTGTATAGACCTTGCTTAAATTAAAAAAAAAAAAGCCCTTGTTCTGTCATCTTTGAGAAATTCCGGATTTCCCCAATTTACCATGAAAGGAAGCATGGCTGGTACGAAGAACCCAGATTTTTCCTGGTTCTGCAATGCCCATAACATTCAAAACTCTACCACTGCTAACCACAAGAAAAGGAACATCTAGAAATCACTGAAACCACAGGGACATAAATGAGAACTGTATGAACTGCTGAATAGCAGTATAAAAATCCAGCAAAGTTGTTTATGAGAATTTTATCCAAGACTCATTAGAAAGGGAAATACATTGGTATTTGGAAATTCCCACTGTGTCAAAATGACATTCGAACTTTTTGATGCTTCCAGTAAAGTTACACCTATCACTGAACACTCCAGGCTTGCCCAAGCCTCTGTTTATTGAGTGAAATACATGAACTTTCATACAAGTCAGCAAAAGCAGCTAAATCCTGAAAACAGAAGTGTGGAGCAGCCCAGAAAAGAGCCATGCAAGCTGGCAAGTCAGGCTTAGCTTAGCAGTCTGGGGCAGTGTCAATGCTCACATCACATCTGGACTGATCCTGTGCAGAACACACGGCTTTGATGCCTCTGTATCACCCACCACTGCAGGGGATGATGTGCTACTTTCCAAGAGATGCTCAGCCAAAAGAATTAAACATTAGCTGACATAGGTATTAACCTTAATACCAGCCTGAAAACTAGGCTTGCCTGAATCACACCATCTGATGCTCAGAGTCAGGTTTGCTGGCACAGTCCTGGTCTCAATGGATCAGTCAGCAGAGATTGAACCCAGCTGTCTTCAAAATGTCAGGTGTGATATTCACATACAACATGAACCGCTGCAATATAAACAAGGCCTAACATTACACATCTCCTAAAAGCAGTGTTGGACCAGTTACATACTTGTTTTATCTGAGCAGATGTCAGCATCTGCTTTAAGTGGAGAGAACTGAAACATTTGTGTTCCTTCCCTGTCCCCAGCCCCCAACCTATTCAAAACTGAGAGAGAACACTGAGTGTCAGATTTTTCAGTGGTATTTTATACCAAACCAGAAAGACAGATGTTTTGATGATCCCACCCCCCCTTACAATCTGGGCAGTTAGTCTCTTTGCTAAACTCTTCACCCTCACTATTAAAATTGATTTGCAAAACAGCACGTTGCAGCCAAAGCAAGCACAGCAGTCATTACAGAGTAGGCTGCTCACACATGTTTCTGTACTTAGCCAAGCCAACTACTGATGAATGGGTCATCTTTTGTCAAGCAACTGTAAGGAACTGGTAAAGAAATAATTAGTGGCTCAGGAACAGCCATCCTGACAGGTAGGCCTTCTCCTGGTCCTTTTGCCTTCCAGAAGCAGTCTGCTCTGTTAGCTGGTCCTCAACCAATTTCAATAACAGAAAAGCATGAACATTAACTGGCCAGTTGCAAGGTCTTTTGTGAAGAAACTATGAAAATCTTTAGAAAGTAAATGCACAGACACTGAAGCAGTGGGAATGCTAGTTAAACCATGCTGAACAACTCTAAGGTAAGTAAAGAACAACAATTCAACAAAGGATCAAGTCAGAGTCAGAAATTCTGCCTATGCTATATAATGTGGTCATTCTCAAAGTCTCGTAGACCACTTCTTAAAAGTCAAGATGCTTCCAAATATTACACCTCCCCTATTAGTCTTCTTACTGTCTTGTGCTCCCTTAATTTTGGAATTGTGGTCTGTCAGCTCAATATGCCCAACTTCACTTTTTTCTTGAAGACAATCCTGCACTCAGGGATCCTACCTTTTCTGGGTTAACAACATAGCAAAACAGAATACCAAAACAAATAAACAAAACCAGAAAAAAACCCAACACAGAAATCAGCAACATCAACTAAAAATATCAAAAATCCAATCTACTTTTCTTTGTGAGACCTCTGAAAGGTCTTGGATGAGGAAGCTGCATTATAATAATCACAAAAATCCTGAGTCTTGGTACTAGCTATCACTTTGAGAGCTGGAGAAGACTGCAATAAAAATCATGCCACAAAATTCTCACACCAGAACAGCTTCAAGATGCCTCAGCAAAGTCCAGGCTGCATTTTACTGAATAACAAATGAAGGGAGAAACTTTGCCGATAGACAGGGAGTGTCAGTCAAAAATTGTATCTCATACATTACAAATCTGGCATCAAATTCTCATCTCCATTCATAATTTCAACAGACAAAAGAACAAATGACACCCATGAGAGAAATATTCTCTGTCAGGAATTGCATGGAGGTTATATAGCAGCCTACAGCGAGCTTTCTTGCAGGCCTTGGCGTAATGTCCCACCAAGGATAAGAAATGAAGAGAGATGCTCGGCATTCCCCCAGGACCTGCAAGACTTCAGAGGCTGCACTGTAACAGTTTCATATTTGAAAGTTTCTAAAAGTATATTTCTAAAAGTTCTACTCTGGTGCCTTAAGCACACAGGAATCTGTGTTGCTGGAAGTGTTCTGCTGAAAGCTGTAAACAGAGAGAAGTTCATGTAGACTTACAATCTAGACAAATGAGGAGCAGTGTCCACAGAGAGATCCAAGAGATGATGAATACCAAAGCAAATGTGGAGTGTTATTCCTCAGATCTGAAAAATATAGTCTCATCTCTGAAGAAACACTTTTCAAACACTGGCAAATTGATCTTCTCTCCCCAAAGATGAAGGAGAAGTCCAGTCCATTTTTAAAGAAGTCACCTGAAAAGGTGACCAGCCTGAGTTAACAGGTAACTGTGAGAAGCATTGCCCTAAGTGTTTGGAGTTTTTCATAATTAAAAGCCAAAGAAGAACTACTTACAAATAAATACATCTAACTCAAGCAAGTATTGCCATCATCTCCCTTCATAGTTAATTAATCACCTGTAAACACAAACTTGATTTCTCTCTGATGGCTTACTAAAACTTGCGCTTCAAATGATGATCACAGAGGTGAAAGCTGCAGGACCAGGACACTAGACTTCATTTCTAGGTCCAGGAGGCTTGTAACCTCCCTGAGGACACATAGCCCTGAGAACATCTATAACCTTACCAGCCACATTTCATTAGAATGAAATTAAAAGAACTGTTTGCCTAAAGTCCTGTTCCCAAGAAGTGAAAAACCTTATAATCAGTTCTGCAGCAGAAGAAGTAAAGATGTTGTTATACGGCTTTTGTTCCAGAGCTTTAACTGCTCAGAAGTTAATCACAGCACACAAACTCTCTGCACATTCTTTTGGATGCACATTTACTTGTGGAAAAATGGGCTGTATGTACTGGCATGTAAGTACTTCCTCCGTCCTGCTTACACTATATCAGTTCACTAAACAGATTTAATTGGCTGTTTCCTCCAAAGGTATTTAGGTTTGGAATTTCGGTTTTAACAATAGGAGTCTCTTGTATATATACACACACAAAATGACAGCTCTTTAATGATGCTATGTCAGAAAAATGCCCTTTCTATGAACAGTGCAGGAAAATGTCCTTGAGTATCTTAGATACAAAAGGCCAATAAATTGAATTTATGTCTCATTTAATCTACAATGGAACAGTTAGTACTTAAAGGGTACATATACTTCCCGTAGCCCCTTTCTTCCTGAGCAACTTTCAGATGCTGAAAATCAATTCCTTTTGTCTCCTTGTTATTCATCTGCTACACATTAAGGAGAAACTCTGGGCATTCAGTGATCCCACAACGGTCTTTCATCTCCAGAGAAGCCTGGTATGAATTAAAAACTTAGGCTCCTTCAAATTACAGATGCATACTGCAGCATGCCACTGACTTATGTGCTGGTGATTTCTGCCAGCGTTCTCAGCATGATGCAGGTAGCTCATCTGCATCTCTCAGCTTAAGTGACTCTTCTACAACACTGCCCATGCAGCCCATGCAAAGTGTTTAGACATGAGCATACACGAATGTATGTCCTCACATAACAGGGACTGTCACCTACCCTTTTCCCCAACTCCCTGTTGTTTAGAAGTTGTATTAAAAAGAGGGTTTACTACAGTCAAGATGTTAGTATACAAACAATAAATACTTCACAAAGGTAATGGTCTTTCATTTCAGCGGTCTTGTGAAATGGAAATCACATACAAATAACTTCTAACTGACAAAATTTCTTTGTCATGTCTGTTTTTAAGGGCAGTTTTAACTTAGGACTCTTGTTTTCTGTAACAAGCATAAAATGCAATTGCTATCTAGACTGATGCAGCACTGGTCAAATACATGCTGCTCTTTCACTCCCAGCTTCCATGTAGTCATGGTGTCAGATGTCCCGTATCACAACTATTCAAAGTTTCCACTCTCAGGTCTGAAAGCACATCAAGGCTTAACATACTTATTCTTGTTTTACTCTTTGATCTTTCAGTCTATTTTTTCTCCTACCAAATGCTCTTTGCCCACTCCTCAACTCTGAAATATTCCCTGCAGCCAAAGCAACACATTCAAAGTAAGGAAAGACTTGCAAATTTAGATTCACATTCTGTCCTACAGGAACCATCATCTTTTGCTAATCGCTTCGACATCCAACACTTTCCCCAGACAAGCTTTTAGCCACCTTGCTCTAAAATCTCTTTCATGAATAATTTCTTTGTTTAAATTAGATTTCAGTGTCAAATGTTTTCCACTGAGCATCTTTTTATCTATTCAGTGTGGTAGTTTGAAGAGCTTTAAAATGAAGCTACTGAAAAGTCAAATTAGAACAGCAATGTGCACATTATATGTAACCCTGAGCAGCAGTTAAAAGGTGAGAACAGAACTCAAGTTCACTAGCTATTTTGGACTCAGATTACAATATAGCAAAGAGAATTTGGGACTTGGTGTATGCCTGAAATACATGTTCAAAACAGCTGTGCAAAGAGTTAATAGCGGGCACTGATGTCCTGTGACACATGAAGAGATTAAAGCCAGCTCAGACACACCAATGGTTTGCAGCCACAGGTAATGCTTGCCCAGCAAGGCCCTTACCTCACTTGAATCCTCCTGCTGATTGATGACAGCCAGGGCGTCCTCTGCCGCCTGGCGCTTGGCTTCGGCAACAGTGCGCTCCATCTTGGCCCTCTCCGAAGTGATCATGTCGTGAGCCTTCCGCTCGGCCTCCGACACTGCCTTCTGCAGCTCGGCCATTGCCTGGCGCTTCACTTCATTGACAGCTTCCTCTGCAAAGCAGGGAGAAATCCTCATCAGCACAGGACATCTGGCACATAGCTTTGTGGGACTGATGTGGGAAGTGCAACATTGTTATTATGTTGAGATTATTCTCAATTATAATAACGGTCTTTGATTCTGAGTAGGACACAGAGGAACCTGGTTCCTCAAGAATCCTCAAGAAGCACTGAGGTGCTTCTCTACTTCCCCATCATCAAAATCTCTAACACTAGTAATGATTCTTGCCATTTTGATTTTCAGTCAGTACATCTTTATGTACAATCATTTCAGATCTCTGGTCCATTTTATTTGCAATCTTTTTGAACACTGGAAAATTAGTTTTGCAGCACAGCAGATATATGAATATACTTGACAATAATTATTATTATTTAAGATATTAGTACAGACTGTTTTAAAAATACATTTTTAACGTCTGGGAATTAAGAGAGGATTTATGGTCTTTAACAATTTTTTTCCATATGCTAACAAATAAATACATGAAGTTAAAAAAACCCCAAAAGTTTATTTGAAAATTTTAAATCACTGGTCTAATATCTTTTCTTGGACATATCATTTTACGATACAAAATTAAAATTTGTTTATGAACATTCATTTGACCTCTTGATCTCTCCTTCCAATCCATGTTTATACTTGAAGACTTCACTTTCTGGCTCTTCTGAGCTCTTGAGCACACCCTGCCCAGCCAGGCTTTGGAGCACAATTAACACTGAGCAGGGGCACCCTGCTTCATTAAACTCAAACCTTCATGCTTCTCATAAAACAAGTATGGTAGTATGAGCCCCTTCTTGGGTATCTTTTATTCCAGAAAACATGGATTGTCTCAAATTAGTTATTTGGCTTTTGATGCAGGAAGAGTGCAAAGATTTTACTAATGAACAGTCTTTTAATTGACAACTAAAACAAGTAATTTTTTTTTTAATTAACTGCTCTAATTAACAAGGAAACCATCCTCCCCCTGAATTAGTTTATCTAATTTTCATCTTTATTCAAAGGAAAATGACAATGATTAATTGAAAATTTAATAAGCGGTAATTATTAACTTGGCAAACCTAGTACCAATTAACACTCTATTAAAACTAATTATGACATGTTTCATTCAAGTGTTTGCACTTAATTGTTTCATGCACTTAAAACCCACCTTAATTAAATGTTCTGTTTAATTAAAACCATAGATTTCTATTAAAAATGTTTTACTGTAGATTAAAATCTAAGTATGGGAACGGTGTTATGTGTTTGAGTTTTAGTCCATGTATTTAGCCCATGTACTTATGTGCACACATATGCAGACATTAACTCTTACGTACAGATACTCAGTCACTCTCCTGAGTTGTCTGATACCTCTGCACGTGTTATTTAAAAAATAGTGACTACATGAAGTCTCCATTTTCAGTTATTAAGCAAATTATAATAAAGACTTAACTTTAAGCCTTTACTGACTAAAACTGAACTAACTAAAATGAAAGAAGAGTTCTGTTGAGGAGTATGTGTGCATGTTACATGTGTGCATGTCTGCAAGAGATGTTTCAACTGAAGTTTTCAAGGGGGTGGGGAGGGATTTAGAGATAAAACTTATGCCTTTATTTTTATGAGGCTGAAAATATGCCCTTATATTACCCTACCATAAATGTTGTTTAGGGGAAAGCCTCAGGAGAGGAAAAAATCATACCCTTCAACCATAGAGCCAAGGCTTAATTTACTTTGAATATTCAAGGTGAATTAAAATTCTATCTAAGTGGCAATACAGGACAATAATTTTTGCTTACGATCAAAGCTACAGCTAGTCTAATTGTATATGCAAATCAGGCAATTTATATTTAAATTATGCATTCCTATTCTAGTCCCACAGGCACACACAGATCAGCAAAGGGAATTGGTAGGACATTTGCAAGGTGCTTGAATATTTATTACCAACTGCAACCATTCACTGATCACGAGAAAAGAAATATACACAGGCAAACATACAGATGCAATTTTATTACCATTTTCAGAAAAATGAGGCAACTTAAATACAGGCATTTCATGACTATGAACTGCAGTTACTGACAAAGTGGATTTCTTTGAGAAAATCTGTATTCTTGCTGATATTTGCTACGAATAGAAATGATCTTGGTATGGCATGATGCACTTTCGTTACATCATATAAATTTAGTTTTATAGTTAGGTGTTTGCAGTGGTTAGAAATGCCAGTTTCTTACATTAAACAGAAGCAAAATAGTCCAAAATTTTTAGAGGGACTTCTAATTTTAGTTTTTCATCCCAAATAATCTACTTCTTTTCAGTCCAAATACAGAAATTGAAAATTATAGTCTATCTTCTATATTGCATAAGTTTTTTGCAAGGGTTCTAAGAGCATGGAGATGCCAGAAAGTGCTTATGAGGCCATATGCCTGACTGACACTTTTTAACTGGCTTGAACTATGGATTTTAATATTTCCATTAACTTTGATGATAGAATTTGTGTTCTGCTATACTAAGTGTGAAAATAAATAAGTTAAAATATCTCGGGTCACAATGCACTATCATTATTTCAATATATTACAAGCTCATGAACACCTAAATAACCAGATGAAATTTCATATAACTGATTTCTTTCATAGCTTCTCAAACTAAATGTTTTCACTGCCTACTGATACTTTATAGATATAGAATGCAGGCTTCATAGTTTAAGATATGTTTGTGATAAGGGTGGCAGTGAAGGAGATTTTTATTTGCCTTGACAATGCTGAGCTATGAAAACCAAAAATGATACCAAGCACCCTTCCTTTCCCTGCACTGCCAGAGAAAAGAAGAGTGATTAGATTCCCGTACCAGAAAGCAAAAATCTGGAAGTTTTTAAAACCAAATATCTAAGATGCATGTACCTGCATCTTCTGCCTTCCTAACAATGCTAAGCATTCTTGGCACAAATTCACTGTCATTTTAGGAATGCCACTGAAATCTTCTTTCCCTTTGAGTAGGGCTAACACACAAGAGAAGCTCCTGGAAGCAAACAGCTTGTGTGGAATAGGCATTACTCAGCATGGTCTGAAGTCCTTGGAGCAGACTTAGGAGAGGTACTTATCTTTCACCCAAAATGATGATTCACCAGCCAGCTCCTGGTCACCTCCCTCACATCACTGGCACATTTGTCCACATTATGAGAAAAGAAAGGTGGTGGGCAGAGGTGCAGTCCTGTGCCACCACAACATTTTGGATCATGTCAGTCTCAGGCTGACTCTGGTAAGGGTGGCCATTGGCAGTTGGTGACAAAGAGTTATCTCAGTATCATATCCAAAAATGCATCATCTCTTTCTCAGGACTACTCTGAACAATGTGCAGGACCCTTACTGTCTTTGTATGACAAAGGATGGTCATTTCATTCCTCTTCTGTAACTCCAGAACTTACAGCGGGACTGCCATGGACATTGGGCCTGGCTAAGTGATTGGGATGGCTGGAAGATGGTTTCTACATGACACAGAAGAAGCTATTGCAGCAGCCCACAATGGGCCTGCGACCCCCTCTGTATTTAATGACATGTATGTATTCCCAGAGAGCAAGTCATCCAACCTGTGATCTGACTGATTCTCATTACCTGCCTCCCTCCCTCTTGACTACTGAGGAACACCAAGAACTTGTCTTGGACTCTTCATTCCCATATCCGTAATTCAGTGAGATGAATCAGGGCACTGATGTCTGCTTTCTACTGGTGCATGAAACTGAAGTGGGCTTACATGGCTTCAGCTCATGAGGTACATAGTATGTCCCTGCTCCAGCAACCGCAAAAGCACATGCCCAACTGGTATATTTCAAGAATTACACTGGAGTTCATCAATCTCCAAAAGTTTAAAGTGAATCACTTCTCCACATACTTTTGAGTTTGCTTATTAACTGTTTTTATGCCACATTCTTTCAGTGCAATGGATTCAGCATTCCAAACAGACTTTCATACTTGATTCAGCTCTCTGCATATTGGTCTTTACAGACATTTGACACACCAAGGGACCCACACTGAGCCAACAGAAGTGACCTGTAAGGGACTTGTAGTCTTCTTGACTGGCAGTTGCTGCCCAACCAGGAAACTATGGAGCATCTCAAATGGCATCAGAGGCTTATTCTCACAGAACTGAATTGCACCTTTACTGCCTTGATCATGAAATTGCGGAGACCTCCAGTTTCAGAGCACCGTCCTGAAAATGCAGGACCATGATTTATGAAAGCAGTATGCTTTCTAATGTTTGACTAGACTTAGTAACAGATATACATCCTGAAAAGTCACACTTCTTTTATTCTCCAATTCACAGGCATGCTCATTTGATTTAAACCCACATCAGGCTGAAAATAAGAGACCAGAAATGGGACCAAAGGAAAAACTTTGTTTCAAAGTAATTGATGACATAGATGTTCACAAGATGACGTCACACCTCCTGTACACTGCCATTTGTGAATACATGCAGTGTGAATGCACATCCACTTTCATAACTCAAGCCAAAAGCTTCAACTAACTTGTGTTAATTATGAAGAAATTTTTTTCTTTTATTGTACCGAATCTATGAGTCATAAATAATCTGATGCCAAATGACATCAAACCCAAGATTTTGCAAGAGGAATAAAGTTTTTGAAATTCAACAGAATAATGTTCCTCTTAGTGAGATTTCTTGGGATTGCATTTTTTTTGTATTTTTCACTTAAAATGTTAACATAAATATGGCAATTTAAAAGTATTCTTGGGCACTGAGTTACAAAGGCTACACTCTCCTTGGACAAAACCAAGAACATTGTTTTACTATTTTTCACAGAAAATGCAATAGTTCTAAAAACATTAACATATGACAAATGTAGACTTTACATGATAAACCCACACTACACACAAAACACAACTTCTTGTCTGATGTAACAAGATAACAGCATAACATTTTTACATGTATGCTGTGTAGCTAGTTTAAAATACACTGGAAAGCAGCAAGCATTTACAGGAAATTTGATCAGAAAGCATCAACACTGCTGCATATTTGCCATTTAATCATTAACTGCTGCTCAGACAGCTGCTGTAGGCTTCATGGTTATACAGGTGTTCAAAAACAGGGGAGTGTGTTTGGGTGTATATATAGCTCCTCAACTATCTCGATGGAGTTCAAGAGCTGCCTCCTGGCCCCTCTGAAAACAAGGAAGCTCTGATGTCAGTGTCAAAAGAGCAAAGATTTAGCTCCAGCACCAGAGTGGGAGCCTTGCCAGGAAACTCCTGTGCTCAGGCAGAGTTTCAAAGTGTTAAGAAAACTTTGCACAACCACAGCGTCTGCCCAGGGTGCTTTCCAGGCACAGGCAGATGCTGTCAATGCCCTGAAAACAGCCAGAGCAGCTGCAGAGATGTGAACTTGCTGACTTCATTGCAAACTCTGCAGGGTTATGAGCACAGTCTTCACCGGGGGCTGACAGGCACAAAATCTTTTTTAAATTAAGAATGGTTACTTTGCATAGTTGAAGTATTTTTTAAACAGGTGTACTTAGGTTTTTTCCCCTCCTTTGGGAATTCTAACCTTAACTAGGTAAGAACCCCGAAGCTTAAAAAACCCACCCACACTAACCTCTTTTTTTTTTTTAATTGCTAACAGACAAACTTTTAACATATCAAGTTTCAGCCTGAAACCATTAGAAGCCCTGAAAATAGGGGTCCATATTGGAAGTACTGATATTCCCCTAACTATAGCAGCAGATGCTTCTATTATAAAATTATTTAATGTCCTGATGAGTTCCAGTTTAAGACTATTAAACACAATTTCTTCTTGTTACTAGTAAGCCCTTCCCCCGCCTCCCAATTCCTCACATCAGTGCATTAACAACTGCACACAGCTGCCAGAAGACTAAGCTGGTGTTTTTAAACAGTTCTTACCAGCTTTCTTCCAGATCTCCTCTGGCACGTATCCAGACGCAGGCCTGTGAAGGAATTCCCGATGAGATTCTGCAGGAGGAGGGGGTGAAGAGAGAAAGGAAAGAGCATCATAAGCAATGCTTGCTTTTTGAGCACAAGACTTAGAGAAAAATACCTTTTCTCTTTAATTATTGCTCAGACAAAGAAATCAAATGAAGTTTTTCTCTCCTCAAAACAAAACAGATGCCATGGCCGTAGCTCATGAAAGTCACATAGACCAGATCAATTCTTATGACTTGAATGTCTCATCTTAAGCCAAGTTGAGACATTCATTTTATTTTTATTTTTCAGTGTTTTGAGTCAACTCTGTATGACAGTACCCACACTTTTAAAGGAGGCTTTGTGAGACAAACTGAGGGAGGGACGTGCTTCGTCCTTTGTCATTGTATTTATGAAAAGGAAAAAGAAGGAGGGCAACAGTGCAGGTTTGGCACTTCTGCTCTGTGCAAAAGAATGACTACTGATAAGTGCAGATAAAAGTCAAGATGTCATTCCAGTGATCAAATAAGCTGTCCACAGAAAAGCAAAGGGGTGTATCTCTAAGTTCAGAGCTATGCTTTCCTATATCTGAGCCCACGCTGGCAACTGTAGCTGCAAGAGTCTGAAAAACAGAACCTTCAACTTTAGGTTAAGCCCCCAAATACATGCTGCCAAACAACTTCACTAGAGCTGAAGCTCGTAATTCACCCACATATTTCAATCACATTTTGACAGCTCTTTCCCCTTCTCCTCTTTTCTTTTTTTTTTTTTTTTAAAGAGTTTAACCTTTAGGCGT
This sequence comes from Aleadryas rufinucha, assembly GCA_013397815.1. NCBI lineage: Eukaryota > Metazoa > Chordata > Aves > Passeriformes > Aleadryas > Aleadryas rufinucha. The sequence continues at coordinate 355,363 of VZTH01002895.1, forward strand.
GGGCCTAAGAGTTCTGAAATTGGCAAGAGCCCTTCCACAGGGACTTCAAAGACCTAAGATCAGACAATACAAAAAGAAAATTCACTTTGGCCTGAAATTTAGCATACAGATCCTGGGCAGATGAAATTGAAATTGCTCCTTTCAAATACAATTTAAAAACTGATTAACTATTATTCAAAGTAATAGAGGACAAAATGGAAAAAAGCAAACCAACCAAACACATAAAACTAAGTTCACTGCCATGATTACTATTGCCAGTGTGTCAGAATTCAACTGCCTAAATAAAATAACTTGATTTGTTACATTATAGACAGGTTTGAATGTTTTTAGAGATCTAGAAAAATTTCTGCTAGAAATCCAATACCTGTTCGATGTCTGAGCTTGAAATATAACAAGAACATACCTGCCATTCTTTGAATACTAATTTTGACTAAATGCATTCATTTTTGTATCTTACAAGTTTTTATTCACTAACTTGGTCAAAAGGCAGTACTTTTAAGAAAAAGGTTGAAACATCAGATTTTGCAAATCATTATTACACCACTATATGTATCCATGCAGTACCGTTTACATACAGTAGCCCACATAAATTTAAATGCTTTTAATATATGACACTTAATATTACAGACAGCTAACAAAGGTGGAAATGACAGGAGCTTTTTCAACAGAGAGTAGGGAATCCCAGTCCCTGTGCACTGTTTCACAGATGTAGTTTCTAGCATGAGAATCTGCAGACACTGACTGGGAGTACCTCTTCCCATCTGACAGGCAGCTGAGTGGATTCACCCAGCTCTTCTGTTTGTCACTGAAGTACGGGACAACAATTTAAAATGGATTTTTGTTGGCAGACTTTCACACCTCTCAAGCATAAAATAATGAGACTGTATACGTGTGTGTGTATGTGTGTGTGTGTGTGTAGATGCTGCAAAACAGCTATTTATATTGGTTTAATCAACTTGATAGAGGATTTCAGACCTGATACCAAAAATGGGAAAATTCTCAGTATCGCTTGGCTTGCACGAATATGGAGATGACGAATAGTCATGTACATTGTACACTGTGTACAGTTTTCACCCCTTATTAAAGGCTTTTAGGCTTACAGGCACAGTGCCAGTTCAGTTAGGGGGACAGAGCCAGCAGCAGAAAATACTGTTTGAAGGCTCAAGAAAAATAAAGCCAAAAAATTAAACCACTCTTATTTGCTCTTCATGAAATACCTGCAGGAAAAGACCCAACCAGGCTCCAAATGTGGCAAGACAAGGGGTTTATTGCATTCATGTCTTTACTTTGTATTCAGTTTTCCTGTTATTTAACAGGAACTGCAAGTGTCCACTGCAAGCAGAGCATAACCTTGATGTAAGTCTGTGGCTCGTAGCATTAGGGGGAAGGAAAAAAAAAAAAAAAAAAAAAAAAAAAAAGAAAAGATGTGGAACTGATTTTTTGGTACACGACTTTCCAAAAATGGAATTCAATGACATAAATGATCAGATTGCCAGCTAATTGTTAAAATTTCCAAAACATAAACATCAATCAAACTCTTATTCCAACCACAAATTATTTACATGAGGAATGAGATCCTCTGCAAGAAGACTTAAATCAAGAGCTTATGAGAGACTTTCCCATAGTTTGGAATGATGCACAAAAAAGACAAGAAGCACTTATGAAGATTATAAAAACCATATTTTCCAAGCAAGAAAAAATTTAGTAACATGTCTATTGTTTAGTCAGTGGTGATGAGTCTGTGAAAACAATCTTCTTTCTGAGGGTGAGCTACAGGAAATGACCAGAGGATATAAATCTTACATATTAGTGTTTTTAAGGTAAGGTGTTCTTCAGCTAAAGAATCACAAAAATTGCTTATTAAAACTGAAGCACAAAAGATCATAACTTGGACATCAAGCAAACTCAAACCAAGATTAACACAACTGAGTGAAGTCCCTAAAATACTAAATGTAAAAGCAACTGCAAAAAGCCATAATGAGGAAAACATATGATATTAAATAACTAACTGCAGCACCTAGAAGTCAAAGTAAATGCTGCCTGAAAGGAAATGGAATGAAATCAGACAAAATTCAGAATAACCTGAAGTGACAAGGCAGACCATTCAGAAAAGGATATCGGAAAAGGCTTTACATGTCAGACATAATAACAAAGGTTTGTTAATGGTGACAATGCAACAATGTCATTATGCAGAACAACAGTATGTACACTCCTGAATTTACTTGAAATTCATGGCAAGGCATGAAAGCATGTGTTGGTAATTAGTCCAGTTCTTACTGAACCAAATGAAAAAGACGAACAAGGAAAATAAAAAGCACGTAAGTATGAGAATAATCAGTAATTGTCTGTAAGTGCTTAATGAGGTAAAAATAAAAGATAATTTTGATATCAAAAATTATATTGAAATTTTCTATTTTCATGTGAAATAAACTTGTGAAATAGAAAGAAAGTTGTTGGAGTGGGACAGAAGAGTACACGTGAAGAAAACACAAAAATTTGCATTGGTTTCAGCTCTCATATTCTACTGAACATTTTTGGTTGCTTTAAGATAAAGAGAAAAGATGTTGAAAGTACTGAATGAGAGAGATGTGCGGGGATGTGGAGAGTTGTAAGAGCAGCCATAAATATGGATCTGCAAGGTGAAACTGAGATGAAAGGCTAGGACCAAATAAATGATATGAACGCTCATGTGATAATAATGCTCAAACCCTAGAAATCAGAATAGAAGGACTTAGAAGAAAAAGACATGTTCAAAACTCTCAAAAAACCTAATTCATATTTGGAAAGAAGGACAGAAGATAGGATGGCAAAATAAAAAAATTGAGGTTTTTATCACTGGACAGTGACATGCAAATCTATAATACAAAGAATTAAGAAATGGAGATGAACAGCTGATGTTTTGATGATCTTTATAATTTATTGCATTTCTGAAAACACTGGCAGGGACAACAATACCCTACATGCTGTACTGAATATTAAGGTTCAAAAATAATAAAAGTTACATATAAGCAGTCCTGAACAAATTAAATATATGTCTTTTTATGTATTTATGTGGTTTCCATATTTCATATGCAAGTTCTGCTTCATTCTATCCTATAATAAACGTAACACCATTAGTGGGACACAGAAAACAAACAAAAAAAATTCTCAGAGCAACAAATATAAAATATTCACTGCCTTGTTTGTAAGAGTCAAGTTCAAAAGCATGCCAGTTCCACATAATGACATACAGAAATACAGATCAGAAGCTGGGTAATGCTGAATGAGAGTACCTTGCAAACCTGGCTGGGGGGCAAGTGTTTCCAGTATTTTTAAGTATATCTTTGCCCTTCTTTGCCTTCTGATACATTTTTGTGGCTATTACAACACCCCTTGAAATTGTGTTAAAAATATAGTTGTTGTATTCTTAAGAAAAGAAAAACCACATAGGTACTGTATTACTGAATCATCCTCAAGCACAGGCCACGTCAGAACTGAGCATACAAACACGCAATGTTTCTACAGCTGGAGCCCTACCTAACAGCATGCAGTTCAGTAAGCCACAATCTAGTCCAAACCTCCCATGCAGCGAGCGGATTAAGAGTAATACTTAATGTCATCAGTGACCAGTATCACAGAGGCTTTACATTCTAGAATTACAAGTTATAAATGTTGCTGTGATATTCACAGCATTATGGTTAGCTCACGTTGAGAATATCATGCATATCACAGCAATGCTGATTATCTGCAAATGGCAAAGGAACAGGTTTATAATCGCAGCACAAATAGACATGTGTTGGCAGGAATGCTCTGGCTAACACTGAAAACATGATGGTGAACAGCCTTAGAGAAAAGAAAAAGGGTCTGAAAGGGTTAACATTTAAAAATGTATTAAGAAATGGCTACCCTATGTGTTTTTGACAAATTCATACACTTCTGAGAATCCTGGTTTCCTGAGGCAAATCCTGCAGGTATTCGTACTCTTCAGTTGGAGATTTCAAACTCTATTTTGTAAGATTTCCATTCAGATAAATTCAACAGACACACAATATCAACACTGCTGCAGACCTTCCGATGTGTGCCTGCTCCACTTATCTAGAGCCACAGCTGCACTCAGTATGGTTATAGATCTTGTTTATAACCCATGATGCTGAAGAACCCTCATCTTTAATTTATCCCACTGTGTGTATTTCAGTATACAGTGTCTGATATGTGTAATTATTCACTATTAGGATGAAAGTTGCAGTCCTGCTGCAGTATGTAGTACTGAAATTCTTCAGCAGAAATGAAGGAGTCGGATGATGTATTATTCACTTCAGAGACCATCACAGTTAATCAAGTGAATATATATAAAGTCTGAGTCATTTTTAGACTTTCATAAACATGTATTATTCAGACTGAAAAGAATAGACCCATCTTACCTTCAGCACACTCTTGGAGAATAATGGGAGCTTGTAACCTGCTGTAGCTGGCTAATGTGTGTATTGGATTACATTGCATTAAAATGAATGATCGAATATTTAATTTAATTTCTTAATTAAAAGAAATTAAAAAATATCAACAGAAAAATATTGATCAGATATTGCAAACTGCCATGCTCAACATGATTTAAAGGGATGACAAATTAAAAGAAGCACAAAAATCCTTGGCAGGAAAAAAGGTCTACTGGTTCAAAATGACAACCAGAATTTTCTTCAGTTACTTTTGAACTCAAACTATTCACGCTAGATTTCAGCTCAGAGTTTTTTCAGCAAAAACTATCTGTGGCAGACTGTGGCATAATGTTAGAAGTGAAAAGTTGTAACTTCAGTGATGATATTTGAATTGTAAAGAAAAAGAAACAAAGGCACCAATAATGTAGCCACATGGCGACCTTTTTTTTCTCCCTTGCTAGTGGAGATGACAAGATGCATTTAAAGAGTGGATTACCTTGTTAAAAAAAAAAGGTACAAAGAGGAATCACTGACATTTAGAATCTCTGTAGCAAACCCCCCAATATTTACATGTTGTGGTACTTCAATTAAAACATTGGAGGAATTTTGCAATCCCTTTTCCTCATTTCAAAACTAAAATAAAAAGCCCTAAAGCATCTCAAGGCTCACAGACACTGCTTTAGTTCTGTTATATCTCTGAATGTTAGGGGGTTTCATTTTGTTAGCTAGATAACTACCAGATTTGAGGAAATCTAAGGATTACCTTTCCATAGACTCCAAAGTAAGTACTTTCTCCCTGTCATGTCAGACATAAAAGTACTTCTTACCAATATTTATGATTGACATGGATGATACGTCACTGAAACAATACGGATTTCATGTTTGTGAGTCTCAGAAGTATTTTTTCAACCAAATAACCAAAATGGACATGTTAAAATTGAATTGACACACTCCAGCCAGTTCATTTGTACCCACAGACCTGCAGAGCCGACTGATGTGTCCAATGCCAAAGGCTGTGCTGTATAATTATCTTTTAAGCCAGAAGATTTTGCTGTTTCCAAGAATTTATCTTGACAAATACACAAACAAAATGCTAATATAGGGATGTAACTGTATGCTTGATCTTGATTTTACCTTTCGTATCTGTTGTTGTGGTTATGACTATTTTTCTTGGATTGTAATGTTATCTATAAAATTTTGATTAACATTATGAGTTCCAGTTTCCTTGGGGACATATAAATACCCAAGTTACCTTACATTTTTTTACTCTACTAACTACACAAGCACCGTGGCCTGTCTCTTTTTGCATCACAGCTTTACTAGAGAAGTGAGCCACTGCTTTTGATCTGCTCACAAGTATTCTTCCTGAAGCTGCAGATGTGATCGACATTTCAGATGCCATATTTATGAGCCTTTCTTTACATTACATTTAGCACCGTTTATAGAAGCCATTACCTGAATACTTTCTGAGAAGGGCTCCTCTAGGGACTAGACTTATTAGTGAACTTGGGAACAGCATTTCCATAACCCTTCCTTCCACTGATTAGACCACATTTATAGAGCTATTGACTCAGGTAATTTGACAGACACACACACTAAAGATTTGTTTGTTATCAAGAGGCACTAAATATTACAGTAACAACTCTAGAGATTTACCAAGAAAATGACGGAGACGGGATTAGATTTTTCTGTTTTTCTATTTGCAATTAAATAAATTTTTGACTTAGTAAGTTATTCTTAAAGGCAAAAGGAAAACACAGTTAAAAATAAAATATAGTTGCAAAATAACACACATGCAATTCTACTAATGAGTACAGTTTATGATGATTTTGAGTAGATGGCATTGGATACAATTTATTTTTTTATAAGACAATATTAGACAAACAAGCATAGTCTCCTGTTGTCTTCAAAAGAGCAAGAACAATAAAAAGGCATCACCAAGATGTTTCTTTACCATATCTGCCACGAAAGTGAGGAGATGGGATAGAAAAAGGCATGTGTCAGGGATAGGAGATGAGTCTGAGGCCTGACATGTTTGGTCCGTGGTGGTGCATGTTGACAAGATAATGTACAGAAGACTTTATTGTTAGTTAGTGAGACTAACTTTTAGAAATGAAACTATGTATCAGTTATCTGGTGGGATTAGAAACAATACATAATGGAGCCACTGTTGGCATGGAGATATGATCATAGGCCAATGTGACCTCATCTCGTGCGTAGGCCCTGCAAGAGACGATGTTGAACCTGACCACTCCTGAGGAGGATATATAGGGTGTGGTCCTGGAGTGGAGGAGAGGACGACACGATGCACACCGTTTTCATCCTGAAGGAGTGCTGCCCTCCTGCCCCTCCCGCTCAGGAACCATACTCTATCTCCTTCTTCTGCTCGGCGACTTCCTCAACATCCAGGGCTCAGTATGTATTTATTGCTAATGTGACTAACAAAATTGATTTGCATTGCAATTCTAACTGTGTCTTGAGTTTTCTGTGCATGGGCATCCTCCCGAACCCATAACAAAAAAGGCCAAAATACTAATAACTTACAGAAAGCCCCAAAGTAAAAGCTTGTTTTTATAGAGCAGAGTCCTCTTAGAGTAGTTGTGTGAGGTACCATGGGAGTGCGACTGTGAAGGTCTGCAGCGGTGAGAGCCCAGGTGTTTGGTCCTTGCAAGGCAGCAGCAGCCCACCCAGCTCAAGCTCTGCAGCTTGAGCCAAGGCCTGCACAGCTTCATGGAACTACACAACAAACAGTACTCAGACTACCTCAGACACACCTGCACAAGCTGCAGTGGTGGACACAGACCTAGGAGGATCACGAGTGCATGGCTGTGAACATCCCAAATCTTGTTCCTTTTTCACACAGAAACCAAGTACGGCGAAGAAGTGCCTGTATCTTTACAACTTCCTTCATTTCCTTAGAAAGACAACTTCCAAGTTAAGTCATTTGATTTGAGAAGGTGAAAGCCCTCAGTTTCAAAGTGCAAACAATCCAGGAGCACCTACAGATTTTCTTAAACAATCAGGCAAGAGAGGGAGTCAGCAGGGACAGAGAGTCAGTGCACATCTCACTGCTCTGGCACCCCTACACGACAGTCTGTCCTCCCACCCCACCACTCTCAGAGTCTGCTGAATGGAAAGCAAATTACCAAGCATCACCCAAAAAAACCTCAAGCCATTCCATCCAGAAACACCACTGTTAGGGCATAAGAGTTATACTTAATTCAGTAGCCAGCAGAGAGGAATCATCACTATAACAGAAGAAACAGAAGAACAAATGCAAACGTCATCTATCACTTAACTGAGCTCAAAAAGAATCAATACATGATTTTCAATGAGGATACTGTACCTAATGAAACTGGATCTGGATTCACTGGACTCTGCTGTCTGGAATGACTACTGCTGCTGTTAGTGCCTTTTTTTAAATCCTCCGCATCACTGTACCGCCGTATCCAGTAATTCAGCTCCTCACGGTCTGCTTCTTGACATCGCCGTAGGACAGTGAGAGATCGCCTAGTTTTTTCCACCATGTCCATTATACAGTTCAACAACTATTCACAGCGGTGGATGGAGCACAGAAACAAAGAAGAACATTTTATTCACAGAGTGACATAATAATAAAGAAAACATTAATGTACTGAGTGTGTGGGTTTTAATAATGAAAGAGTCCCTCTCTGTTAACCTCAACTATAGCTGAAAAATTCTAGACTTGTTTTAAGAATGACAATTCCTTCCTTTTTAACAGGTGATCCTAAACTATACAGACAGGGACTTACAGGAGAAAGAGCAAAGACAAGGAGAAAACAACTGAACAGGCTGTAGTCCTACCACTAGTATTACATGGTGCCACAGAGGACACAAGATGTGGTCCAGAACTGATGCCTACAAATTTTACAAGAGCTAATAAATGCAGGAACAAATCCAAGCCCCAGATCCAGTGCTTATAGACAAAGTCCATTCCTCTTTTGGCAGACTGTAATAATTAGGACACTGCAGGAGACACTTATCAGCAAGGCCTGGTATGAACTATCTAATGGGGAACATCAAGCCCTCTAATTTAATCAGCAAAGCTTTCAAAAGTTGTCCTGGAATTCAGATACATTTTAAAAGAAAAATTTTAAATTCCTATCTAAGAAGGGCTCCTTTCAAACAATTATACATAAAAGTATATTCAGCCCTTACATGGTCAAGATGTTTCCACTCTTCTGCCCATTCTCTGTCTGTTAGCCTGTGATCAATCATTTCTTCTTGACGTGTGCCATGCAACCCTGCCAAAGAGGAGCAAATCATGTTTACAACGCTGGGAGTCCTCTATGGGGAAAATAAAAAGCAGAAGAAAAAAGAGCCTGTAGATAAAAACATCATACATTACCTGTTCTAGCATCAGGAATGCCACCACAAAAAAAAAGAGGCTTCTTAAAAACTTTGCTTTAAGTTCTCTTTAGTACTTTTCCCCACACAAGATGCTACTGATTTGTTCAGTTTAATGTCTCCAATTCTGTAAGTTCTATAGGTTACAAGATGACCTTTCAAAAATGGACATAACTCTTTCTGACTATATACAATTACTATATACATAAATATAACATAATACAATATATAATTTTTCATTTGCACTACTTGAAGTCAGCAAGGAAATTATTTGGTAACTCAGTGCATCAAATACTAGCTGTACTTCAGAGAGTTGAAAAAATATTAGTACAAACTCAGTGTTATTTCACTAAATACAGTAATTACTACCATGTCAACAGAGCATCAATAAGGGTTCATCCCTTCACAGATGTTTAAACAACATGTGGTTAAAATGTAGCACATATATCAGAGCAGCTGACAACATGATACAACCAAGCCAGTATTTATTATCAACACTCAAGGGGAACCAACACTTGTTCTTTGTTTAGCCTCCTCAATACAGATGCTGAATATTTGTAAGCATTCCCCTTTTACAGAAGATGTGTTTAAAACAAGGAAGAACAGTAAATGCAGATGTGAAGCAAAATCCAAGAGCATCAGGCATTCCATTAAACCAAACTGTGCTGCGTGAGGTGCGGCTGGTGCTTCTGCTGTTCACATCCTCTGCAGACATCCCCACGCTCTGGAGATGTCACACACAAAACACTTCTCTGAAAGATAACTTTCTTCTGCTCTAAGCTGAAATCAAGCTATATTGATGTTGCCATTATCACAAATCTGACATTAGAAGAAAAATAAAAGGCTCTACCTATCCGTGCCTGCCATACACCTGAGTGTCCACATTACCTATGCAGCTTTGAAAACATAGGTTCCTCCCCCTTCTGACCCTCTTACTTAAGAGACAAAATTCAATCCCCTTTTACAAACACAGATCTGAAACAAGGCCATTAGAAGCAGCTGGATGGACAAACAGCCATAAAGGCTATATCTGAACAGCAGGTAAAAAGGTCCTGTTCACAAAATAGAGTTACAAGGGAAACAGAAACCTAAAAAAACAATGCAGAAAATCAACGTGCCTTACCCATAGGTCTGTTTCTGTCCCTGAGGTCCCTGTGATTGGGGTGTCTGTATGAGTCCCTGTAGTGGTGGGCAATGGCCATATCATCCAAACGATAATGCTGAGGTGGAGGTGGGGTGGGATGAGGCAGACCATTGGGCTGATAAGATAAGCCATTATTTGGACTGTACCGCTGGCCTGGGCTAATAGTGCAGGGCCGCTTGCTTGGATGCTCTGAGTGCAAAGGCTCTCTGTCAAAGCCATTTTCTTTGGTTCTGAAAAACAAAGCAAAGGAACTTAAATTCACTTAGTGAACAGAGCTTGGGGAACATGCACCCCCACCTACACGTGCACCTTCGGGAACTGAAGTTTGTTCTTTCACTTGCTCCAAGTGTGTGGTGTTGCAGAACGTTTCATAACACTGCTGATTCGAAACATACAAAGGACTCATTCACCTTGTCTAACCATCCCTGTAACTTGAGAAATACTAGCGGGGTGAGCCTTCTGACGGAGACACTTAACAAGGGGCTGGAGAGCAAGCAGCCTTCGCTGAGATCAGCAGCTGATGGGGTGGATACACATGCAGTTGCAGAGGTGAAAACAATCAACTGATACATGAAGCTAGAGACCAAGAAATTCCTATTTTCTGTAGTGCTATAGCTTATAGTGATTAGGAGAAATCTGCAGTTCAAGAAATTTTTTTTTTCCAAGAGGATACCAGACAGTCTAGCAGTGCATGTCAGTGTGCTGAAGCTCAGCATGCCATGAACTCCCATCAAGATCAGTGTGACACTGAGACTTTGGGGAAGAAAGACTCCAGATGATGAGAAATGCATCCTTCAGAGATTTTTGCACCATCTGGGCTATTCCGGTCAAAGGTGCTGTGACTATCATTAATTTTGCAGGAAGATGTGGTTAGACTCAAGTCCCCAGTAATGTTCAGAATTTCCCATTCCATTACTTAGACAGGGGTTTTATGCTCAGGCAACTAGGAAGAGCTGCTGAGGAGAAGGACAGAGTTTCTTATGTTCTAGCTACTCTAATTCAGTTCATAATCAGCTATTTCCAAAGAAGTCTCTACTTGACACCTCTGCTTGAGAACCTTGAACTCACACTGAACTCACACTGAACTAATTTTAATTATCCATTAAAATTAAAAAGAAACCAAACCAAACAAACAAAAAAAAACCCCAAACTAGAGTTACTTCAGTGGGTTCACAACTGTTTGTGGAAGTTTTGTTTCACTGAAATATGGGGGGTTTTTACCACAGGAATAAAGAAAATCTACAAAAATATTAGCTTTGATCAGAAAGTTTATTAGATATAAATACTACAAACTGAGGTTTCAGTCCTCCCTCTAAAAACCTTTATTAAACTGCTGATATATTCCAGCTTTTTAAAAAAATAACTTTATCCTCTAGAAGAAATGGATGGCATAATGTATAGTTCCTAGTAATAACACAATTTTTTGACACTTTGAGAGAAAGGTGAATTTGAGCTAATTTTCCTGTTTGCCTCTTGTCAAAACCAACTGCCCTACATCAAACCTTCCCCCAGAAAACAATCACCCACCCTCGAGGGACTGTCTGTGGGGAAACACTGAGTGTATTAATTGTCACCCCCTCAACAGGTTCCCATTTACTGCCATTGAGAGGAAGGATGAAACGAAATCATTGCAACTATCCTCTGAGAGAGAGGATCAAACTAAGATCTTGTAACTAGCAGCATGAAATTAAAAGATGGGCTTCACTGTTTTCAGGAGTGAAGCAATTTTTCAGAGACCTCAACAAAATTACTCATGCCAGAGAAGCTGCAGGTATATATATTTTATTAAACCGTAACTTGGCAAAAAGGGGAGAATCTTTCACCAACACAGCAGGACATCTATTCTAATTTTGGGCGGATATAAAAGACATACTTTGCTGAAGTGGAGCATGTACCTTGTTCCAAAAGAAATGCAGTATGGCTGTGAGAACTCCTAACCAAGAAAACCTGAGGTCCACCACATATTTTTTATTACTTTTGGCATGATGCAACTGCTTGCAATAACGCTCAATAGGTGGTGATGTTTTTGACAGCTCTTCAAGACAAATTTTGTATTTAGTTGCTGGTGTGTGTTTTCTTTGCACACATTTAATCAAACTCAATGCGCCAATCTTCCAGTTGTCAAAATACTATGCAAGCAAAAGAAATGGACTTTCCTGTCTATACAAGACAAGCTATTAATTTGCTCAAGTCCTTCAGTACTACAGTTAGAATGTTCTCTAACTTAGATGGGTAAAAGTCAGAAACAGCAATCAACTAAATAACTCAATGACTTTTGATCACTCAGTGTAGGAAAAGTAAAGGCAGAAAACTGGGACAAGTGGGAATCCAGTTCTCCTTTTCTGCACTACAGCTTGATGTTAAAATCGTGTATTTTCATACAAATGTATATATTTGCACCTTAATGTACAGGTATTTCTGTGGTTTTTAAGAATGCTTTGTACTTAATTACCTTAACTGGAATGTGCTGCTTTAGCTTGGAAAACACACCAGCATATCCACTGAACTCTGACTAACATAGAAACTAACATGACCGTCGAAAACACCTTTACTGAAATTAAAACAATGGTTTTGCTATTATGCTGGGTAACGGCTGCCATGTCTTTTCTGGGTGTTAAAATGTAATTCTACAGTTTGTTGTTATATTTTCTGCACTGACTCAAATAAACAGCTTAGCAGAATACCAGAATGAGACTGTACAAAAACTCATTTTATGTTTCTGACCACATAAAAATATATGAAAAGGTATCAACTTAGAAAACCTCATTAGAACAGAAATCACTGTCAAAATTACTATATCAGAATATATTGACTATAGCGTTAAAAGACAAGGTACTGAAGAGTGCCTTAATTCAGATGCTCTGAATTCAACCTACTAGTCTGCTTCTCAACCCAGTCCTACTCACTGTTTTAGGTCTCACCCCCTCGGGGCAACAGCATTTCCCCAGGTGCCTGAGGAAGCACTTCTGTTTCCCAGTAACTGGCAGACCCATGTGAATAGTAGTTCCAAATATAATGCTGTCTCAATTTTAATCTGTTTTCATCTGATTTTGCAAAGTAATCTAAGTTACTCTACAGTAAGTTGTAGAGAGGAAATAACAGTGAACGTGTAGGAAACATAATTGACACTTTTTTTCCTGCTCCCGTTGGCCACATTTTCCTTGATGTGCCTATAAATCAACAGAGTTGATTGGAAAATTTGCAATACGATAAAGATGGAGTCCTTCAGCTATAAACAAATAAGGGGTTATTTCACTCGAAGCCATGATTTACTCAGATTAAAGACAGCAGAATAGACACTACTTTTTAGCCTGTACCCATTTAATAGAATTTATGTTGTTTGTAGGTTGTAATTTCAGTTTTAAATTATTGCAATTTATGGATAATTTCCTGGGTAGAAAATCTGACCATGCAAAACTGTCTTGGCTAGAACATTAGGTTTCACCTGATCAAGAGTATGACACCAATTTCAAAGAACACTGCAGTCAGCTTACAAGACTGAGACAAAGCTGTTCATGTACTATTTGTGCAAGATGCTTCCATTTAAATTGACTTCCACCAATAAGGGTTTGAAGAACCAAGCAAATGATAATGCTTTGCTGAAATAAAGTAGCTGTTTATAATACTGTGTTATGGAAAAGATTACTACTGCCTTGCTAACAGTTCATATTACAAAAATTCTCATAATTTCTCATGATTACACATGGCATACATACAAGGAGCACAGCTGTAAGAGCTGTGAGCATCCTTCACCTTACTGAAATACTGAGGAGCCTCTCCAAATAACATTTACCTAACAGCATTATCAAAGTTGATCTCTGTGCCCAGGTACCTTCAACATGTATTTCTTGCCATGGATTCCAAGTGTACTGCAACCACAGCAGCACTTTCTAAAGTCACAATACAATCATGGCCACTTTTGTTTTCTTCTCACTCAAAATAATGCTATTCTAAGAGTATTTTTTGCTATCCTATATCCACTTTGAAGGCAGCTGCCATAAATGTAGAGTCATTATATGACATGCTCACATGCCATTAGCCGTTTCCAGCAAGCACAAAGGATGAGTAATTAGCACAAAGCTTTTTGTGGTTAATATATTTTAAATCGTGTAATTTATAATTAAGCATTCATTCACCAAAATAAAAACTCACTGTGGTCCAAGTTGCTTTGCTTTGCACTACAGTAGAATGTAAACTCCGAAACTTGTAAACAAAATACAGTGAACACTTCGTTCATGACATGTCATGAACAAATTACCAAAATGTGTTGTCTCCTCAGGTGTCAGTTTTCCTCTCTTGCAGTGACTGATGGTTCCCAGTGTTATTACAGAAACAGATTGATCTTTTTAATGAGCTAGTTTAATAGACTCCAAAATCTCACCGTGGCTGCTCATCCGTGTCAGACCATATGCACCAAGAAAACATTCAGTAAAACACAAAGCTTGGCTGTCAGACTGCTCTATAAAACCTCACATACAGTAGACTTAGATATGCAGATAAATAACCAGAATTGGAAAATGGATATACAAAAAAGGTTCTGAAATTCTAACAAGAAAAAATTACTGTGTGTAGATTTTCTTTAACAAAAACTCACGAGGCAGCTGTGGTTACGTGTAACACATGTCCCACTTTCTTTGCCTAATCCTCTACTGTACTCTGCCTCTACTGGAATCAATGGTATGCAGTTACCCATGCCCAAATGAAAAATATAAACTTGTATGTATATATATAACATACACATTCTATACAATGCATGCATGTATATATATATCTCATACACCTTGGGAAGTGAAAAAGATACCACAGTTTACTTCAGTAAGACGCACATCTTCAATCAAAATTACTCCAGCTGCATTTAGTTCTCCTGGAAAGATGTGGCCTATGAGCAATTTTTTTTCATTTACTAGCCATGGAGTAAACCTTCTTTTAAAAAGCATGTCTGATATCTTCTGCTGTATTTTTAGTAGTATATTTGAAAATTACTTCTATATCTAAACAAAAGGTATATATATTTCCAGATGTTTCCTCATGCTCCTCTGTAAACAATTAAAATAATTAATAGTGCAATGAGTATAAAGCCAGACAAGTATTTGGTTTCAATATTGACTCAGTCTAGGCATGTTCTGCCACTGAGGACAGTTTTTTGTGGTTGATTTACTTACATTATCCAAATTAAAAGGTATGCAGATTCCAATTCAGTAAATTTAAGAATCTTTCCAAAAGCATCTTGTTCTTTTTACTGAATCTGTTGTAAAAATGTTCTTGAGTGCACAAGACAACTCCACTGAACTTGGCTCAGCCAACACTGCCACATAATTTTTCTGTATAGCTTTTATTATAGTCATAAGCAATGGAGAAGTAGATGTGACTAACCAGTGACAGGGTTGCTTGACACTGAACAAAACCAACTTATTTTTTTAAGCTCAAGGTACCGTTCCAATGGGCACACTGGGTGGTCTCCTTTCAATTGTGCATTTTGCATTACAGCAAATAGTTGGAGAGTCAAAAAGAAAGGATGGGTTTTTCTGAAACACCACTTCCCCAGAACCAAGGAGCCGAGTTTTGGACTGCAGTTGACAGAAGCTGCCGCACCTTGGAGTGTGCAGGCCAGTGGGACACACCCACACTACACCCTCCCTGGATCCTGGGAATTCAAACACAGGCTCTTATCCATAACACTGGAAGTTAAACTACCCCTCACCCCAAAAGCTGCATTACTACCTGTGGAGGAACTGAAGGCTCCCCAAGTTGTTCACAGCCTAAGAGAGACTTCAGTTGTGAAGCCAAAGGCACCTGACTTCACAAGCACAGACTTAGGAATTTCAAGAGCACCTACCTATTTTAACTAAGAGGAAATGCTGAAAACAAAATTCATAGACCAGACCCAAATCTCTCTAGGTGTGGGCCTCAGTTTTAATTAAAAATGAAGGCTGACTTTAAAATCTGATATTCTCCTGACCTGCTGGTCCCTTTATGGGCTAATCTTATGTCCTTTTTGTTATAAAACCAACACAGGGTCTTTCCATTACAAAGTTCTTGTCCTGATCTCTACCTGCGTCACCCATCTTCTCACTCACAAGCAGGACTGAAGATAACACAGGTGAGACCGTACTTACTACAAAATAACAAAAATTCAACACAGTCAAACAAGGTCTCAAAGAGAGGGACCATTATTCCAAATGCTAAAGATGGAAAGGAGAGGATTCTTTATTTTGCATTTTTCCTTTGTAGTCTTATGGGAGATGTGAGTAATACCGCTCTCTACTAACAAGAAAAAAAGTGAGTTAGGGCTGTCAGGAAGGCACATCTCTCTTCTCCTCTGTATTCTGTCAAGCAATACCTCACTGGCTTATGAGATAATTTCATGTGTGTCTATCTCTTTGTAGGAAAAATGTTGTGTCTGCTACTGACACCGGAGTACAGCATGCTGACATTTAAGTTATTCACAAGATATTAAGAGGCCTTTTTAACAGATGTTTTGGTACACTACTCTGCAAAGACTGACAATATACTGAACTGCCCCAAGGTGCTAAATTTCAGCTTTGGAAAAGTTATTTCATTGCACATAGTAAGAGAATACACATGAAACGTCCAAAAATTAATCATCTTTCTGGGGTGTAGAAACATGCCTGTGTTAACCCCAATAGCTGCTTCAGTTTGGTCTAGTTGTCTGGAAAAACTGGTGAAAAGAGTGTAGCTACACATAAAAATAGCTTTTCTGCTTGTAACTTAATTTTCTCATCCATCCATAGTGATTTTTCTGAAACACAATCTCAGGCAAACTAATTTCAAGTACTTTCACATCTTTTTCTATCTAATGGCTATGTGACTTTAAATTTTACTGTTCACTTCCGGCTATGAGAAGCCTAAAGTTTTACTGTGAGCTTTTAGACTTTGTTTTCTCTTTATTTCTGTGCCATTCAAGCCTGTTCCAACACAAAAATGTCACCTGTACAAAGTTACGAGGCTTCTTGACTTCACAAATCTTCATCTTTTTCATTTAAAGGATAACTAGGACAGTTGTATACCTCAGGCATACAGGTAGTGGTATTTGGCAGAACAGCATAACAAAAGTTTTCCACACTATAAAACCCATGGTAAACAAATCAACGAAAAATACAACACCTGAGTCTCCCAAAGGTAAAATGTAAATGCCAGTTGAATTTCTAACATTAGCATAGGAAAACAGTTGAAAATAAATAACCACAGGAGTCATTTCCTTGTAACACTAAACAAAGAACTTTATTCCAAAAAATAAAAACTGTTCCATACCCCTGAAGCTACTGTACTTCACACACATGCATTGACTTGCCCCATTTCTGCACGGACTCTTCTCAGCTCAACAACAAAACAGATTTCAGTGAACATTTCTCCTCTTTGAAAGACATATCCTTATGCATATTCCATGTATGGATATGGAAATATGGCACAGCAGAAGGAGTCAAAGCCCTGACTGTGCTCTGGGGTTTGCCTTGTACTTCCCAGTATAAATGCCTAGCGACTCTCCTCACATTTAATGTTGAGTTCAACAAAACATCAAATGCAAAGAACTTGCATATTAAGCTGGCATGATCTGCTGCTTGTCACTTCATGACAGAAATAATGTGCTCAAAACACTACAGTACTGGTTGAACATTACTTCTGTGTGGATATGACCACAGAGTGTCCTCAGGTAACTGAATCAGTATGTGCATGTATTATATTTATATACACAGGAATATTTATGTGTATGTAGCTCTCTCTCTATATATATGTGTAAGTATGTATATGTAGACATGCATAAGCAGGGGCTGTTATGAAAGGGCATGGGATAATGACTTTAAGCTAATAAGAGAGTAGATTCAGACTAGGTATAAGGGAAGAAATTTTTAATAACAAAGGTGGTGAAACACTGGCACAGGTTGCCCAGAGAGGTGGTAGATGCCCCATCTCTGAAAACATTCATGGTCAGGTAGGATCTGAAGGCAGGGCAGGACCTGCACCCAGGGAACACCATCCAAGTATCCCCCCAGCACCCATCCACCTGTTCCCCCCCATGCTGGTAGAGTTCAGCACCTTGGGCCCACGGACACTCTGGGTGGGGTACGAAAGGCGCGGTGCTGCTCACCTGTCTGGAGTTCGCCTCTTCCCGTTTTCGTTCACATCGAGAAGCAGCTCTGAGGAGTCAACAGGTGAGGTGGTGCTGGCATCCAGAAGCAGCTGTTCGTGCTGGGCGAGGTACTGGGCTGGGTTCTGCTTGGCTAGCCTTGCACAGTGCAGCAGCTCCCGCTGCAGCAGGGGCAGATTGGCCTGCAAGAGTGTAGCACACGTTAAGAGGGCAGCTTGCAAGCAGTTTCAACAGAGATGAAGAAGAAAAATCAGAAATCAGAGGGAAGCCTGCTCTGAGTTGAAACTGTTGCCATCATTCCCAGCTAGGTTTGTTGAGGTTAGCTGCCTGAAAGCAGGCAGCCTCCAAAAGTGGCTATAGCTGGACTAAATAAGCATGGAAGGATGGGAGGTTACTGAAAATGTAAAAGAAGACTGTAAATGCTGTAACAAAACTAGGTCTGAGTGCCACCTCTTTGAAGAGGGAAAAAGCACTGTCTTGGCTGATTTCTTCTGCTTTCTTACTATCTAAAACCTGGTCTCCTATGGAGCAGCTGTTTTCAACAAGTGACAATCCTTCTTCAATATTTGTTTCCCATTCAGACTGCAGTTAGTACTCAGAAATTGTCTCAAACCAGGGGATCTGCAACTCTATAAGCTGCCTCAGTCACCATCCTTTGAGGGCCTTGGGGAGAACAGGATTGAGAATAGGATTGCCCTCAGCTTTCCCATTACACTTGCAGTTACACATTAAGATAGAGATTACAACAAAATCTCACGTTCCAGAGCTTCAGTTAATCACCCGGAGGGCTACAATCTTCCTCCTAGCCAGATGTAGCTTGAAGGATTTCTAACTGCTCATTCATGGCCCCACTGGGACTTGGGTCATGGCCTGGAGATTACCAGGACTCAGACAAAGAGAACTCATGCTCATTGATCCCTGGGCAGCACATTTTGCCCATCTACTGGGGTCAGACTTAGTCATACTTTTTGCCAGAACAGGTGGAACTGTATGTCCTTTCCCTCTGCAGAGATAGCCACACATCTTGGGAAACATCTTCCTTTCTTTGCAGCACATGCCAACATCAATACTAAGAAAGGCCACTCATTTTTCACCTAATTATTTTTTGTACCATGAAGTGATGTGCCTTGACCTCTCTTGTTCCATGACTACTGCACAATAATTTTTTCACCTCAGAATTTTCAAGCATTGGATTCAATTTCATAACCGTTAGTCACTAAAGATAACACAAGGAACTTCAGTAGCTTCCTTTGCTTTTGAAATAACTCCCACTTAAAAAACACCTCAAACAAAAAAACAAAACAAAACAGAAAAAACCCTTTTTTAAATGTGAAAGTACTTTTGAAGTCAAAAAGTTCTGAAAGTAATGTGCACGGAACCAAACAAAAAGCAGATGTTCTGAAAAGTTTTGAGCCCAGGATCTTGGTAAATTACTTTGTTAGCATTAGCAACGGCAAATGCTCCAGCACCTGTTGCTGTACCATAAGAGCAGAACCACTGCATCACCAAAAATGCCAGAATAGAGTCAGTACATATGAAACTTATAACGGTAGAGAAAAAACTGGAAATTGCTATCAGTTATTCATCTTAGGATGGAAAGACAGTTGGTTGTGGAACATGGAAGTCTTTTCAGAGCTACCTAGAACAGAAATATTTTGTGAAAGAATCAAATATCTATTTTGTTTTGGTTATTAGAGAGACTGACTGATAGACTGTATGATGAGAAGGGTTTTTCACTTGTTTTAATCCCACTGTTTCTTTAAAAAGCTCACACAGAATACAAGTCAAGACACCCAGCTACTTGAACTGCCTTGCATAGCAGAAAATGGTTGGAGAAGTTCACACATATTTGCAAATAAATATCGGGAAGAAATAAAATAATCAGATCTACTATTTGAATAGTAGTACATACTTAAAAGATGGATCATCACATCTCAGCAGGCCTGTGACGCAGAAAAGTGAAGGCCCTACTTAGGAGGTGAGTAATGAAGGAAGAAACAACACGCTTGTGTTCCTTATCCACTATCACAAACAAAAAAGGACCTTTTTAATACATAGATACTCCTAGAGACAACCAAATTTTGAACTGCTCAGCAAAAACTGTGATTTATTTTACTTGTTTTCCTTCTCCTAAAGAAATGTTCATTCTTGCACTTTAACCATAAATGTGAACGTTTGCAGAAAAATTTATCTCAACAGATTGAAAAGATTTTCTTTGCACAGAACAAGCATGTACAGCTTTTAATATGTTTATTAAACATGGATATACTCAGTTGCTAAATTT
>VZTH01002895.1:380677-453753 GCA_013397815.1 Aleadryas rufinucha
AAAAACATATGGGAACAATAAATACCTTATCTCTGGGAAAATTCATCTCCACAGCAAAACCAAAACAGAATACAACATGATCTGAGAAGGCAACAATGACTGCTCACAGATCATAGCAATTCAGAGGAGGCAGTTACTGGCAGGTGAGAGGCAGAGTAACTTCCTGACTTCAAAGATTTTGCTTCCCTGCTTTCTATTTTGCACATCACGTGTGTATTTTATTAATTAGCTTTTGGATGAGATTTTAATTTCTAATAAAAGGTTAACAAGCACAAATTAGTGGACACAGTCACCAGTATTCTTAAAGACACTGTGTTTACACTAGAGGCTGGAATCAGAAGGAATGTCTTTTCCTTGGATGGCAATGTCACAATCTCATCATGTGCTAATGATTAGCAGCACTTTAGAAATGGGCTGGTAGCAGGAATTCCTGACATCCCCTTACTCTGAAACATGCAGTTTGCAAAACTCCAGCTTGTTACAAGCATGTGATTTTATTATATTTATAACCAAATCTCAAGACTTTGTTTGTAAAAGCTTTTATACCTAAAAATGAAAAATATAAAACAAACAACAGCAATTATAGAATTAGGGAACCGACAACTCCTGTGAGCAGCCAGAAATTATCCCAAACCACACACTCAGATGCAGTTACATGCACTACGCTATGGAAAGTAGCCCTTACACGTTATTCATTTTTCTGACTCTCTTAAAAAGAAAAACTGTAACACATATCTGTGACCTAGCAGCAAAATGGTTTGAAATACTTTCCAGATCACTGAACTGTGCAATACCTTTAAAAATGGGATGACAAAAGGTCGCAGTGGGAAGTTAGTAGCTTCTTGCAGTTTGGAATGAAATTCTTCAATTGTCAAAGTAGAATTCTGTTGAGAAAAAGAAATTCTGTCTTGGTGGCAAAATAATGAAAACACTTAGCAAGAGAAACGGTAACTGAAGAACTCTGAAATTGCTTAATAACTTGATATTGGTGAGAGAATAAAGAAAAGCATGCTGCATATTAAATGATTACCTTAATAAAATACACAAAGGAAAGCACAAGCATCAACTCTAAGCAACATTCAATACCTGTTGCTTAGAGTACGGTTTAAGCTCTCAGGTGCAAAGCATGCAAAGGCTTTTACATTCCAAACATCAGTTAAAGCTGATTTCTTCAACTTTTTTTTTAAATTTCACATTTTTCTACTGTTGTCTTTTGCAAGAGGGTTGTTTGCTATGTTCTAGGCTATGTAGGAAAGTCATTACTTTACAGGTGAGGTCATAATCATGAATTCCACACACTGGCAGGGTTGACCAAGGGAATAGCATGCTATGCGGACTTTCCCAAGGGAAAGATCCTAGTTTGCTTCTAAGACCTCAAATGAATTTAGAAATCAACTGTAATTAGCAGTGGGAAAGCAGTTTTGATCTGAAAATCAGTGGAATTTGGATGTTCCCAAAGCCACCTTCAGCTTCTTGACTAGTTCCCCCTTCCAAAGAGACCCATGTAACAAACAAAACCCCATTAAACACTTATTTTGAATATGGAAGCAAATGGAGAGCAAGACTTACTAATGTTATGCTGACTACATTAAACTTCCCTTTGACATAGACTCAAGTCAAGGGGCATCCACTGCTGTCAGGTAGGGGTTTGTGAAGATACAAGCAAAGATTGTGAAGACACCCCTCAGCCTTAGTGCTAAAGAGTGCTGTCAGTCTCTGCTCCAAATGAAATCAATGACAACGGCAGTTGCTCAGAACAGATGCAAATTAGAGCACCACAATAGCATCTTCCCCAGTACATCCAATTATTGCTGAAGGAAATACATGGGAGACAAAAATGTCTGGCAGACACAGGACTTTACTGGGAGTAAAAAGAATCCTGGGCCAGATTCACAGATTGCATGTAGAAGGGCAGCCCAACTTGACAGACGTAGGTAAGAAAGAGCTGAAATTCTCATTCAGCTATACCATCACATAGAGATAACCTTATCAATAAAGTGACTTTAAAGTAGCAGCAGTGCCTCGTTGGGTTCATCACTGTTTGGTTCAATGATACTGAGAAAAGGTTTTGCACTGAATAACATCAGTCCAAACATACTCAGCTCATCCTTTTAACCATTGGCACTATATATGTAGGGCTCTCTCCTTTCCCCATCCAACTAAACTAGGCAAGTCAAACCGTATTTTACTACATTACATGATTCAAGGTATGTCTATATTAGGGGTACTGCCAGTATAGAATGAAAACCCTCTCACACCACTACACCATAATATTATACTGGCAAAAATAGTCAAGGCTACACCTAGCAGGGAATAGCTGCCACATTAGGAAGCTAATAAGGCTACTCATGTTAGCTCTGTCAGCAAGAGCCAGAACTTCACTCTTGCATGTTTGGTATCCCTAAAGTATGATGAATGCAGTGCATGTGACCCACTCTTTTATAAAATAAACACATCAAGCAAGGAAGAGGGAAAAGAACAGAAAAAATACTTGCTTACCACAAGTCCTAGCACAAGGGTACGCACTCTCTCCCCAATCTCTGGTGAAATGTCATTGCCAAACTGCTGTAAGGTTGTAAGAAATCTCTTCAGTTTGCTGAGCTGCCTAGCTCCACAAGCTGGCGGTAACTGCTGGTTAGCCAGAGAAGAGGAAGAGGAAGAGGATGGCCCATTGCTAAAGCCATTAGGAGGAGATGGAGCTCCATTTAATGCTGTTGGTGAATGGCTAGTGCCATTGGTTACTGAAAGAAAAAGATAGGAGGATAAAATAAAGATTGGGGTTGGGGGAGAGACAGAGAGGAAAAGGAGACAGAGGGGAAAATCCATCACCTTATGTTTTCTGCACTTGACCTCAAAATTAATTAAGTTGCACAATCAAAGATAATTAGCCTTTAGACAGAGCAACTCTCTGCAGTTTATATCTATTTCCCAGTAGCTGGTGCTGAACGTTGTAAAGATTGGAAATAACAGCAGCTGCCTCTCACACAGCCCCTTCAAAATGCTCCTGGACCTGAAAAGCATCATTTGAATACCAGCCTTTTGTCAGAGGATTTTAAAAAGAGGGAGAGGGATGTGGAGAGAGAAAAAGCATGAGCGCATGTATGATTGAAGACCAAAAAAAAATTGCTCTTTGGGGTAGAAAAAAAGTGCAGACATATTTCATGAAGCCTCAGTTTATCTCTGAATATTTTTACTTGTGTTTTGTACACACAACTGACAGCTGTGTTTATAAAACAGGACTTTCACGTTTTAACCTTACACCACCCAATGAGAAGGTTATTTTTTCCAATACAGATTTCCTAGCTGCTAACATATGGAGCACACAAACTTGTCTGTGCAGGTACAAATGCTGCCAATGCTCCCTGTGGCCTGAAGCCTAGCAGCAAGGGCATGCAACTAGACTTCAGACGACTTCTCAGAGACCATGAGAAAATCTCTCTGCTTTCACGTGCCAGCACCTTATCTCTAAAAAGGATAAGAAAGCATTTCCCTCCTGTTGCAAGGTTGCTGTGAGAACAACTATCTGAAGTACTAAGCATTCAAAATATATGACAATGAGATCCATGCAGACATACTGAAGACAACAGAGAGTTTTTGGCAGTGATTTCAGTTTGATTCTTATCCACACTCTACAAGAGAGCAGAGAATCAAACTGAGGACATCCTCTTCCACTCAGGTTAGTTGGAACAGCAACACTCAAAACACACACTGTTGAGATTGAGTCTGATTTGCTAAAACGACAGCAAACAGCAAGAAAAAGGATGGCTCCCTAGAAATACAAGTGTACCAGCACACTGGCAGGTGTGGGCATGCAGCATGTGACTGTACCCAGCAGCAGCTGCACTCAGCTGGCCACTGCCCTGGAGAAACTTGCTAATTTCTTTTTCAGAAGTCACTCAGAACCCATCCCAAAAAAAACATCAAAAATCAGGAACTTGTCTGCAATCAAAAATGCATAGGAGTATTAGTTTAATGTGTTTCCTCTTTAAAAGCACAACCAAGGCAAGATAGCAATTTTAAAAACTTTCAATGTTTCTCAATGACCAGGCGCTCTGAAGCCAAACATCCCATTCTCATGTCATTTTCTTCACCGATAGTCCTTATCTTTGGCCAGGAAGTCCTTTTTCAGGGTGGACACCTACTACTAGATATAAATCACTACCCTATTACAATACTTAAATCACTGCCACAAACCTTTGAAGGAGTCTTTGTTGCCCTAGTCACTACCTTCTGGAGGGACTACAGAAAAAGCTATGTGAACTGTTATCTAGCTTCTGCTTGTGTTTTATCCTAGTTTTTGATTGCCTATCCTGGCTGTGTGGGCTAGTGAGAGCAAGAATTAGAAAAAGCAGAAATAGAAAGAAGCTGGCCACAGCAAGCTCAGCTCCTTGTGCGGCTCCAGGCCACACTCTGAGTGCTGCAGTGGAGTGAGGTATCTGAGTAAACAAATACGTTGTGATTGCAAGGAACTCACAAAGCCAAAAGTCATCATACCAGGAACCTAGTAAATAAGGATTGGGAAGAATAGCGACATGTCCTGCTGATCTACCCTGACACCACCCAACAACTCTGTCACCAGTAAGGGGCTGCTCTAGGCAGCGGGTGTTGGAGCTATGATCAAGAAAGCAGAGAAGTATGGAGTTCATTACCTAGGATAGATACAGAGAGAAGAAAGGCAGGTAAAGATTTCTCCCACAACAAAAGAAATATAGAAATAGTCCCATGACTTCAGCGCTTTCCTTATAATATCTGAATTTGCCAACTGGCAGAGTTGTACATAATTTCTCAAACAAAACCATGTTACTAATCCAAAAGAATTTAGCATTTAAAATTTCAAACTACAACATGTCAAGAATTTTTAATCATCTAAACCAAAGAAAACAAAGATATTCTACACCAGAAAACAAGTCTGATCTTTCTGGCTTGCAGGCCTTCTTGCTGTAATAATAATAAATGTAACAGACACTCTGACAAAAGTGACTGTTCATTGTACAGTGAACAGTGAAAAGCTGGAACAGCTAAGGCCAAACTCCAAAATCTGACAGGGCAAAAAGCAATTAAAATCAGGGGTTTTTAGACTTCTAGTCTTCAAATAAAGAGCACCAAAAATCAAGCTGTGGTTCACACACCTTCCAAAGTGCTGAACTCAAACAAATAAACATCTAGAAATCTTGTGAGTACACTGAGGACCCTAAGTGTGATTAAAGAACATTGTCATATTCCTTTTACGATTGCCAAAGATCATCCTGAACTGTGGCAAGGGTATCACACTGGAAAGCTTAATCTGCAAGAACCTGATCCTGCAAAAACCTAGAAACAATTTAACTTCAGACTGAAGCAGCTCCACTGTGAAGCTCCATCCAAGATGATTCAGGTGCTGGAGTTACGCAAAACAGACAGATCTTTGCAGGATCAGGGTCACTGGGTTAAATGTGAGTTTATGTGAATAGCTGGCACAAACCCTCCTCACTGTTTAAGTTCAACATAAATTGTCAGGACAGGGTTCCCTGGGATAAGTAGTACAAAGGCCTCTAGCTGGCCTTCTGCATAGAGGTGAATTTTAAATAAGGCATTTAACAGACAGAAAGGGACTAAAACAGACACAGGCAAGACAAATAGAAGATGCTGCTTTCATTCTGTTTAGGCATATGTATTTTACTGTTCTAAAAATGTTTTATTTAAAACGTGAAATGTAAACACATTTTCATGTTTATACTATTACAAGGCAGTATAAAAGAGACCAAAAAATTTGCAGCTAAATCTTAGTATGAGAAATGTGGATCATTTCATGGCTGTGAAAAGAATAGTCCAGACAACATGCCAGATTCAAATCTCAGTTATGCTGATATGAATGCAGCGTACATCAAGACTAGTAGAGTTTGTTATATGTTTACATCAGTAAGCTGAGACAGAGATGCAGCCCTAAGTGATTTAGAAAAGTGGCAACAGACTAGAAACCTCTAGATAAAATTACAAAAGTACTTTAATTTTGGTTTTATATCAATATTAACTAGACGTCATATAGCACTGAAATCTTCACTGAAACATAAGCAGAAGGAAGATTAGTATTTTTTTCATTATGAATTATCACCACTTTAAAAACAAAAAACAAACAAACAAACTCCCTGAAGTTTCTATACAGAAGGGATTGGGATCCTTTAAACAACATAATGGCATGTAAGAGAAGAAGGTTTTCTGTCCTTCTCACAAAAGGACTAATCTGAGCATTAAGTACGTGGGAAACCAGTGCTTGCTGTTCTTTGACACTGTGACCAAGTGGTCAATGAAATAACAACACAACTCTGAACTGTCTTAATACCTTAAAGATGCATTAATCTGTTGTGACCTTTGTTCTGCTTAATTATTTTATTTCAATAGAACCAAATGCTGCTCCTGCCACATCAGGCACATTTCCCTTCACCGACTTTGGTTTCTTACATACAGAATAGAAAGAAGATGGAAGAAAAGGAAGAAAATAAGACTAATTACACGTTGTGGGCGTAAATGAACTGGTTCTTGGAGCTCCTTGGGTAGTGGGAGGAGGTGGCATGGTTGGAGGCGTCAGCCTGGATTGTGTCTTCACATCCACAGGTGAGTCTGGCATTGTGGAATGCTTCTCAGTGCGATCTGCAACACACACCACAGGAACACACTGGTTTATTTCCCCAAGCACACCCACTCTGACAAAAACTTTAATGCAAGAAGTGAGCCATTTCAGCATCTGCTGTGAAAGATTACACCTGATTATCTACTCCAGTGTGCTCTTCCCAAATTGCATCACCTAAACCTTACTTAAGAAGGTGCAACACAGATGGTAAGGCCTCATTTGTAGCAGTGCTGCATTACCATTTTTTTCTATTTCTAGCATGTGCAGATGCTACCTCCCAAGCACTCCTGGAGCTGCAATAATGCCACCTCCCTTCAAGGCCCTCATGTTAGCCAGGAGGAAAAAATAGATGAAGAGACAGGAAAATAATAAATCCCCTTATGACATCTCTTTCAGAACTAAAACCTGAATCTCTTTAGTACAGGTGAGATATTGGGTGGAATATTGGTTGAAGCCAGCTCTCTTCATGTCTCTTCTTTGTATCACCTGCTGCCCTCCCCATTGCTTCTCTTTGTAATTTTATGTCAAACTTATGGTCAATACACACACCTCCTGGATCACCTTACCATAGTGCCCCCGGATATTCTCATATTCACCAGAAAAAAAAACACAGCATGCCAAAATGGTATGTCAGTCGTCTCATATACATACAATTATTTTCAAATTAGTGTGCAAGTTTGCACCTTCACATATTAAGAACAACTTTTAATGTTCAAAACCTGCAAGATAAGCAGGAACATACCTCCCCAAGAAAACAAAACAAACATAAGGCAAAACCAGGAAGAAAACTTAACACTTCTCTTACAACTAAAGATCTAAAGATACAACACACATGATATAAAAACTACAGAAGTGTACTTTTTTTCAACATCTTTTTGAATGACACTACCTTAATTTTTTTTTAAAACCATCCAAACCCTTATGTTTAATTTATTAAGAATGGGCAAAACACAGCAAAATTTACCAACTGAAGGCAAAATTAAGGCTTTCTCACTCATGACAGGAGTTTAGCAAGCCATCTTGAAAAAAGATGAGTACAATAAAGTTTAGCTTTTAACAGGCCTAAGTCAAATTCTTCCATCCCTTCTTTGGGGAGTTGGGGCTATTTATTTATACACGGCCCTACACAAGTCTTCCTGAGTTCCACAAAACTATTTTGTAAAGCAAGTGTCACTGCTAATGGGCAAGCACATAAGTCTGTGGTTTTAATTCAAGACATGTCACATTCTATAAATTCTGTCACTTCACCTTGTGACACAATTCCTTGTTCTTACTAACAACATACAAACTTCAATGGAAAAATCATATCTGAAATTTGCTCTGAGAGACAATAACAGAAATGAAATGCAATGCACACATTTAACAAAGAATGGGAATGTTTAAAAGAGCCCTCAAACCACTTAATTATCAGAAAACTTAAATATGAGAAAATCACAAAAAAGAAAAGGAAGGGAGGGAGGAAGGGAAAAAACCAAAACAGCCCCCTCCCCCCCAAAAAAAATTAACAACACATAACAGATACCAATCTTTATCTGTATGAAACTGAAGAAACTGAGGAAGCAAGTCCCAGAGGTGCAGCATGTCAGGTACTGCAATCATAGCAGCCATCTTCAACCTCTGCTGCAATGCCTACAGGCAATGTTTCAGCTCTCAGGGAAAGGGAGTCATTTCATACAGAATTTAGAGACAAGTTTGGGGAAGATGAGCAGTGAAACATCCCCAGAATAGGATGAGGAGAATAGATATACAATTTTATAGGATCTGTAGTGTTGATCTAAGGTTAGTAAACTTCAGCTCTGGAGGGAAGAGTATCCACAATGATTACCTTAAATATTAAGGTTGCTACAGGTATGATTTGCAAATCAAGCAACAGTAAATTATTACATGCTCAAAAACAAAAACAGGTTTCTAAACAAATTCTATAGGTATTTCCTTTCTATATCACTATACTAAAACAGTTAAATATCTATCTTCAATAAGCCATTAATTTAATATAAAGAACTATGAAAACTCATCTTGAAATGTTAATTGCTTCCTTAATAGCTGAATTCATCTTTCACTCACCTCAACCAACCTCAGCAACAAGGGAATAAATAGCTTTCAGCTCATGTTGCAACAGAGGGAAAGAGGCACAGCAGTGAGCCCAAGCCCTCCTAAATAAAGGCAAATATTTCTCCCATGCCAAGAAAGGAGAGAGAAAGGGAGGCTTGCCAGAGCTGGTGGGGAGATAACAGTGGGAACTGCTGGTCCATCTGGTTTTCATTCTGCTAACACTCACATTGAACTGTTAAGGAAGGCAGTCCAGGTACACAGATTTGAAGCATGTGGGAGCGCAGACACAGGCACAGAGGAGATGGAGGTGGGTGGAAGAAGGAGTGAGAGAAATCGAGCTCCTCTAACAGACTGCTGCTCGCAGCAAGCAGGCACAGCCTGTATCCTCCAATTCAGCTGGTGATAACTAAAAGCGATCCTGAGCTGTAACCAACTGCACGGCTCCTGCTCCCCCCCTTCCCTTCACTGCATTTCAAAGTTGAGGTTTGATCAGAAACGTGCTCAGAACAGAGGTGGGAGACTTTCCCAAAAAGCTGGCAATGTTTTGCTACTTAAACTGAACACAGTAGTGGGAAGTAGTGTGTTGGTTTTGCCCTCGAATTTCAGGTTGCCACTCTATCATGATCCAAATGGTTTTTACTACCTCCAACAGTTTGCCACCCAGTTTGCAGATTGCTGAACTCATCTACAGACCCCTGTACTTCTCATCTAAATCTAATAACATTAGTTTTGATATTCCAAATTATCTTTCTTTGGACCTCTTAGGGGTAAACACAAACACCCTTTCCACACCACTTACTTTTTCTTTACCTCTCTCTCTCCCTTGCAAAGCCCTAAACCCTACTCTCATACTGTATTATTGCAGGCACACAGATTTCTCTCTAAGTTCCCTAGTTCTGCCTTCTTTTGGGAGATATTAAGGCTCCTTTCAAGCACACCCCAAAATATTTCTTACCAGAGTACAAGATTACTTTGCAGAACAGAGATTCTCCATGGGGGCAGAGAAAATGGGCTTTTGAAGAAGTACAATGCAAAATGCAAAGCTCTTCCACATGCTTGGAAGACACCATCACACCACCCAGTAGAACAGCCTTTAAAACTCTCTATTCCACCCTCTTCAATAACAAAACCCCTGTGGGAGCCATTCTGCTCTTACTGCTACTGTTTACCTGTTCCTTACCTTTTCATACAGCTCCCTGAACTGAGGGAGTGATGGGACAGGGAGCACCTGTCTACAGCAACTCTGCACCCACCACTGTCCCACCACCCAGAGCCCCGGAGAACCTCAGCAGCTCTTAAGACACAGATCACTCAGGGGATGAAGTGGTGATGGAGTACAAAGCAGAGCCACCACTGATAAAAGCATTAACAGTTCTTGTGATCTGAACTCCTAAAGCTTTTGGTGTCTGTCATATAGCCTATAACTCCAGCTTCTACAAATCATTATTTATTTTTTAATTAATAAAAACAATAAACCTAATAAACAACGCTTTTTACTGTAATGGTTGAAAAATAGCCTGCTGATATGAAAGCGAAAGACAAAATGGTATTTAAATCATATTCACAAGCCAATTTCCTTCAAGACATCTTATTTCATGAGGCTTTTTATGTATGGACATTCTTCATACAAACTCTCAGTGGATATTCTGCTATTCATACATTCATTCATACATTCAGAGGTAATGAGGACTTGGTAGGAAAAACTCTAATTTTAACATATCAAAACCTGCCTGGGTAAGATTTCACATATATTTGCTCCAGTTTTACAATACAAAGACATACACACTGAATTTCACCTGAAATTTGGAAGAACTTTCACCATCTCTTAAAATTGCACAATTTCTTGAATTCAAAAACATGTTTATGCTCTTGAGTCAAACCAAACTCCCCACTTGCAAAACTAGCTCCGACTATATTTTTCTTCAGATGGACCCTGACATTTCAAACAATAATCCTGAATTAGGAGGGACACACCAGAAAGTTTCATACAGGCAGCATCCCATAGCACCACACATTTAAGAGCACAGCCTGTGTATACAAAGGGAGTAACTTTCAGGTGCAACAATTTCTTCCACTGAATCCCTTTAAACAATGACAGACCTGTGCTCCTTAGCCCAGTTCAGATTAAATGGGACTGAAACCAGAGGTCCTCCAAACTGGAAGGAAAAGGAGACATCTGCAACTCATTCTGTAGTGTTCACTGCAATCAGTTCAGGATGGAGAAAGATGGTGAAATAATGGTCTAGTCTTAATCCATACACACAAACCTCTCGAGCAGTGAGAGACTTAGAATAAATTCAGAAAACATGTTTCAAGTATGCAGAAATCTATTGCATTTGCTTTGGATTATATTTTTTATTTAAAAACAAAACCAAGCAAAACATTTTGAAATACACATTCCTGAATCTCCTTTACAGTATAGAGTGAAGAACTGTGATTTAACCACAGAAGTATTTTGCTTCATTTAAAATTAAAGAATGTTGTAAAACCAACTTTAAATTATGATATTTCTTCTGTGGATTTCTTGGTTCATGGAACTATACTGTTCTTGTCATTCATTTAGTTTTTATGGTAGAGGTTATTTTTATATTTAGCCATTTAGGTGAACACTGATATTTACTGTAAGCATAGTCAGCTTCTGAACCAAACAAGGAAGAGACAAAACATGCAGGAGCCAGGGCAAAGAGAGATGTGCCTGCATTCAAACTGATTTACTTTACTTCCTGTACCCTACAAGATTTAGTCCATTTTTAAAACAAGGCGGTCTTTCATAAATGGCAACATTTCAGCTCACATGGCACACTTCCAAGTCTAACGCATCAAGGAAAGCTGATGTATGGAACAAAATATGGAATATATAAATACTTTACTGATACCATTTCAATAGCCAATTCAATGTCAAGCATTTCTAGGAGTGGTGTGTTTTCAATTTCCTTTTTTAAATGAAAAAAAATTGTGGTATAATATGCTGTGGCATTTATTTTACTTTTAGTTAGTGCAAACAGTTCCAGATGTACACTCAAGCATGAAAGATTCTTGAAAGATGCTTTATATTGATTGTACAGTACTTTCTACTTTGGTGCCAACATTTAAAAAATAAAAATAAAACTTGCTAAATTAAAAGAGTCCATTGTCTCATTTCCTTTAAACTCACAAAAAGAGCAAGCCCCACCTACGACACAAAGATTAGAACCTGCCTCCATCACCCAAGTTACAGGAATTGAGACCTAAATCTGGAGGATTTAATACTGATGGTTTCTTAGATATGTTGGACTAATTTTGATTATTTTGAGAGGGGTGGCAGGGAATTTGCAAGCTGTGGATAAGTTCAAGGCGATGAACCTGAAGACAGACAACCACAAGTCCAACCCAAGAGGACAAATTCCATAGCTCTTCCATCCATAATGCTATCATGCTGCAGTCAGTAAGAACTTGTCCTCCTTCAGATGTGGCCAAGCCACACAGCACCATTAGTAATAGGCAGTGTTTGTGGCGACCCACAACTCCTGACCCTCAAACCTGCTGCTACACTGAGCAGGACAATATTACAAGGTTGCCTTGGTTGAAAAGAACTCGTTTGAGAATGCACGGTATAAGCCTGACATGTCTGGTAAATCCTACCCACTCCATGCACTGAACCCCTGGGGAAACCTGCAAGTCATACAACGCAGCCATAAAACATGACATTTGGACACTACCACTGCAGACCCTCTCCCTGCCAAGCATGCCTGGGATTTCTTTGAGACTGGTACAGTCTTCATTCCATTCACCTCTTGGCCTTTTTGACTTCTTCTTGATAAATAAATAAGGACCTAAACCCAATGGATGTTTTTGTGCTATACACAATGATCTCAAACAGGCATAATACAGACATAACTTTCTGTCAGCACCAGATCCAGTCACCTTATTGGCCTAGAAAGGAAACATCACTGGGTTTCCAGTGTCCCAGTAAAAGGTAACTTTTACTTCCCAGGTGATTTGCAAGAATGCAGTATCAGTAATCAGCTCAGACGCCGTCTTTTGACAGAGAACATTACCTCTGCAAGATTTATCCACCAGGAATCAGAATGTGTGTGAAGTGACTGATGGATATGGGCAGCAAAGTTTTCAGATGACATAAAATTTCACTGCTTCTTTAGCATGCTGGGTATGAAGCTCACATACTGAAGATGACCCTTTTGCAAGAGCAGTATCACAATTTTGCTGCAGTCTTATCTTCATTCTCCTCTGCTCAGATAGTTGAACAATTCATATCACCAGCTATTCTTCAGAATAAATGAAAGCACACTCAATTTACTCATTTATGTTCATTTAATATGCAGTAGCTAGAAGAAATTCTGTATCCTGGGAGTTCACTGAAGTTATCTGAGGCCAAGTTATAAGAGTTTTCTTCAGCTGTGCTACAAAAAGCCTTGAGCATAATACAATCTCCGCTGTCTCCCAAAAGCTGAAAAGGGATTTTTGTACTACTGTCTCCTGGTTTTGGTAGAGCTTGTGGATGATGTAAAGCAGGTAAACAGCAAAAATGCTTTATGTCATGTTCTTTGTCCACAATGGTTACCTTGACTGGTCCTAACATCATGACAATGAACCACAAATGCAGAAACATACTCTTTGATTTAGTTCTCTATGGTGAGAGGTTCTGACTGGCAAAAAAACTTGGTCCCACACTCATGGCTTAGAAGCTGAAGGCCAGATAATTACACATATTATAAAATAAGCAAAATAAGCATGAGTTCAATCTCAGAATTAAGACAAAAATGTCGTGGCTTGCTTTGCTTGGACATATTATTTTCTCCTGAAATAAATAAACTTGTCTTACCATGTAATTTCCTTTTTAAAGAGGGGGGAAAAGTAGAAAAATAAACTTTTCCCTCTCATTTAATAATCTGACATGCTTTGACAGTTTCAAAACTATCACAAATTCACTTTCAGTTATTTAATATAAACTGACTCATGTCAGAATTGCACCTTTTTTAAAATGCCTCTTTTCTCCTTCACCCTTTCTGGCTTTGCAAATTTTACCATGTATAATTGCTTGAATGCAGGAATGTAAGGAAGAAGAATGCATTCTAAATCTAGATCTGCTACCACCATAATGGTTTATGAAACTTAGCAAGAACAGACAAGCAAAATAAGGGCCAAACTGTGGCAGCTGCCTTGAGTTTCCATAAGCCCCCAGAAAACAAAGTCTGCAAGTTCCTTTGTCATGGCAGAATACACAACAGTTGGCCTGTAATGAAGCTGAAGACAATGTGGATTTCTTCTAAATATCCCACCAAACATCATGAAAATTCCTCTATGTATGAACTAATGCAGTTAATAAGCAAACAGTCCCATAATCAGTATTGAAATACTGTTTTCCTGTTTACATTGTTTCCTAGATCTTTTCTTTTTGTTGACAAGCTCTCCAACTAAGAACCCTGTGTTTTGAGTGGTTGTCTTGTGTTTCACGTCACAGGAGGTATTACTGCTATTCCAAACCCAGCTCACTGAACACTGAGGCGCAAGTGAAATGACAAAGTGGCACTCTCCACCTCTGGCATGAAGAACCAAAGAACAGCCAGAGCAACCACTGGCCAAACTCACACCCCGGCCTCCCTGAGAAGCTACAGAGGTGACCACCTCTCTACATCAGCCGTCAATCCCGTTATTTGTACAGAGGAAATCTCCGGCACGCTTTCAGATGCGCTTTCCCAAAGGCTCCCTGACCAGTAACTCGTTTCCTTTCTGCACCATCATCCCTGGAAGGCTTACCCTTGTTAGGGTTACACGCTATTTGACAAACTACAGGTGAAGGCAGACTGATATCTAGAAACACAAATGCCATCAGAATCCAATTGGTATTGTTCGCATGCTCTAATATACTCAGCCACATACAGCACACATCCTTCCCACCAGAAGTAAGATTTTCTCTCCCAACATCAACTGAAATTTCGTAACTTGGTCTCCAGAAACATATTTATGTTTTTAATCCAAAGTTTTTCCAGTCCTAAATTAACAGTAAATCACAGAATCATAGAAAGGCTTGGGTTGGAAGGGGACCTTCAAGATCATCCTGTTCCAGCCCCTCTGCCATGGACAGGTACACCTTTCACTAAACCAGGTTGCTCAGAGCCTCATCCAACCAGGCCTTGAACACTTCCAGGGATGGGGCACCCACACATTCTCTGGGCAACCAGTTCCAGTGCCTAATCATCCTCACAGTGAGGAACTTTTTCCTAATAAGCAGTCTAAACATATTCTCAGTTTGAAACCACAGTTTGTTACACAAAGCTAGAAGTCTGAAGCAAAGTAATGATAAACTTTATTTTTAATGCACTTATGCAAAGTGTAAAGAATAGCTGTACTCATTTCAGAAAAGTCCTAAGAGAATACTGATACTGTATGCCATTAGATTAAGCTGGAACTGAAGTCTCCAACATAGACTATAGAAAGTCATCTAAAGCAACTTATTTAAATTAAGGGAAACTTTAGGCAATAAATTCCTCTGCCAAAAAGCAAAAAAAAGTTACTACGGCTGTACTGTTGAGAGGCACTGCTTGTATTTATGTAACATGCCAGAAGTCCTTTAGGCTCAAAAAGAATCAAATACGGGTGTAGGAGGTGATATTTTCCATCATTATACATCTGAAAAGATGACACAGGGACTACCAAGAAGGTAATGGATATACTTTTGGCTTTGCTTGATTTTAAATTGTGGAATTTGTCACGGACAAGTCAAGATCCTGTAAGGTGTGGAGTAGTGGTGGCCAGTCTGGGACAGGCTGCTCCCCACCTTGTGGATCAAGGTCTCAAACCCCTGATCTACTGACTGCACCATTTTCCTCATCCAAAAACCCAGTTCCTCCAAGTGATATTTCAAACAGCTAAAAGTCTGTAACATTAGACCAGATGTGCAGGTCTGGGGAGCAAGACCTTACCCATAATACTGAACGCAGAGACAGACAAACTCCCTCTTCATGAAGTACCAGAACAGTCTGAGGAAGTCTGTTTATTCCTGCTATCTTACACAGACAGACTAAATGTCCCATATAATCACTAAAGAGTTAGAGTCTCTGATTTGTTAATCTCTGTGGCTGCTAAATCAAGCATAAACATCCCCATATAGATCTAGGTTCTTTGCCTCATGAGAACCAGAAGCAATCAGACAGCTCTCAAAGTGTGGCTGCTGTATACAACAATTGGTAGTCCTCAGTGATCAGGCATAATAACTCCTTGGCTTCTATTCAGCCACTCAAGACAGGTATTAATCCACCAACAAAAATATATAATGAAGCATATTTCCCCAGAAACCCTTGCTCAGGTGCTGGCACTGTTACTTACTGCCACTACCAGAAAGACAAAAGTGAAACTATAGGCTTTCCTCATCTCAGTATTATACACTGACAATCTTCAATAGTGCAATTTATTGTACTCATCAGTACTTCAGCATTTGTAGAAATAAACACTTTGGAAGACCATCATTTCACATCATCAGATTATGCCATTAAAGACATCTTGTATTTATATGACTGACTGTCTAGACAGAGTGTGAGAAAATACTCATTATTAGTTACGAGTCAGCTCCTCCTCAGTGCTGCATGTCACACCAACTGTCTTTTATTTTGGGCACTGGATCACACCTGAATGCAGCAGTGAGAAGGGGGAAAGACAGCCTCAAAAACTTCACAAGAAATTAAGACCCAAATATCTTCTTAGATGAGGCAATACTACTTATTGACAAATAAGCTCCCAAGCAAAGCAAATACTACCATTAACAAATCCCAAGCTATGTTTTGAATCATCTGGCCTAAAATATCACATGCATTCTTAAAAGTGAATGTGAAATAGTTTAAGTATATAAAGGAAGAGGGGAAGGAAGGAATTTGTATATGTCGTTTAAGATTATCAATTATAAAACCAGATTAAACCCCTTTCTGAAGCCAGTGAATTCACGCAAATTCACATTGGCACAGAAATCAAGTGGCCTCACCCAGAAAGAGAGATGCTGGGTTAGCCTTGCAGGCAGACTCCAGCCCC
The DNA here is from genome assembly GCA_013397815.1 of Aleadryas rufinucha. NCBI lineage: Eukaryota > Metazoa > Chordata > Aves > Passeriformes > Aleadryas > Aleadryas rufinucha. Next base: position 397,359 of record VZTH01002895.1, read on the forward strand.
AGAAACACTCAAGAATATGTGCTTAACTATAGACACTGAAAACAGCTGTAGGTAAACTAATGAGACCACTCACAGGGCATACAATTACACGCAATGTTTCTAGACCTTAAAGCATCACAGCAGTCTTAGTCTTGCACAATAAAGCTTAAAACTTCCTTCTTTTGAAGCATCTTCCCAATGTTTTGAATTTCAAATATCAGACCCCAGCTGAAGCCTGAATTGAAAGAAAAATCAGCAATTATTACAGAAACAACAGAAAATATACGCAAATTTTTAAAACAATTTCAGGTATCATAGCATTGCCATGATTGATGACAGTTGTACAACACATACTTCATTTCAAGCCCAGCAGATTCAAATTAAATGTTTTGGGCCTTTTTTTCCTCAACAAATATATTAAGAAGGTTTTTATATTTATAGAACATCATTTTCATCAAGCCAACGCAGCAGTATTGACGTCTGTGCATCAGTGCAGCTTCCACAGCTTTCTTCTGTATATGCATGTATGTGTGTGCCCGTGTGTGTATGTGCACACACACTTGTACACATATGTGACCAAGTTGTACTTACTTGGCTTTGTGTATAAAAATACTTACTGTGATTTTTTTTTTTAACATTCAGATTTAGAAAACTGTAAGAGGGAAAGATCCTTCAATTACTCTGAAGGGAGTGTTAAATGGAGGGGAAACTGCAGGGCGAGAAGTCAGACACAAAAGAGAAACCACTCAATGATACGAGTGCAAGCGAAAAATTGACAAAGTAAAGAAGTCTGATGCATTTGAACTCTGAATGTTCAATGTGGATGTGCTTAACCCTTTCTGATATGGTTACGTTTCCTTGTACATGAAAAAAATCGACGAAATGTAGATTTAACTCTCTCTGGGCTATGAAAATACCCTACATTTGGCTTTGGGCCTACGTGGGCATATACATTTTGTGTCCCTGAGAGATGGATTAACCAGTAGAGAGGCCATTTTTATGAGAAAAAAGAAGACTATTCTCCAGCAGGATGGAAACCCTGCGGCGGGGCAGAGGGGGGCTGCGGGGAGGCCTCTGCCCCGGACGCGCCGCGGGAGCAGCGGGAACCCCGGGCAGAGCCCAGGCGCCGCCGGGAACGTCCACGGGCGAGTGAGACCACTAGAGGGAGCCGGCATTGTGCCGCGGCACCGGGAAAAACCCCCGCCCGGACTGAATACTCTAAATAAATGGCAAGGTGCTCAGAAAGCCAAAGGGAGACGTTTTAAGAAAAGTTCTTTCCAATAACTTCAGCCATGTGATATACAGGAGAGCCTATGGTACTCTGTGTGTGTGTACACATCAGTATGTACTACTCTGTGCCCACAGTACCAACAGAATATTAAGTAGTTGTCTCTAAAATTCAGCTATAGTAATCTCTTTCTCAAAAGGGCAAATAGATAGCCTTGGCTGCAACAAAAGACCTTTTTCAGTGCCTCCTATTGTCACCTCTAACCCCAGCCAAACAAGTTAGATGTTACCCCCCTGCTCCCAATTACACCTCCCCCTCACCTTTCCCTGCTTTGGGAATAGCTTTCTATGTGAAATATCCCAAAAGTGGAATTGCAGCAAGCAACACAATAGGCAATGGTGTGCCTACAACTCACACTACATCTAGGCATAGAAATCTGGATTGTGCACACACAACTATAGCCATGTGGCGATAGCATGAACTTGAAAATACCCCAACACAATTTAACACCATTTCATTTTTTGCACCAAAACTCAGAAAACCAAACAAAACCTGGTATTTCCCTCACACCTTTAACCAGTCAGAGAGATCAAATGGCAAGCAGGTAAGAAATAAAGGCTCACACATCTTAATAAATATCCTTTTGGCACCACATATATGTTAAGAAAGCTAAATCCCAAGGACAGATACAATTCAAAAGCATAGAGAGATAGTGACTGCACGGGCATCTCCTGTGAAAACATATTTCTTTATGGTCTTCTTGGAAAAGAAGATGTAAAACACATCAGTACTTGTCTGGTAATCTTTAAACTGCTTGGATATGAGGAAATGAAGAACTGCTGAGCTGCAACAACTATCCATGGCAAACTCTGAAATTATGAAAGGAAAATTTAAAAATGGGGAAATAGGTATACCTGGATGAAATACTAAACAGTTAACAAGAATAACTGTCCCCAAATGAGTTCCTAGCCATTATCTTTTCCATAATTATTGCAAGTAGCTTCAGTAACTGTGCATACAAATGACCTAATAGAAACTAAACAGATCATTTCCAAAGGTGATTATCAGCCCTGACTTACAGAGTTACTTGGGTTTGTACATAATTCTGTTCAGTGCCAACAATCTGCACAAAATTAATATAAAATGTGTTTCCAAAACACCAAGCAGAAATAAACTTTCAGAAACTAAAAGAAGGTATGAGGTGGTGAACACTCATGAATCAGATGCAGTCATCTTCATAAATGAAATGTTAAAAAATTTGCTGTTGTCTGTGCTCTAGAGTCAGGAGAATGGAAAGGAGGCAGCAATCATATGTTAGAGCTCTTATAATGCCCCATACTACAATGAATAATGATGAGTGTAACAGTGAAAAGTCTAAGGCAAGACAGAAGAGATAAAAATCATAGTAGATTATCAGAGTGGACATCTGCTGTAAAACACAGTGTGGACAGCAGAAACGTGAGTAGATAAAGATACCCCAATGAACTCCTTAAAACAACAACAGGATGCTCTTCACCTCAATGGTCCTTCTTGGCCTTGTTTCTTAATGGATAACTGTGCTATTGCAACAAATGAACAAGCAAAAGGTTTGGTTTGGAAAATATTAGAAAACTATTCAGAAGCACCATTTAAGGAGAGTAATAAGGAATAGGAGTATAGATGTGCAGCCTCCTCAGTTGCTGAGGTTGTTAAGAAACAGCAGAAGACACAAAAACGGATCCTGGCACTCCCACTGTGAATGGCTTGGGCAGGTTGTTAAGAAATTAACTGAGCAAAACCAGAATAGATTCACTTAAAATGTGCAGGGAAAAAAGGCTAGAGGAAGCATCCCAAGCTACATTAACCAGAGGAAACAAAAGACATTATCAGTTTTCATTCATATCAAATAAATAAGAAAACAAAACTATAAAAAAACTTTGACCTTAACTGAAACTGAAGAAAGATATTGACAACTAACAAATATTGACCTAGTTTATGTTTAAATCTATCTCAACAACTGAGAAATAAATGGGCAAGGAGGGTACCAAACTTGGACAAACCCCCTTGATTCTGGAAACATGTATGTGATTTTTTTACAGGAAGGAGTGAAATAGAAAATGGGACTCTGGTACTGCTTGTTCTTCTCTTGCTTTGTCTTCTAGCACAAAAAGAAAGAAGAAGAGGTAAAACAAACACACTGAGATACTGTTACATTTTTCAGCCAGGCCTGGGATCGCGGGAGTCTCTCAACAGACCTTTCCTCTCCTCCAGAAACCCCGAACCCTTACAAGAACAGGGACAAGAAGCTGTATGGCCTCATTGGTTCTGCAGGGAACCAGCAGCCTTCTTTCTATTGCTCCCCTCTAATATTTGAAACAATGTATCTTTGCCCTTTTTTTTTAACCATCTCAAATGCAGGCTTTAAACACATGCTCTTCATCATGTTATGTCATACTGCAACAAACAGCTCCTCGAAAGGCTGAACTTCCATTTGTGATTATTTATCTAAAAGCTTTGTTTTCTTTTAAATTGTGTATATTTTGTTGGACTGCATCTACTGACAGCTAAATTCCCAAGCCTTCAACCTGCCATCTTAAAGAAGCAGATTCGAAAGAGTCCAAGTAGAGTTTACTGTCAGTCTGTAATGAGAGTAAAATTATAAATCTCTGTACCAAAAGCCAGCTGCTTCATTCTTAACTCTGATCCCCTCCTTTTCTTTTGCATTCTAGCTAGCATACAGCTGCAATAAATGTGGCTCTTCTCACAAGCCATGCAGATGTTAACAGTTCTGTAGGACATCAAGAAACATTTCAAGAATCTTGTAAGTGCTGACTAAACTTGCCTGAATAACCCACACTATCTCCTCCACATTCCTATTCAGTAACATCAGTCTTTCTGAATACATTAAGGGGAAAAAACCCAATTACCATTTAAGCTTTCATATCTAGGTTTAAATGCACTATCAATAAACAAGGAATGTTCTTAAGCCATCAGACAACAGATATTCAGATAGTAAAGCAAAGGAAGTCAGTTTATTCTTTGTCACGATGAATAATGCATTTTTCATTTCTTATCTATGCAAGAATAGTAAAATGAATGTCTGAAAATATATATTTATAAAAGTCATGGCTGTATGTATTTGAAAGAATGGATCAGTACTAGAGCAAGATCTTTTCTTTTCTAGCAATCAAAGGGATTAATACTAAATTAGAGCAAAGGAGTTCAAAGTGCTACCTAGTACATTTTTATTAAAGTTGTATTAGCATGACAGTCATATGCATTAAAGATTAAGCTAAAGCCTCAAACCACAGTCAGCAGCAGCAAGAGTCCAGCTGTGCAGGTAGAGGACTAGATACGAAATGCATTAATTAATTGGGTTTGTACTAGAGATGCTGTTTTAATATTCTTCCCTCTTCAACCAGTGTGCTGGGGTAGAGCTGATTTTCTTCTTAGCAGCTAATGTTGGGCTATGTTTTGGATTTGTGCTGGAAACAGCGTAGGTAACACAGGAATGTTTTAGCTATGGCTGAATGGGGCTTACACAGAGTCAGGGCCTTTCTGCTTCTCACCCCTCCCGGCAGCGAGCAGGCTGGGGATGCACAAGGAGTTGGGAGGGGGACACAGCTGGGACAGCTGACCCCAACTGACCCAAGAGACATCCCACACCATGCATGTGATGTCATGCTTAGCAATAAAACTGGGAGGAAGGTTGGCTGGGAGGCTGCTGCTTGGGAACTGGCTGAGTATCAGCCAGTTGGTGGTGAGCAATTGTATCAATTGACTTTCTTAGGTTTTATTTCTCTCTTTGCTATTTTACCTTTTATTACAATTATTGCCATTATTATTGCTATTATTATTATTACAATTATTATTACTATTTTATTTCAATTATTAAATTATTCTTATCCCAACCCACGAATATTCTCACTTTTACTCTTTCAATTCTCTTCCCCTCATCTGGCTGATGGGGAGCAAGCAGTCAGCTGTGTGGGACTTGGTTGCCAGTTGGGATTAAACCACGACAAGCAGCAAGTTTAGTCTCCTTTTTGGGGTAGGACTTTCAAAACACGTGAAGCAGTTTAGAAGCTCAGCCATCAACAAAGCCAATAAGACTCACTCATGTATTACTCCAGACACTTGAAAATCCCACATCAAATACCCTACCCTGTGTGTAAACTTCACACTTTGAAAACCCACTGGAAGGAGGGCTGCAGAGTGATTCACAGCACTGAGCCATAAAGAGATCACAATCTTTGACAAGTTCAGAAACAAAATGTGCAGTCAAGAGTGTCTGTGGCGGAGTTTTGAGATTGTCTCCAGTCAAGTGTCAATCTCAGCAGAGTTTCAAAGAGGACAGGGTAGGGAGAAATAAAACGAACATATCAGTACATTTCCTGCAAGGAATCGATAAAAAGACCTCACTCCTACAAAGGCTTACATACCTGCTCCACTTCAGATACTTATCCTATTATGTAGCACACTTCAAGTGAAAATCAAGTCTTTGAAGACACAGGGCACAAATAATTTACCATGAAATGTGGAATTTGGGGTACTGTTTGTTCTTTGATTTAGTAATACAGGAAATCTGAATATAAAGCAGAATTGCAGTGTGCTATTTTCTAAATGCTTCATGACACTGCTTTTAGAGTAATTTCATCAAAATGTCATAAAAAGACATTTAAGAATTTTGAGATAAACAAAAAGACAATAGACTACAACCTTAAAAAGAAGTTAATATAATATTAACAGAAGCTCTGTAATTAGCTAGTCCAAAAACCTCAAGCTGTCTTCAGGCTTCCCCAAACAAAACAAATTGGAAAGAGAGAGCAGGAAGAAAAGAACTAAAAAAAAAGGAGAAAAATAAAGAGAGAGGAAAGAAAAGCCACATGAGCCAGAGTCCCTCACTGCTGTTATTTCTTCACAAGCGGAAATGCTCTGTTCAGTCATGGCTTAGGAGGCATAAACATCATTGAAATTCAAAAGCAGCTCTGAGAAAGAGGACGCCTCAATTGGTATGCAAGTGGTGTTTTCTCGCCCTGAATACATTATGAACTTGCAGCATGCTAATATGCCATGCTATCATAAGCACCAGATGGAACAGTAAGCAGTGTATGTCCCATCAAACCTCAGGAAGATGTATTAATGTTCCTGCTCTTTTTTTTTCATCCCCTCCCCCTTCCCTACTACAACCCCTCAGCTGTGTCTCCAGACTGGCACATTTCGTACCATCAGTCACCTGCTCCCGAAGCACAGTTCTCCAGGGTTGCCTCATCTTCACCAGGTGGTGCCAAGCATCTTTTCAATCTTTTTTATTGCAGAAGGTAAAGGCCACAAGACGTGTCAGGCTGTGCTTACTGAAGGGTACCGAGTACAAAAGATAACATCATGAGATAAATGATAGATGAAGGAAGACTTTGGGTTTAAAGCTAGCACAATAGTTTTAAATTATGTATCAACAGCACAGCACAAATTTCCCCCTCAGTACTATTGGTGAATGAAGAACTGGGGGACAGCAGCAAAGGGAAAGATTTTCCAAGTAATCAAATAAAACAGAGGAAACTGGATTAAAGATCTTTGAACTTAATTCCTTTTTTCACCACACTGGGAATCTTTTCAGAGAAGATGTACACAGTTCAACAGCCATTTATAGGGTAGGGGCAGGCTTTAATTTTAAATCAGAGTAAGAAAATGGCACACAGGCAAATTAGCTTACAGGATTTTGATTTTTTAAAATATATATTACTCTAATGACATTCCTTGGCTTTTATGACTAACAAATTGCTTGAAGCTGTATGTATGACTCGAAAGACATCGAGAATGTTAATACTGCTTTGCATCATTTATTAATTCAGTCTCAAGAAGGTTTTGTATTACTAAAGAGAAATGTGATCTAGTATTCTGTATGAAAGTATGTGCATAGGCATACAAAATTAAAGCACATATTTTCTGATATCACCTGAACTTTTCTTATCTATTCATAGAAATAAACCTCCTATTGAAACATATGGTTTGCAAGAAAATTATTTTCTTTTTCTTTTCCTGTTACTGTGCTCTTCAGAATGCAAAATAAGGTCCTCAAGACTGAAAATTAAGAGCCTCTGAATTCAAAACACAAGGACGAAAGACCAGAGATGGCTGAAGAAAAGCAAATCAGCTTTAAGCATTCGAAGTTTGAATGTTCAAGTATTTTTAAGCAGGTTTGTTTTTCAGAGAAAAATCACATCAGTAAACATTGTGCCATTTTCTGATATTTTAGAAAACACCTGCTGATTTACAAACAGCTCTCACTATGCATGTAAATCTATTATTTTCCTAACAACATTCGCCTTCTCATAAATACAGTCTAATTCTACAAGATGCTGAGTATTCATAACTCAAACAAACTTTTCTGGGGATTAATGTTGCTCAAAACCTTGTAAGAGCTAGATACAGAAGTTATCTGTTGCATGCATTAGGAATATTTTTCCAACTATTAAAGGTCTGGTTGACAGGGATTTCCCACCACACAGCCAATCCTAAGTAAAACAAAAAAATAATTACCTTGTTCTTTCAAACAAAGCACATTATGACTGTTATTCAGAAATAACAGGCATTATTCTACTAAGTCCAGAAAGGCAAAGATGTCTTAAGGACTGAGTCAGAAATCAGACCAATTTTTTTTTCCTTTTCCTACTGAATATTGGGGGACTTGTTTTGTTTCTTAATATATAGCCTTTAAGGGTAATTTGCTAAACTATGATTTGCAATGTGCAAATAAGTCTATTTAAGTCCATTATCCTGTGTTATAAAGTGATTTCTGACACCTTAACAGCACTCAATTTAATTACAACACACTGAAACAGTAGAGCTGACTCCCAAAGGAACGGATTTGGATCAGAAGATGATGATATATGCTAGCTGCTGATCAGCTTTCAGCATCAGATCCACCATCAGCTGTTTTCAAGAACAATATCAGAACATCTGCATCATCATATTATTTTCTGGCAAAAAGCCCTCCAAAAGCCAGCAATTGCATGCAACAATGTGCACATACCCACACTTGTAAGCAGACATATTTTAAACCCAGCAGCTTTACTGTAATGACTAAAGGAGACCAAAAAACAAAACAAAACAAACAAAAAAAAACTCCACTAAAAAAAACAACAAAAACAAACCAACCAACCAAACAAAACCCCCCAAAAAACCAAATAAAAAACCCAAACAAACAAACAAACAAACAAACCTCCAAAACAAACAAACAAAACCCCCAAAGAAACCCTTTTGATTTTGATTCAGTAAGCATCAATTTCTGTACCAGAATCCCCATTGGGTAATTCATCAGGGCATCTATTCTATATCTAGTATGGAAAACACTTCACAGCCTCCAAAAAGAAAAACACTTGTGACAAAACTATTAAGCATTCCTGGTGATTAAGCAATAAACACTCATTATTTCAAGACTGTCTTGAACAAATGCCCCAGACAAAACCATGCACAATCATATCTGCTGCTGTCAGGATGAAATCAAAGCATCATGATTTTCTGTATTCCTTCAAGAAAAAGCAAGTTACTCAGCAGCATTGACAAAGCTCTTTCTGAGAGAATATAGAAGTTATCTAAGGAAAGAGTATATAATTTCTCTTGTGGCTCTACGGAGAGATGCAGGTCGATACCTTAAATTTAGGTAGTATTTTTACCTTTGGAGCTTTTACAGACTCTCAAAAGCAGTTTGAAGCAAAACCTTTAAGGCAGCATAAATGAAAGGATTCTGTTTCTGCTTGTGTCTGAAGATTAAATACCATTACTCACCTTCCTCAAAATGAAAGGAATTGGAAATTACCACTCTACCGATTGACATGTCACAGGAAGAAAACTAGCTGGTTAGCTAGCTGACAAGCAACCATGCAAATCAAACCCAAGATGTGGTTCTGTCTATGCAGAGGAGTCTGAAGAGGGCAAAGAAAGGCTGTAACACTGGCTTTCCAGTAGAGAACTTGCTATACATGCTCAGTAGACTCTGCTTTCATACCAAGCTCTCAAAGTTTCATGCACAGATTCATTTCCTGTGCAGCAGACTCAATAAATATAGAAAATCCAAATACATGTTTGCTTTTACAGCCTGAGAATAACGTAAAGAGAGATGCAAGTAAATTAACGAAACAAGATAAGCATTCTTCAAAATACTTTAAAAATTTTACACGAGAAACACAGATAGTATTCTCAAAGAGGCCACCATCTCACTTCCCCATTTTCAAGGGGACAATGAAGTGCTCACATGGGCTAATAGGAATTCAGAAAAGAAAGATATATGCTCCTTACTGCACAGATCCCCTTTAAAACTGAAAAGGACTTTGCTTTTATTTCTGAAGATTAAATGCAGTCAAATGCTGATCTCAGTGTAAAATAATCAAATATTGATTTTAATCAAGTAATTTAAATTACTTCTAAGATCTAATATGGATGAGATTGACAGAAGCACTCTCAGGGCCCTAAAGTTAGGAGATCCTACAGTGCCATGGAAGGATGAACTCAACCAATGTGGACCACCTGAATTCTAGAAACTTAGTTGTGTTCCTCCTGTCAGTGGAAAAATGAAAACTAAAAACACCAATCCCAAGAGGCAGTAAACTCTGTTGCAAACCAGTTTCCATAAAGAAAACTGATGACTTTCAAAGCTATTAAATGACAAGTGCCATCCGACCTTGCTGGATATCTCATTACAGCCATTCTTTTACAAACATAACCACAGTTGCTTTAATGAGCATCTTTCCGCTTTCTTTACTGTGTTAGAAGGTCCCTATGTTTCACTCAGGATTTCACTTTCAAAACTGATAGAAATCCCAATACTTTTTGAAAAAGAATGAGATTATTGCATATCCCTGGTTTTTAAAGACAATTTTTGCACATTGCAGTGTTTATAGTCTAAAATGTCCAAAATAGTGTACCTGGTACAGTTCCAGGCAAAGAAAAGTAGAAACAGTAACACTGTCACAGAAAATGACCTCTTCTAAATTTCAGTCAGACAAACTTTCTCCTAAATAGAATACAAATAAGTGTGTGCAAATCTAGCAGACATAATTATGCAATCAACAATTATGTGGTGAAATGGACTGGAAAAATAAAATTAAAACAATAAATGTTAATTTGTATTTGCTAACCACGAAAGATGTGGCTGGTGCTCTGCAAGGTGCAAAATCCCTTTAAAAAAAAGATTCTCTTAAAAATTCAAGGAATGATTTGAGGGAGTAACATATAGGAAAGTCTATGTAGATGGCATTCATTTGGATTATAAAACAGCCACAATGAAAATTCAAGGCTAGGTATACATGCTTATTGCTCTGGCTTAAAAGGGCCACTAGAATATATTTGGAATGCACAGTTTAGAAGCAAGAATCAAATTATCACTGCATTTTCCTATGATGCGAGTGCACACATTTTCCAAGCTGCAATCTTGTGGCAGGAAGAGTATTCGAGTCATGTGTGCTTGCATGACTCACAAAACACATATTAAGGAGAGATCTGAAAGAAGGAACGGGAAAGGCCCTGTATCCCTAACTGGGAGATTACTCCTTTAGCAGGATGTGGTTGCAAAACAGGAGGACAGTAAGACATTGAACCGAACATTGCTAGAGGAATCAGAAAGAAAGGAGGAATCTGCACTGGAGATACACAGGAAGGCCCCAAGGTTTGGAAGATTATAAGCACATAAAGAAAATTCCAATAAAGCACTAGAACTGAAAGAGTATCAAGTTCAATTTTTGATATGCTTTCCAAATGACTTACAGAAGACAGAGTAGTGCCTTAAACCCCAGAAAAGCTGTATTGATAAGCTAGAAAGGGCAATGGACTTTGAAAGGTAAAACATATTCCTGCTTCTTGAATCATTTCAAACTTCACTGCAGTTAATTGTGCATATACAAGTGCCACTTCCTCAAATATCAGTTCGTTATTGTTTTAAACGAAGAATTATATCAGTCTGACCTCACAGCAGATCTGCACAAATTTGCAGTATGCTTGAAGGGTTACCAAAATATGTTTTTCTCCCTTAATCCTCAGCTTCTCCTCCAGGAGATGATCAACACCAACTCCTTTCGCTCTTCTATTTCCACATTTCTTTCGGTCTTTGTCAGCTCAGTATTGTCAACAAGAAAAAATACGGCAGAGCTTGTTAGATCCAGAGGCTTGTTACAGGCAGAGTCGGCATCCAAAGGGATGTCCATAAGGAATGAGAACCATATGAACAGTACTCTTAATAACTGTGTCCACTGCTGATGGTATTTCCTTTTGAACTTTTTCCTGTCACCTTTGACTTACACTTTGTGCCTGTTTAAAAGCACAGTTAAGTTGCAGGCATAGCTCCAGAATATTTATCCACACTAATAGCTAAATATCTGGCTGGATAATTTTAATAAATTCAGATATGTGGGTCCTACTACGTAATTTTTCCTCGTGAAAATTTCACAAGATTACCAGATCCCAAGAGCAAGAAGAAGCAGAAATAAATCTACAGCTCATTACACAACATAATGAAAAAGCTCAAGTAAGGCTCTAGCTTTATGCCATAAGAATCTGGGCAGGAGACTTTTGGAAGTTGGATCGGTTCAGTGTCTCTTCTGACACTACAGCTTTAAACCAGCTGCAGGAACATTACTAACAGGTGGTGTGCTGCAGTGCAGGGACAAAACTAAGAGGTCTGTGAACCTTCAGCTGAGGTGTCTCCTCCCAAATCCCAAGGTCTCCAGCAACTTGTTGTCTCAAGTTGTTCTGCAGTTAAAGCTCACAATGAGGCTCTTTCTCCACACTCTGCCTATAACTTGCAGTAAAGAAGAAATTACTAGTAGAGAAAAAATAAAAATAAAACAATAAAAAAAACCCAGCACAGTGAAATAAATTCAGCTCTGGTATATGGAAGCACAGCTCCATGAGCTGCCAGAGGAAGGAGGTGCAGCCCTTTCAACCAGCACTGAGCCTGACAACTCTGCTCTTCTACCAGCACACAAAGTCCATTCAGAAAGCTACCGATCAAATAATAGTTTCAGACCAGACTCAATGAATCACTTTAGGGGCCCGAAGCCCAACACTGCTGAAATTTCCTCTGAAATGCAACACAGAAGCCAGTACCATGTGCTGCTCTGCTCTTCTCTACAGAGCACGGGGCTGAAGCACCCCAGACTGGGTATCCAGAACAGTTAACAGAACCAGCAGAACAAAGAATCATTATGCAAGCTGAAGTGACCTTAGGAGACGAGACAGTCTATGCCCTTCTGCCTTAAAGAATGTAAAGTTTAGATCAAGTTGCCAAGGGGCTGTCCAATACAGGATCTTCAATAATGAAAATATCACCACCTCTGAAAAAATAGTTTTAATGTCTGACCATCATTACGGTGAAGAATTTTTTTCCTGGTATCTACTTGGGTTTTATCATGGTCTATAACTCGTGCCTTTTGCCTCTGATCTTTATCACTATGCACCTTGAGAAGAATTTGGTTCCATTGATCTTCTCTACACCCTCCCATTACTTAGTTGTAGACAGCTCATGACAAAAAAGATTATATAAAGTTAATTATATTTAACTAGCAGCTGCCTACAGTTCACCAACAGGAAAATTCCTGCCTTTCAAGGGCTTCAGTAACTTGGAGACATGGATTCCACAGCATTACTCTCTCCTCCAGAAAAGTTGTCCATATCCTCACCTTCAGAAGATTGGCAAGTAGAACTGGTTTGTGTAAGACACAGTTAGGCGAGATGGAAGAGTGAGCGTTGAAATTTTTTTGCAAGTCTTTGGAGTGGAAACCTCACTTTGGAAGTGAAACACACAAATTCAAATCCTCCTTCTGCTTGCTCAAGCTCAGGTCTGGAACACATTCCTTTAGCAGTGGGGAAAGCTACTGCCCATTAGCAGTTCATGGGAGTAATCTCCAGTGCTCTTGTCCTACCCAAGAACTGAACAAGAAACATGTTAGGAGGGAACATGGCTCAAGATCAATGGCAGCAAGGGGGAAGCCGCTCCTGCACTGGTCCTGCTCTTCATCTGGTGACTCTCATGTACATGAGGCAGAAAGAACAAACGTACATCACAAAACTGCAACTTGGTGCAGAGATGGCTGAGCTCCTGGAGAATTGAGCCAGTGAATATAGATAGAATATTACAACGTGGCAAGGACTTCACCAGCTTCACAGAGGAACTGCGTGAACATGGAGTTAGCATAGCAGGATATTGAAAGAAATAAGCCTTGCCAAGTCGGCCAATATGGCTAGACTATGTCTGTGTGTAAGTGAAAATCCAAGCACTGCTGTGCCCTATGTTTTTCCCAATTTAATCTCTACTTGCCTCAGCATTGCTGGCTCTATGCTCCATTTTACACCAGACACATTTCTGGGAACAAAAAGTAAGCCTACACTTGTGAAGAGACCAACATTTCTAAATAAGCACCAGGCTTCCTCTGAGATTACCTACCAGATCCAACTATGTGAACAACTCAAGACACAGAAATGCTTCATCTCCAAGAAGACATTGGTGTGATCTCAGCACCGGGCTGATTAACCCTATCAATACTGAGGGAGACCCTGCCATGCACAGATGCAGCTTGACATGCTCAGGAAACTGTAAAGCTGCAACAGTGATGAACCCGGGAATGAGGAGGGTTAGAGGCGTGGCACTTTGGATTTGGAAGGCAGCTACTGCTTCAAGTGCACAAGTTGTTTTGTGACCTGGAAGCAAAATACTGGGCTTCAGCTGATATTTTGTAGTGTTATCCTTGATGTGTACCTTGGAAGAAACAAGGATGAAGCAAACAAACCAGAAAACTGGTACAGGTATGTGTACATGTCCTGGAAAGGACCAGGTATCATATCCTCTACTCTTAGATGTATCTGTTTCTCTGTCTGGACTTTACACTGGCATATCATATAATTTTATTTTATGCAAAATTCAAGTTGTCTTTTCAAATCGTGTATACATAGATCACACCAATTTGCAAGCTATGATGATCATGCCTTAAATATGTAAGTGTGGAGTCCAAAATCTTCTAATCAAGATGTGATTGGTGCTAAACACCAAGGAAGTACCTGTCCTGAGAAACTGACTTGGTTGTTCTTCTCTAGCTAAGGGTCTGACTTATAAAGCACTCAATCTTCTCAGGAAAAGAGTGTTTGGGACCCTGATGAAATATATATATATATATATATATATTCCTGCAGCACGATCTGTATTCCATGATGTGTTAGTTACTTGCCATGCATGTGTAGCATGAGGCAGTTCACAACCCCATGGGTTGAAAATTAGAGCAATAATGTTATGCAGACTTTGGAATTCATGACTAACGTAAAAGACGAAGAAACTTTAATACTGTGAGAAGAAAGTCATCACATGTCACCTCCCAACCCTACCATACATATCTGAAGAACCTAGTGACCCACAGTACTCTTAGGGAAAGAGCTTTTCACTCATAGCTGAATCCTGAAGACAAAGTAATTATGTAGGATGATTGGAATAATGATGCAAAGTTAACACTCAGACTTAAGTATTTCCAGACACATTTTCCCTATTTGGCAGGAAATTTGTTTTGTAAGACACAGAGTCCTCCTAATATAACAGCATAGCAACTGCAGCTTAGAACAGAACAAGTTGGTTAATGGACTGTTAGGACACTTTTGCTGTGTAACAGCATTTAGACGCATGTATTTGAAAAACAGGTGGATAATCCAAATGTTCAGTTACTAGGACACTAACAGTTATGTCCATGGCAATTTTGTTTCTGTTCTTTAAACAAATCATCACTTGCAAGCACTAATGTTAAAACCAGAAAGCCACTCTAGTACACAGTGGCTATAAATGCCAAATCAATTTTCAGCAGATAATAAAGTCCATGTTTTACAATCAGCAATACACTGTTTTACTACCCAAAATGTAAGCTAATAATATATAGCTCTGCTAAATGGAAAATGCAGATATGCTGTTAAGAAATGGGCTGGCTGTGAGATGATGGATCATTTCTGCCGGGACCTTCTTAAAGCTATGTGCAAATGTTTTGAAAATATCACATGATGTGGCCATGTGTTAAAAATTACAGCCAGTTAAGTTCTCTGCTAAGAAAAATATGTGGGCAATTTATGAAATGCACTCCAGGATGGAGATATCTTAAGTAAAACCAGATTTTGAAAACAAACCCTTTTTTTTTGAAACATGAACTTAAAAAAAAAATAGTTGCAGCCACATCTGGAGAGCAGAAGTAAAGAAAGGGTGGTCTGACCTAATACCAGGCCATCTTCTGAAAGAGCAGCATTATTTCTGGGCTACAATGACTGTGATCACTGATTGTCCTTTTAAGGAAACCATGCTGAATACTGCCATGGGCAATAATAAAGCATTTTGTAGGCCAACATCTGTTCTTTGAAAGTACTATAAAATGACTGATAGATTTGTAATGTTTCATAAATAAAGTCCGGAATAAACAATACAAAAAAAAAAAAAAAGAAACCAACCACTACATTCACAGTAATCAGAGAAACTGGTGTACGGTATTAGATTTGAACACTGTTCCCTCAGGAACAATTATTTAGAGATAAACACTTCCTAGAGTTCGCTACACAGAATGACAAAATGGTTAACTTGATTACGGCAAGCTGCATGTTAACGGGATTATCTTTCTAGAGACTTTTCTCAGAGTTGCAGCAGTGCCTTCACAGAGGTCTGAATGGCTTTTACAGCGCTTCATTAGCCAGCCCTGCTGCTGTCGCTTTGCCCCGACAGGGGAGCAAGGAGGTGAGCACCCAGTCGCAATTATAACAGTACGAGCAATTCGTCTTTGAAGGGCAAATTTAGTTTGTGTAATTGTTATCACCACACATAAACCAGAACCTGTCTTTATTACTTCATGTTCTTTCCCTAAAAGAAGGACTTCAGATGTCAGAATCACTAAAGGGATGGTTCTGAAATCAAGACTTCACACATACACAAAAGGCACTGACATAATATCAGATTACATAAAAATACACATCCTTTTAATCTCCTGTACATAATGTGCTTACTTTTAAAATACAAAATCTGCCCCAGATGGCTAATAATGCCCATTTGAAAAAACACAACACCACAATATTAAAGGGCTAAAATATGCTGTGAACAGATTGAGAGGCAGTTCATCCTAGAGGAGAGTAAAAAAGTGCAGATGGGTGTCAAAAATAGCCAAGTGTCAGATCTGTTCAAGTATCTCCATTCTGGCACATGCTCCCAGTCACAGCTGTTAGTGTATTCTCTGTATCCAAGTGCAAGGTTTTCTAACACTCAGAGCTGACATTAAAACACACTTCTTGCTTGCTACTGCTTTAAGAGAAAGCTGCAAATAAAAGATTTATTTAATGGTAAAGCTTAACGAGTATTGATAAGGGTATACATACTTGAGTGTAGCACATGTCATTTTGATTAAAGATGCATGAAATTTTAACCAGCAGGTAGATTAAGTAATTTAAATGCCAAAGGCTTAATAGGTTTTCAAAAACGTCCACTCTAGGCATTCCAACAGTTTGCCAATAGCCCCGAATAATGCACACAAGGATCAAAACTGATAAGATTGTGTCATTTTAGTACACTTAAATATCCTGATAAAACACAGAAATGGTAAACTGCATGAGAAGATGAATTTCATACAAACAGAAGGGAAACATCAGTGGATTCAAATTATGCACAATACAAAGTTTTCCTAATTAATGAATTACCATGGTATTTCTAATGAAGACCACAGTCTCAGAAATGCAATGCATGCAAATCAAATTTGATGTTTAAAGGGTTAAATTGACCTTTCATAGTCCTCAGTTGTTATCTATGCAAATTAATTTGCCCATATTTCAACCATATAAATCCTCTTAACCTTGTGCTTTGAGCAAACAGAGCCCACTTTCTTGTTACAATCACAGGATCAGCAAACATACCAGCAGTGGGGTATGACCGTATACAAAAATCCGAAAAGGAAAACATTCTTCCAACAACTGGCAATACCTACATGCAACTGTGGCTGCAGTAAACTGGCAGATACTGTTTCAAAACACCATCTGCGAGGTGTACAGACTCTCTGTGATCAAGTATAGCCTCTTCTGCCTGTCCTACCCAAATAATCCACAAGAACCGGCCAGCTGTAGGATCTCTAGCCCCGTCTTTTTTTTATCCAGAACACAGGCTGTTATAATCAGGCACATGGCTTTTTCCAGTCCTTATCAAAGGGGGAAAAAAACACAAACAAACCACACCAAATTCAATCTACTCAGTCGTGGTCAAACATCTCACAAAACCCCTCAGACAAATCACCCTGCTCAGAAGTGTTTTTATTGGCAATAACACTTATCAATTAGACAAGTGATAGTAAGATCCAAGGGTAATATTTTCCTGAGGAAACCAACCTATTGTAAGTCCCAGCTCCACAGCAATTCCTCTAATTCAGCAGATTTTTTTATTGTTTTATTTTGAATCAACATATTTCGGTGATTTGCCTGGTGACAGTGAAGGACTACGATTTAGGACAAGGCTGGAATAATCTGCTTTATAATCTCCCTCACTTCTCCAACATAAACAGCTTTTCACAGAGATAATTTCAGCTGATGGGTAAACGCTGTGAATGATCTCTGACGATCAAATGTTTGCAGATTCAAGGTGCAGCTGACAGTCATGAAAGCCAGCCCGAAGCTGTATTTCTCTTTGCTAAAATGACCCCCCGTGCAGAGACCTGCACCCACAAAGCTGGTGACTTTCTACTATTTCTACCCCTTTTCATTGAAACATCCAGTCCTGCTGTAAGTATCATCCCTAGCAGCTCACTTGCACAAATTCCCCTCCCCCCAACACATACACAACAGAATTAGCATCCGCGATCGCTCCGTACCCGTATCAGCTTGCAAATCACCCTCTATATTAAAAGAGAAAAGAAAAAAAGAGAGAGGGAAAATACACTATCAAAAAACAGATTAGCGTTTCCTCATTTAGAACCAAAAGAGCTGCAATAATTTCGACTCACCAGGCATCCTTGGATAAAATATACCACACTGTAAATGGCTCTCTCCTAAAAGCAAGCTTATTTAGGGCTCAGTGCCTCCTGTTCTGGAATGAACAGAGAGAAGCGAGGAGGGCCATCAGAACTGGCTGTGGCAGCGTAGCTGGAGGCAGGATGCTGGGCGCGTGCGTTTGCCAGGCAAAGACAGATGGAGAGCTGACACTCTGTATTGCACTTGGAGCAGAAATGTGAATGATGACAGGAGCACATGTGGCCTTGAACCCAGCCCTGTCTCTTCAGGCAGAACAATGACAGGGATGTGTGTGCAAATTATCACAACCCCGGCTCCCCTCAGCTGACTCCTTTTACTCTACCTTTCACACCAAGTTCCAGATGACCAAAGAATAGAAACTAAAATGCAGAGTGATAAGCCAAACACTGAATTATTCATTTTTTCTTTAAAAGTTAACCCTTTCCTCTGCTGACAACAATTAAAGAAAAAGCATCACTTTGAATCAGCTCTCCTCCAAATGTGGAAACGAATTCATTCTTTATTTTAACAGCCGTAATTTTGCACTCCATAGGACTACGTTTGTTTATTTAGCTGGAAATTCAAAACGTGCACAAGAATACACAGGAGGAGCCCCCCCTCTTCCCACACTTATGTCATTATTATTCTCCCTTAGTATAGGGAACGGAGTATCAAAATCACTCCCTCTCTCAGATCCACAGTAGTATGTGTAAAATAGAACACACTTAGAAAGCAGACCACTTACATTTTACTATGGTGCTTTTAACCCCCTGGGATTCTTCCATTGATCTGTTCCAAACATTTGCAGCTTACTCTCCTTTACCTTGCATAGTGATCCATGGGAGATGAAAACAAAATCTTCCCTGTAAAGCTCTTTCAAAAGCTAAACAATCATGTCCTCCCAATTTCTGATTTTGTGAACCCCTTCGATGTTTATCCTTCACATGAATAAGGTATGCCTGGCTAGGTTCAATTCACTCTTCCCTATTAAGCTTTAATGGACACCATGATACATAAAACTACAAGTCTTTGTTATAGTGCTTTATCTAAAGCTGGCTATTTTCTTCTCAGCAGTCCCTCTTTAGTCCTTTGTAAAGCATCTTTGCCTCTTAGAAGAAACATACGCTTGACTCACATGCCTTCTGTAGCACATACAGCTTTGCGCAAAATTCCAGGCACACGAAAACCATCATCTTTTTTAAAACTCTCCTCCCATTCAGCACTCGCAAAAGCTTCCTTTAGTAACGAGCATTTCTCTAGCAACTAGCACGTAGGTCCTGGTTCTGGTTTTGACTTTCCCTTTGCATTATTCATCCAAATCCTTTATGGAAAGGCAACAATTCTCAGTCAGATCTTCTTAGTGTAAGGTCTGTCCTTGTGTACTTATTTATGCACCCCCTGATTTCGTGTTATGTCGTCTTCTGCCTCTATTACACAGAAACAATTCTGTTTTTAGGCCTTCCTCTTCCTTCCTCTAGCTACCACAGAGCCTGATAAAGATCTGTTTAGGAAAAGGACACACATGCAAAATTAAGCAGAAAATGTCCTAATGTCCAGACTGAACTCATGAATATTTCTCACTTAAAGAAAATTAATCACTTAATTTACTGATATTTCCCTAATACCTTTTTAACACAATCTAAGTGGCACCCTTAAGTTTCAATTAAATAGGAGAGAACCTACAAACATAGGACTAGCAAATCCAAGACTACCAAGAAGAAAAGGAGCAGCTCCCCTGCCCCAATAAACAGCCCAGCACTAACAACCTAATGTGTCTGCTGCTTGAGGCAGGTCTTTTCTTAATCTTCATCAGATATGTATCATAATGAAGTTCTCGATAATGGATTTTTGAGTGTCAGAGAGACCAAGATAAACACCAAAACATGAAAACATTTTCATGACAGGCCACTTTCATGAAGGGGGAAAAAGCAGAGGGGCAAAGGGAGAGAAGCAAGGGAAACAGACAAGCGAAGTCTTCACCAACAGGCCTTTAAAGACTTTAGTGTCCTTTTGGTTTTACTATTTGATGCACTATTTAAAACCAGTCAGGTAGTATTGTATTTGCTATGTTGTTTTTCTTTTGTAATGATGTACTCTACATGAAAGGAAAAACATTTTCACAGTTGGAAATGCAACCTTTCATCAACATAGATGCAGCCTGAATCAGCTTCAGAGTAGAAAGTAATGTGTCAAAGGTACAACGCATTTTAATAAAACCGAACAATATTCACTCTTAAAAGAAGGTCTTAATATCAGTACATTGTAAATCCACAGACCATGGCTCACGAAATTGAACTTCCATATGCTGTGTGATTATGCATCTTTTTTCTGTGTGTAAAAAGCTTTTTAAGCTGTTATCTGACTACAGTAATTGCCACTTAAATTGATCCACGTCAACAAAACCTGGATCCCTGGAGATTCTCACCTAGAAGTCTGCTCGTGGAAGGGGCTAACAGAATGCCTGTGCATCTGAGACTACTTCAGCATTTTCTCAAGCAACCAGCTGCATGAATAGTTTTTCCCTCTCATTATTTAATACACTGAGGCAGGCTGCAACCCATTTGGCAGTCCTCCCTGAAGAAGTATCTGTGGATATTAATTTGCTTTCCCGACCTCCATTTTTAATGCAGTCACCTAAAGCTTGCCCCAAAAGTTTTCGCACCAGGTCTAAAATTTTAGCAAGCCAAGCAAAAGTGGACAGCCCATTCCGTATAATGGTTTTATTCTCCACCAAGAAAGGAAAGCCAGTGGTTTTAACACAGAACAGTTCTGCTGCATCACAAGAGTCAGAGTACTACCAAAATGAAAGGGATACAAAGAGAGTGAAAAATCCACAAGACAATCTAGGGCCAGTTTCTTTATGATGCACATTACATTACACCATCCTGGGTGGGCACCAGCTCCTTCTTTGACAATCGCTCAAAACACTTAACAAAATCATTTTAAATCATCCTCTAGGAGTCCTTATTTTGAAAACGGGTAGAGAAGGCAAACCAGTCTCCATAGTCTTGTATTTGAAGGGGAAGAAAAAAGATTTTTATGCATCGGATAATATAAGGTAGCCAAGACATGGATCTGATGGAAAAGGGAAATTCCTAATGACCATCATTTAAAAGTACAGAGATTGCCTTTTGTGCAAGCCCAGCTTAATAACAGGGATTGGAAGTCCACTGAAACACATCTGTAGTTAATGAAAGCTCTCTATTAACAGTGAAGGAAGAATTTAACTCAAAGCTTTTCTGTAGGACTTCTCAACTTCCCGCTCTACTTATAGCAGACTGTTGTGATACATTGTGACTTCACACAGTGGGTATTAAGTGAGTTAATTCAAAGGAGCTGAAACCTCATTGATCCTAATTGAAAGCAATACACCCAACCAAATAGTTTTCTACCCCATCTGCTCTGGCCTGCCACCAGCTATTCAATACAAGAGAATTAATAGTTTCAGATATTCTAACAGACCCAATAAAAGCACTCATTTAAGCAGGACTGCATTAACAAAGTGAAAAACCAAGGGCAAAATGGGTTCAAATGGAGCATTTTACTCCTAGTTGGCTTTAACAAAGCTGAATAATGCTTATTCTGACTTTTTATGTGCAAGACTTGATAAACTGAATGAGAAGGCACTCAATGATCAGTCAACGAGCATTGATGAATGGTCATTAGGATCCCCCCAATCTCAGGGAAGGCCATTCCACAAAGTGGCACACCAGCTTGAAAGGGCGGACTCACTAATGTCCAGATTTCCCCGCTTGCTTGTTCCACTTTCACTTTCAGACCACTGGCCACCAAATGAGGCTGACATATTGGAAAATAATCTTTTATGGGCGAGTGGTAAATAAAAATGGAGGCATTAGCTGGGCTTTCAAATTCAAATCTACTAGTTTTGTCAGCCCCAAAACGTTTTGATTTTCCACCCAGCTGGAAGCTATTAGTGTTTTCTTAAGGCATCCCACTGACAGGGCAAACCTACCTAATGTGTGAGCTGTGGAGCTGATGCAGGGGACAGGGGACAACCACTTCTGAATGCTTTCTTAACTTTACTCAGTTGACTCTCCAACCAAAGTACAGTAAAGGTAACACCTTCAGGAGAAGCTCACTAATTTCTTGCTGCCCAAGTATCTCCGATTGCCTGGTGCAATGGCAGCCCACCTAGGCCTGCACCCTCAGTGCAACTTTTTTCATGACATTGTACCTAGCCTCCCTTGGTACCACAAAAGGCTCAAGCTATCCAAGAAAGGCACTTCTCTATAAACTTCGAATTCTTTGCTTGGAAATGGAATTTAAATATTCCAATAAGATATGTGCTTATCTGTTAACAGCAGCTCTTTATGCATGCTACACAAAACATTTGCCAGATAACACTAAACATTTCCCTAAGCATTTCCTTATTGGCAAGGCTTTCTGGACTTCTGAAAAAAGACAAATGAGACATTTAAAACATATACTGCTCTGTGAAACATAGACTGATCGAGATTACCTACACAAATCAAATACTGAGCAGTTGAAAGAGTCACCAAGGTGGGAAGAAAATATTCTTGGTTGTCTAAGACAAACTGTTCATGATGTTACCTCAAGTACTGGATTAAATTCATTGGAATTGAGAAAGCATTCATGTCTTTTCAGTTAAGAAAACTTGTAAGTTGTATCCATACTTCAACAATACTCCAAAGAGAATTTTAAACCATCTGTTAAGAAAAGGCAGCCTTGATAGTGGATTAGACTTAACAACCTAGACTGCCTACTGCTTTTTGATCAAAAAAAAACCCCAAAATTAATTCTTGTTGAACATTTAGAAATTCCAGTGACATTTCAGGTGCATTTCAAGTTTTAAAGCAATGAAAATATACATTAAGACCTAACATGAAAGAATAGTTCCACAAAAAATTAACTGACTCAGAATGGGAGGGACAACATTCAGGCCCTAACAACTGAATGCTTTTTTATTCTCTGTATACGTTTCAGTAAGAACACTCACATGGACAAACTCACATGTAAGTGTACCTGTCTTGGCATCTATTTCTTTCACTAGATCTAGGCTAAACAAGTTTTGCCTCGCATTTTTATTAAAAACTGTATTTTCTATAATGTGGGTAAAGTAAATTAGAATTGACTGCTAATTTCTACCATCATTTGACTTCAAAGAAAATTACCACACCATCTGTGCATAGACACCACTCAAGCACTTTAGAAAATTTGATATTGATTTGAAAATATTTCTGAAAGAAAATACCAATGATGCTGTCTCACTAACACAGAGAGAATACATTCAGTGTGACCTGGAGAAGCCTGGAAGAGAATATCTGCTCCTGCTGAACTATGGCCATATTTTAAGATACAAAAAGAAGGGGAAGGGGGGGGGAGGGGAGGGGAGAAAAAGGGAAGAAAAAGGGGTTTCAAGCTATCAGTTGCTTTTGACTTGAAGCTCAGGGTGTTTGTTCATTTAACATGGGTAGGGAAACTCCTCCTGCTGTAGTATATTAACCCAAGTTTTGACCTCTAATCGATGTCTTTTCAATGCATAGGACCTTCATAATAAAGATAATGTAGAGCATATTTGTGTGAAAGCGTATCTACCACTGGCCATAAATTTGAGCCTTGCATTTTTCTCTGCAACGTGTCAATATTTGTGACACTAACTAAACATATTTTATTCATTTGACAAGGATTGTTACATTATATTGAAAACTTTTGTTTCAATGTCACCACCTCCCCATTTTGACTGATGGCGAGTTAGTTTTGTTGAAATGCACGGGGTGATAGCGTATGCTCCAGTGAACTTTCCCTCCTCTCAGCACCAGAGACAAAAACCTGCAGCTCTGCTCTGTGCTGGCAGCCATCTGGCCAGCTTTCTCTCAATGCCTGCCCCACACCACACTGCAGGCAAAATTTCAGGGCTCTAGAGCTCTGTGGAGCTATTCATGACATACCAATTTCACATTTTCTGCTTGTATGCTTGCAACAATAAATGCTAATGAGGACTATGAATGACATTTTTAAAGACAATAAAAAGGTCTCCAAATCCCTTGCATATGGAGACACTATTTTCTAAACTTCACCTTCTGTTAGGGAGCCATTACACTCTAAAGGAAAAAAATAACCTAAGGAGAACAATGAGATGATCAAAGCATAACTGAGTCCTTAAGAATTCCAAAGAAAACAATGTTTGCAAAGCTAGCTTAATGACAGACAGATTTTATGCTGATGTACAGCACTAACACTTAAGCATTGTAACTCTCTTTTTCGATAACACTGCTACTTCTCATCGAGGGGCTCACAACTGTGGGGAGAGGAGGGGGAAGTCATAGCAAATCCTCCCTTTCACTGATCACATATAAGTACAAGCCACAGACTTGGACTTAGCAATTGCTAATTGCTAGATGAGTCCAAGAATACTCTAAATAAGCCCCAGAATAAACTGTGATTACTAATGGATTTGGAATGCTACGCTTTCATAGAGATCTCTATGCTGACAAAGTGTGGCCAAGACAAATATCAAATTATATTTTCTTTCCCCAAATCGGCCTATTGCAACGCTATTGCTAAGAGAAAGAAAAGAGAAAAGAGAAAAGAGAAAAGAGAAAAGAGAAAAGAGAAAAGAGAAAAGAGAGAAAGAGAGAAAGAGAGAAAGAGAAAAAAGAGAGAAAGAGAGAAAGTGAGAAAAAGAGAAACGGGGAGAGAGAAAGAGAGAAAAAGAAAGAAAGGAGAAAGGAAAGGAAAGGAAAGGAAAGGAAAGGAAAGGAAAGGAAAGGAAAGGAAAGGAAAGGAAAGGAAAGGAAAGGAAAGGAAAGGAAAGGAAAGGAAAGGAAAGGAAAGTTGCCTTTACTCTGGGAAATGTCTTTTATGTTAAAGACAACTTCCCCTTATTAGGAAGACTAAAAACACTTCCACGAAAATCCACCAGATGGAGCAAATACACAGCAATACAAAACATTTATTTATGCTCGTACTGCCATTTTCAACAGGGGGGAAATGGTTTGTATGCAAATATTCTTACCTATTGACCTCTCTTCTTCACCTTTTTGTCATATATTGATCAATTTGTATTTATTTACTACATTTATAATGATACAAAACCTTCGTTCAAAGGGGCCTTCACGCAAAGCTATTGTTCCTGATGAGCTCAATATGAATTTGCAAATCACAATAGTCAACAGAAATATAAGGGAAATTAAAGAATAGTATATTCAACAGATATATATATATGTAATTTTTTCCCAACAATATAAGGATAAGGTTGTGTTTGCAAAACACACTAACAAGTATTCAGAAAATAAAGCTTAGTTGTACATCAGGTAGCAAAATCTTTGCACTGGCCTCCACTGTAACGGGCTGGAAACGTGGTTATTCTGCATGTCTGGTTATGTTTTTATACACACAGTAGTGCCCATAACATCACAGCAGTGCCATTGTACAGCATGTTGGTGTTTACTATTAATGCTTTATTTTAGTATGACATCTGTCAACTACTGAGTAATTTCAAGAGAACAAGAGAATGAGGAGTGTAAATAAATATTTCAGTATATCTAGGACAGCTAAGCATTATTTCCCCATTTAAATTATTTGCTTTCCAGAGCCAGGTGAGAAAGTCACCTCATCATCAAGTATTTTCAGTTTCCCTGATGAATTAGGAGGTCTAATGGAACAAAGGCAGGGGGCCACATTTTTACATCAGGAGAACTAAGTCCTAACAGAACAGTGGTTCTTTTATGGATGAGTTTTCTCACAGTTATAATAGGACAACCCACTGGCAGATCCTGTAATTGCTAAAATGCCAAGCAGTATTACCAAATGAACTGCTCTAATGCAGTTCAGGATCTGGAAACACAGCAGAATCAGTACACAGACTCATTCAACCCTTGATAGAAAAGCATTATTGTTTCTAAGTGACAAAAGGAAGGTGCTGATTTTAGTCAAATCTTTTTCTTTCTATTGTTTCCTTAGTTACACCTTCCACCACATTCTTCTCTTACTCTTCCAATCAGTGCCCTCTGTTTTTTCTCTGCCATCACATCTACTCTTAAATTCATGACTCTGGGGCCAGCCACCTTCTCACTCTGCTACATATCTCTTTTCTCCAACTCATTACATGACCTGTCTCTGCTCCAGCTGCCTTAGACTTTTATCCTCTCCCACCTCCACTAACCTTGACAGCTAAAAGAAGTTCCAGAATTTCAAGCTGTGAGTACACCATAAAATATTATCCACAATTAGCACATAAATTGAATAGCAACAACCAGCACTCTAACACTGAGGGAAAAACACTGCGCCAGTTAGGTTTTCACTACAAAACTAAGCCAGAATGGGATTCACTTGAAGTGCTACTGAAGGAGGACATCAAGCTCCCTGGATGCACAATGCATTGACCTAATCTCTGCGCTTCTAGTCTGACCCAGATGAATCCCATCATAGCTGAGGAAAATTAAAATACAAAATCTTTGTTTCTTTAGGAACTGGGAGGAGCCTGGAGGAACACAGATAACTTCACTTTATCTAATTGTGTTGTACTCCACATGGTGCTTTGTTGTAGGTATTCAGAAGAGAAGCAGAAAAATGTGGAGGTGATTATGAAGTGGAATTTCATACCAAGAGCAAATTACACCACTTTACACTAGAAGAATACCTGCAAAGAGCAGCAGTAAATGCTGGGGCACAGTGCAAGGTGCCAGTTTTAATAAAGCCCAAACTATCTTGGGAACTATTATCCGCAAGAACTTTCCTTAAGCAAGATTGTCACAGCAGAGGCTTGTGGAGATGGCCAAGATAGATATTTTTTTTTAAGAGAATGCTGATTTAAAACCATTATCACCAAGGAATTTTTGAGTGGCAACCATGGTGTAAAGGCTATAATTTGTTATCATTTTCA
This sequence comes from Aleadryas rufinucha, assembly GCA_013397815.1. Classification (NCBI taxonomy): domain Eukaryota; kingdom Metazoa; phylum Chordata; class Aves; order Passeriformes; genus Aleadryas; species Aleadryas rufinucha. The sequence continues at coordinate 424,400 of VZTH01002895.1, forward strand.
AAGAGGTTCTAGACACCCAAAGGGTAGGCTGGGAAAGACAATGTGGTGGTTGTTGTCACCACACACCCATGAAGAACTTTTCATTTAATGGACTGCTGGTTGAGGTGGGCAATGGTTGGCTAGAGATCATGGACAGTTCATTGAATTATGAACTCTTCAAAAAAAAAAAAAAAAAGGCAATTAAAACACTGGAAAAGAGGGACACAACTTATTCGAGTTGTAAAGGTTTAACTAACAGACAGCACTTTCATAGAGACACATAATTTCCTTTATATGTACAAATCCTATAGGAACATGAGACCGACCACAATGCATAAACCATCTTTTTTTTCATCCTACAGATACAAGCAATGCTTATTTAAATTATGGCTTCTTTACAATATGACAGGACAGACATTTAAAACTACATGTCCAAGTAATCCAGTTTTACTTAAAGGCACCTCTACACCAGAGTAACCTAGGGAGTTTGTACTGAAGAAAGGGGCCGGATTCTAAAGGTGAAGGATTATTGTATATATTTAAGAGTTCATTAGATCACAATTATCAATCTGATAACACTGTAACAGCTCTTTTGTTGCACCATCCCCTGAAAATCCTTTTCAGATGGGGGATTAGTAGCACAATAGATGACAACGACTTTTGGTCTGCCGTCTCTGTAGCTGACTCCTGTCTGTGACTGCATACATGCACTGAAGGCTGCCTCTCTCACTCAAGGGTCCCCAGAATCTTCACCCGGCAGTGTCTGCATGCAAGAAGAAAAGCATGCCCTTAAATCTGTATTACAAATTCCCAATGCAATATTAGCAGGGAAAATCTAAGTTAATGCTCAAAAGATTTCAATCTCATCTATGAAGTACCCAAAATCCCCAGCACATGAATATGCTTGCTGAGCCTGGACGCATAGCTCTACAGACTGGACCAAAAGCCTTCAGCATGAAAGGAAAGGAAACCTTAGTTAATTTTCAGCTCTCCTTCTCTACTCCTGCAACCACAAATATCTTTCTTGGACCAGCTTCTGCCCACAACAATAAAAGGCAAAAGTCACAAGCTACACTCAGTTTTGCTGGAAGGCCTTATTAATTATGTTCCCTCCCTTTACTACTTGTATACAGTGATTTTAAGTTCTACCAGTACAACTATTAACACCATGTTATAAACTCAAGTATTGAAATTGTACACGTAACTGTAATGTTCTTCACTTACCATTTAAACAAGAAGTCATATAATTCTTCACACACACACACATAAAAAAACAAAGCAAAACAACACCAAAAACAAGCTAACAAAACAAAACCAGACCAAAAAAAACCCCAAACCAAACCAAACCAACAAATAAACAAAAACCAAAACAACCAAACACCTATCCAAGGTCTTTGCCTACATAAACATACAGTATCTTTCAGCTATAAGCATGAGTTTTACATCCCAATGAACACTTTCCATCTATGGATGCAAACCTAAACCCTGCCTGTGACCTCAACAAACAGCAGCTATGAGGAGCAAGGACTGTAACTGAACCTATCCCAACACTTTAAAATTGAACACCAAACTGGGCATCTAAGGAAATCACATGAATAATGAGAATGGAAGCATTGATAGCTGCCACTACTGTTTTAATGGGCCAGAAACAAACACTAGCTTGGTTTGAATCCAGGGGAGAAAGAAAAATAATGCTGCCAAGCACACTTAAAATGACAAACTTACTATGCCAAGCATGATGATTATATAAATGACAACTACGAAAAAAATACCATTTTCAACAGTTTAACTGCTGCATAGAACAAAATCCACCTGAAATAATTTGCTCCTCAGAAGATTTGATTTCTGAAAATAAGAGGCCAAGCAAGAGAAGAAAGAATCAAATAATAGAAAAAAGACGCAAATTCAGAAGCAAAAGGGTTAATGTTTTGTTTCAGTCGGTGTTACACCAATGCCAGAATTACAAGGGAAAGACTAAAAAGAGCCAATTTTTTTCTTTATTATTATTATTATTCTTTAAAAGAAAAAAATCATGCCTATCTGTCACAGGGTTGTCCGGGCTGGAAGAACCGGCAGGAACCTCAAATTCCTGACCAAACCCTCTTCCACACAATGCCTCCTGAATGGAAGGAACCGAGGCCCGGGAGAGATAGCCCCCTGTCAGGAACCAGCCCTGACGTTTGCAGACAGACGGGGCTGGCCTCGCAGGATGTCAGAGCAGCAAACTGCTGTTCGAGATACTGGGTTTTCACACACTCCCAGCCTGGATGTTTTGCTCTTCAGGTAATTAAACAAGGAAACGGGGCTGATGTGTACGAGTCTGACCCCTGTGCCGCGGCTCCGCGGTTCTGCACACCAACTTCCGCACCAGCCGCCCCAAGCATCAGCAGAGCCTTATACTGCTGCTCTTGCCTCTCCCGACACCAGGCAAATGACACTAAAACAAATCTTCCTGGAAATAGCTGCTGCTATTCCCTCCCACCCCCACCCCCAGTTTATAAAGGGCTAAATTATCTGCTCTGTTCCACACACCTTGCTGCTCTCTCATAAAAAGAAGGAAAAAATTAAAGAAGTGGGTGCTTGGGTATAGCTGTTCTTCAGCCAGCCATTCAAAATATTAAATTTATTGGGGGGAGGGGATGAAAAGACAGAAAGATGAGGCAAGGGATTCCCAAATTAATGTCTAGTTTAAGGTCATTACTCAAAACCAAAAAGATCCTGAAACATATTGCCATTTTGTCCAGCTAACAGCCAGACATTCAGTTATTTAGAAATCAAATTATTCTGATTTAAGCATTATTGTAGAGTCTTTGTCTTACAAGAGGACATAAATCATAGACCTAGGAATTAGAAAAATAGACCAGTATTTTCTCTCCCTTTTTCCCCAAATTTCAGAAATGGGAAAGGGCAAGTGTTACCACCTATACTTGGTAGAAAACCCTATATAGGGCTGCTCTGTGACTGACCTAGTTTCTACGCTCTTTAAAGGCTATTTAAACAAAAATTATTTTTAAAAAAGGTAACACATTCCTACTTCTTTCTGAAAAATCCACAGAATAGAATATTGGCTGAAAAGAGAAGAGCCCAAAAGAAAAAGGAGTACAAAAGCATGCCTGCTTGTCTGTGTTCAACACAAAGAACATTAAATGAAAACAACTGGCACACTGCCAAATTCCTATACAGGCAAAGAGATTCAAATAAATTGATTTCACGCATCACACTGACCTGGGATCAGTGAGCAGTGGTACAATACACTTGCTGCTCCATGTGGGGCAAAGCCCATTAATGTTATCAGAGACACATTACATTCAGGGGGAGTGGGGCGGGGGGGCACAGCAAAGGAACCCAAACTCTGCAAATTCAGGGAAAAAGAAATCACTTTGAAAAAAGAACTTGAACTAGAGTGCTTGGTTTCAGTTTACTAATAAATACATCATATTGCAAGAGCTTGTCCTCTGCTCACCTCAAAGGTTTCAAAGATCGTATTTTCAAATTAAAATAAATACTAATGTCACACATACACACTCCCCTTACATTCTATGTTTAACACAGTTGTTCTCAAACTCACTTATTCTCTGTAAATTTCCTCCCTTCCCCATCCGCTAGCATTTTATATAGATTATGGGTTATTTTCTTTGTACTTCAAAAGCTGGATTCCTGCCCAAGATACTCTTACTGGCTCAGAAAGCAAGCTGGAGAAATCGGCCACTACTCTCAACGGGCCCAAATCAACCTGACCTAGAGAGAAAAATGCTTTATTTGCAAGGTAGCAATGAGCAGGGCACCAGTTCCCTTTGTAGAGTCACCCATCCATGTTCCCACATACCAGGGAGCTGTCTCCAAACTAGTATTTTGAATTTCACTTTCTTACAACATGTGAAGTAACCCATGTTTGCCGTGGAGTCTCTTGTTGTCATCCCGGCTTTGTTTTTCATTAAGCTCTCTCACACTCCAATCAAAAGCAATGCCAGCAAGCCACAGGTGTGCGCCACATGAACAGATGAAATTCTGATTGGAAGGACAATTCACTGTCTGTAATACACTTGTACTCTTTTGCATCTGTGGTATGTTAGAAGGGGACTTTATTATTTTTACTGTACTCCTTAAGATACATGGTAAGCAAACAATTGTTTTGAAGATAAAAAAGGAAACCAAGAGAAGATGACTTTGCAATAGCAAAACAAAGATGAGGATGCTTGAAAGGGGTCACATCAGCAGAAGTAGTCATTGCTTCATTACAAGAGGTCATTGCTTCAAGGGGGCATGAGACTCAAAACACCTTTTTTTTTTTGCATTTTATTCCATTTAGGTCTCAAATAGCAAGTCAAATCTTCTTGGGCACAGCAAAGTCCAGATAAAGTTAAGCTCAAACAGCATTGGCTTCATCTCTAGTTACTCACTGAAATTTAAAATAAAACAAAAAATTGAAAATTTATAACTTCTTGGCCATTAAAGACTAAAATTTTGGAGTACGTCGCAAACAAATACATCCAGATGTAGATATCTTACCCAGTCACCTCAATTCAAGTAAATGTCAAAATGGGAATGGCCAAAGATCTAAGAACTGTTAACCACCACTGATCACTCTCTAAGAGCTACAAAGCAATTTTGAATTCTTTATTACCAGGGTGAAAACTATACAATATCGTTAACTCTGTAAGATGTGTCATAGAGAGATGGGTTTATTTAGGTATAAGGTTACAACCGATGGAACTGCACAGGGAATGGAATCATGCAGTACACAGCAATTTCACCACAGCAGGGGTGTGCCTGCACCCAGGTGATACAGAGAGCATGACCTGTGCAACAGTGAACAAGAGGGATAAGGTGCTGTTCCCTCCCTTTTATGAATTACTTCAGCAGATCAGTTGGACTTTATAGAGATGAAGTGAATTTTAGTTTTATTCATTCCCTTTCTTTAAATGAATGGTATTAGAAAATAAGCCTTTGTCCCAGGTTGTAGGAAATTTCCATTATCTTGCATGTGCTCTGACAGCAATAAACCACAATAAACTTCCTATTAGTATGCCAGCACTGCATGCTTCAGGCATGACATCTTTACTTTTACATTTATTTATTTTTAAAATCCTTTATGAAGACCCATACGGCAAAAGAAACCAACCAACAACACCTGTACAGGGTACATTTGCACTTCGAAAAATAAGACTGTAGATAGTAAAAAGGAGAAATTAGTTAGAAGCTATACACTGCTGAATTAGCAAAATAAAAACACAAGAAGAAACCCTGCTAAGATTATTCATTCTCTTCCAATGCTGCCTGAGTACACGAAGGTCCCACAAAAACATTTACTTGTTTTAAAATGGGGTAGGAACTCAAGTTAGAATGCAAATTCATTTTTATTAGGATTTAATTTTTTAAGAGCATGTTCACACTGGTGCACAAAACCTCAGGCCTGGCCCTTGCCACAAGGCTCCCATTGGCACTCTCAGCTGTTCTCCATCTCTCCACATCCCACAGGCAGAGCAGCGTGGGCCATGGTGTCTCAGGTGGGAAAATAAGTCATATGATCAAGGCTGAGCTACCTTTAAAACTATCCAGGGCAAAGCCGAGAGTACTCAGACACTATTCATCTTATTTTGGTACCATACTCTATCAAGGTTATGTCAGGTGATATGGTCCAACACTGAGAAAGAAAGTTATCCAAGTGCTGGAAAGCACTTAAAATCAGTTTAACAGCTTCTTGCCATCCAGACACACCATTTTAGAAGAAAAAATGTAGTTACAGTAAAGACAGGAATGACAGTCATAGGTTATCTAGAAATTTTGTCCTGCAATAGCAAATTTACTTTTCTAGTACCGTAAAAATCTTTGCACACAAGAAGCAGAAATATCCATTCTCATTATCATCTCTATCAAATTTATCACAGATTCTCAATGCAATAAGTTTACCAGAGGGTTCCACTACATTACAAACAAGCATTTTGCCAATGTGATTACAACTGTCTCTTAACCTGGTTGCAAATACTATTCCAATTCACAGTTCAGAAAACTGAACTTCCTTATTTCCACAACCCAGCCAAGTAATATTTACATGACACATAAAGAGCAATTATGTCATTAAAAACACAAAAAGAACCCCAAAGTTAAAAATTTCACATATATGTATTTAAGATTTTAGAAAAGCCATGGCTGATGGATTTTATTGGCATTGCAGTACTCTTTCTCACTGGTATTAAACAAAGACCGCACCTTCATTGATTTAGGCAGACTCTTCGGAGGCTAAAGGGAAAGATTTCTTTTTTAATTACAGTTTACAAGGCCAGGTACAGTCATTATATTCACAAGAATAACTTCTAAAAGGTATTCACATTATAAAATCAAATATTTTTCTGTTCCTTACCTTGACAAAATTCAAAGTTCCCTTTTTTCCGGCAGTCACCTATCACTAAACTCAGTGCTCTCCAAGTGTTTCTTTTGACAGATATCATTCTCCACCAATCGCTCTGCTAATTTCCTCTTTCCTTTTCTGACTGGGATAGATATTATGTTCACCAGCCCAGAGATCAATCTTTTCTATTGATAACAACAAATGAAAAAAAAAAAAAAAAAAAAAAAAAAAGAGCATATATCACAGCCAGTTTGAAGCACCACACCCCTTCATTTGCATGATAATTGTAGTCTTTTAAGTAAAAAGGAACAAGAACAAGAAACATTATTCTAAACCAAGTAATCATATTTTCTTTGCTAATATAAGGTAGTGCTTAAAAACTGTATTAATTCTTCAACAAAGGTTGTTTCATAACTTGCTCAGTTAAAACAGCTGACATATAGAAGGCAACAAATTAAGGGTAGCCTATATTCTACCTATTAGTTAATTCTGTAAAAATGCTTGGGTTTAAATACATTCATATAATATAAAATATTACATACTTTACCTGGTTCAACAGAAGCTCTTGAGAATCATTTATTAAATCAAAATGTTTACTGACAAATAGAGATCTTCCAATTTACACATCACTATACTAATTTGGATTTATAAGTCATAACAGCAAACACATTTAAACAAAGAAATGCAGATCAAAAAGCTACTGATATATTTACAAATCTTCCCACTTTTGAAAAGGCAATTTCCCTCCCACTCCAACACCTAAAAAACCTGTTTATTTGGGTTACACAGATACTCTGCTATTTGTATAAGTCTGCATTACAGCGTTGTCAGTTTTTCCAAGGCATTAATATGCTTTTCAGAGGATCATAATTATGTCAAGACAGAAAGTTTTTTCAGAGCCAAGCACACACAGTTACATACATGCTTCAGTCTGCAACCACTATTCAAGTATTTCAGGACATAAAGTTAAGCATGCACAAGGATCCGGCCGCAGCTCATGCATCTAACCCAGAATCCAGCCCCAACCCTCTCCTGGACTAGGATCTTTCTGCAAAAAAATTCTTCGCCCAAGGGCATTTGCAAAAGATCACATTTGTGTGTGTGCCAGAAATTGCAATCTTTCCCACAAACAAGCACCCTTCTCAAATAAAAAAAAAAACCTTCCCAAGTTAAGGTTACAGAACAAAGGAGTTCACCAAAGTGCTTTCTTTATTTCCAGTGCTCGTGGTCGGACATTTCCCCGTAGTCCTGAGAGAAGCCAAAATTCCACTGATTTCAGTGAAAACAAGTGGTAAGGACTGCAGAACTCTACCCAGAATTTGGCAACTGTGGAGCTCTCAAAGTGACACAATTGCCTCTGGCATTTTGAAAATAATCTCCAAAATGTGGTTAGGACTCCACAACTTGGGTACAACAACTACTTCTATAAAATTATTTCTATTTTGTATGCAATTCTCTGGTTGTCACAGTGTTCTTACATAGGCAATAAATTTACTTTTCAGTTGCGCCCTAGCATGAATTGTGTACTTTTCAATTGCCCAGACTGTTGTGTAACACTTTAAATTTCCATAAATGCATACAGCATTCTCTAAATTGTTGTTATTGTTTGATCTGATTTTTATGGTCATACACCCATGCCCCTACCAAAACTGAAAAATCCTCCACTGACCAAATGGCCCTATTAATTTCACTGAGATCATTTAAACATTAAGTTTTCTAGCAAGTGACGATAGCACAATCTGGTTGAAATACCATCTTATAGTGGAATATTAAATTAACATCATATCTTGGATTCAGAGTTACACAGCAGACATCTGTAAAGATGTACTCATGTTTTGCTAACCTTTTCTAATTTGGCCACTAGAAACTATTATGGTCAAATATGTTAAACTATGTAACATATAAAAATTCAATATTTCTGTTTGCAGAATAGCATACTCCTTTTTCATGGTGGGTAAAAGATTTTAAACATCTTACTGTAAAAAAGTTCTTATTTAAAAAAAAAAAGTCTGTCATCCACTTCACAGTGAAGACATCACTTCAATTTGCTACTCTTCGTTTCAGGCCCATGTTAATTTTTTCTATATGCCACATTTTCCAAAGTGATGGATGCATTTTGCTATACCCATTCTACACTAATCTCCTTCTTTAAATGTATTTTTGCTTCCTGAATTGTAAACTGCTGCTGTTGTTCGAATGTACAGGCAAAACTGTCTATGTCTGAACTTCACTGACTCAAACAATTTGTAGTCTTACATGAGTGTTATAAAAAAGGATCAACATGTTGTATTACCATGGAAATTTTGAAAAACATACTTTCCCAAACAAATATTACTTTTTCTCAATGGTATGAAGTAATGAAAACCACATGTGTAAATCTGCGATCCGTGCAGTAGTTCAAGCTGCAGCTAATAGAAAATACAGAGAGTGAACTCTGCCATATAAAGGATTCTTGTTACAGAAATATAATGTGAAAACCAGATGCAGACAGAAAATCTTAATCACAGATGGGAATGTAATCACTGGCATACAGAATACCTTTTTGATCAATCTCAACCATATGAGAAATGTATTTATTTTCTAAGGAATGCAATAACTCTAGAGTCTTCTATTTGAATTCAGTTAACCTCATATTCACAGTGCTTTTATCTTATATTCGTAGAGAAGGGGGATATAACCTGAGCCAAGATTTTTAGAAGAGCCGTTGGCCCTGGCAAATCGTTCTTGTATCAGCTTATCTTTCAAGGAATTAATAAGATGTAAAGACTACAAATATCAGGATCAGCCTCAAATGAAATCAACCATTATTGTACTTCCTAGTTACTGCCAGAAATCCCTTCATCACTTAAGCACTTCCCCTTAAATTTTCACTTTAATAGGTGGTTCTTCAGAAATACAATGCTGAGAGCAAGCATACTGTCACACTCAAGTTCTGTGAATCAGAACTGGAGTCCTACAGCAAAGAATCTCCCTTTATAAAAGGTGAAGAGTCATCAGTACAAAAACAAGTTTACCTGGGGCTTCCTTCTAACTGCTGAAAGTCCCAGTGAATGCCCTCCACCCACACAGCTCCCCGGGGGTTAGCAGGAAACAAAGGACCACGGCAAGGCAGCTATCCAGCTACATCAAGTGTCTGAACTGCCGACTGTATTCTACCAACTATCCAGACCAAGACAGGACCAAGATAACTCCTCTCAGTTTTCACTGCTGGTGACATTTAGGCTACTACAGTAGTAGTAAATGCATCATGTAAAATATGGACTGATAACTCAAACTGCAATATATATTCAAAAAAAACCCATAACCAAAACCAAAACCCCCAACTTGTGCTAGGAAATAAAACCTAAGAAAGAAAAGGCATTCAGAGACGAGAAGCCTCCAGGGTCTTGGGTACCAGCAGTGGCAGTTTTACTTCCTGGCAGTCCCCAATCCCTGCTGTGCCCACCTCCTGGATGTACTCAGTCTACCCAAGAATACACACCACTGCCTGACTGTCACAGTTCACAACTGAGCTTATTAAGACAACCTAAAGTTGGCATAAATTTATTTTAATATTATAATTAAGTAACACAAAGCACAATTATTTGATAGCTGTTACACCGGGGCAGAGAGGGGATGACAGAAACCCTTTGACAGGCACAGGGTAGGCAGATTCTCCCTCTCTCTTACAGCCTCTAAGTCCATTTGCCATCATTTCATTTTAGGTTTCTGCAGAAAGAGGACAGTCACTTCAGTACTCTACCACAAGGGCTCCCTGCAATAACAGCACATCACAGGTGTCCATCAGACTAACTCTGCCGAAGTTCCTGTAAAGATGTGTTATTAACTGAATGCCTGTAATGCTAGGTGAATTTTGAAGTCTGTTACTTAGTTTTTTGCTCCCATGTTAACAACTCCCAAATCATTTGATGAAAATACTTTGATTCCACCACTGCAACAAAACAGTTTTTAAAGCACCTTGTCTCTTCTGAGACTTAACTTTAAATTTCTGAGACTACAGCACTAACAGGTATCGAAGAAGTCAACATTTAATACTAAAGTAATATGGGCTAGATATGCTTGTCTTATTTTTAAACAAGCATGCCTAGATTAATAATAAACTTTGGCCAGATACCTATTTTCATTTCCATGTTTTTCATATAGCATCATCATCATGTGTGTGTGTAGAGTGCTAAAAATTGAGTGAAATCTTCCAGCTGAAAACAGTTCCACGTGACAAAACAGAGAGGAATCCTGAAAACTCCTGCTTTGTGTCATGTGCGGGTGTGTGTGCCTGCGTCTTTTTTTTTCCCCTCTCATCTAATTTCATCTGTGAGAGACTGTCCCTAGAGGACAAGACAAGAGAGAACCAATTATATCCAGCGGTTGGTTTCTCCAAAATGAAGGCATCTGTTCCATGCCAACGACTTCCACATGGAAGAAAAACAGAACTTTGAAGGCATCTGCGTTCATGGTTGACAGTTGCAGATCTTAGGGTCTACTGTAATTGCCCAGCTGCAAACATGATTTGGTTGCTGCTGTTGTCAGCTGATCTCCTTGCACTGAAAAGAAGGGAGTTTAAACAGCAAATCGCCAGATTAAAAAAAAAAAAAAAAAAATCAGATATTCTTCCACAATCCTGACACCTTTTCCCTTCTGAAGGAGGTATTTTTCCTGGTACAATGGGTTTGATGGAAGTAAATTGCAAAGTGGTTCTTAAACTAACATTTTACAAAATATTCTGCTTAAAAATGCTATTCTTTAAATAATGTACCCGTCCAAGCACAATGTGTTCATTATTTGCTAGTATTTCAGGCTGGTATTTTGTAAGAATGATTCAGAAACCTAGTGTGATTCACCAGCTACATAATCCTGCAGCCCACCCTATTTAACCAAGCAGTCTCAGTACTATCAAGAGTACACCTGAGCAGAAGCTCAGAGTTTTCACTCCAAATGCATATGGCAGATAAATAACTAATATATTCATTACTCAACTCATATCACTTCCGACGTGAGTGAATACTTTCCAAAAGCCACTTTATAGAAACATTACTGGTAATTCAAAATCTGGCTTACAGCAGTGGGTGCCACACTTGCAGTGAGATACTCAACAATGCTGTGCACCTTCACTGCTAAAAAAATCAAGCAAGCTGCTAACAAGAAGCTCATATAAAGTAGGAAGACTCTAACTGATTTTCCAAAGCACAGGACTGAGTGCCATTTAGAGATTCAAGACTACTGATGGTGCAGTTGCAACAAAGACAATAAAAACCTGTCTAAGCAGAAAATGCACTGACATTCTCCATCCTTGACTCACCAGATAAAAGCAGATCATTGTTTCCAGAAATATTTCATGCACCTCTTGAGTTTTTGTAGTTTTCTTACCTAGGACTTTTATGAATATCTTGAAAGAAGGAAAACAGCATAGGAGAAGGAAAAACTTTTTTTTTTTTTTTTTAAATAGAATTCTTTGTTATTCTGCTGGATTCCAGCTCCAATCCCAAACATACTCTGCAACAACAACATTCAGCCCTCCCAGCCAGGTAGCCACTCAGCTTAGAAGGGACAGTAAGGACTCCCAGACGGTTTCCCTTGCTTGGCACATACCTCAAATTATTATGAATGCCTGAAGTAGTGAACCGGGCGGGACACAGTAGACCTGACACTTCCTGATCACTTCTAAATTCCCTCCAGGAAGGACAAGAGTTGGGAGTGAGGACAATTAACACAGCCACCTGTTTCCTGTGACCTCCTAAGGGGCAGACATGGCCACTGATGACTTGCTTTGGCAATGTCACTGAGGTCCTGCCCATCCTCCTCTTCCCAGAGAAGCCATGGAATAATAAAAACAATAGTGACCAATTAATAGCTCTGTAAGAGATAGTGAAATTTAGGCCTGGACTTAAATGAACAAACAAAAAAGAAAATTAACATCAGAAGCTCCCCATGTGAAGAGGATGGGATCAATAAATCTCAGAATATGGAAGGAAAATTACACATTGATCCCCTCCTTCCAACTACTGTAGCTGTGCACTTCTCTGGAAAAAGTCTGGAGCAGGCAGCTGGCTTAAACGCAATTTAATACAGCTCTTGGGACACACAAGTTGAGAATCCTGGCCCAATGGACTCAATAGGAATCTCTGCAAGTATTATTATGGAAGGAATAGGCTTTTTCTCTCCTTTACACAGAAGTCTTGTCAGGTAAGTCTGTGATTTACAATTCAAAAAGAATGCCTTGTTTTACACTGAGACCTGAGGTAGTCCATTTTATTAGGGAGAGATCTAGATCTATGTCTCAGAATAGATCCAAAAAAGTATTGTCAAGATCACAGATGTGAGATAGGAGCACAGAAAACCTGAAGGTCCAGATCCTCAGACTGGCATCTAAACTAAAGAAACACTATCTTCAGTGAGAACTGGGCATGGGAGTATCACGGAAGATCTGAGCTCCAGTACTTTAATGCAGTGTTTACAAGCTCTGCTGATCCATGGAGTCACATTAATTTATCATGGTGCACATGAAATGTGTATAACATTCAGAAACAACGCTAGTCTATTCAGTTCAGTAGGATGTTTTCCTTGCCCACCTGTAGCACACTTTAATACAGGTTGCAGCCTCCTTTTCCAGCATTAAGTGGTTTGCCATCAAGCTTTAAAATAATAAATAGCAGAGTCATGAAACAAGCTTTGCTTAATGGTTCCTAGAACTCAGTGACTTCACTCACTAAAACACTTTCTATAACATTATCCTTAAATACTTTTAGCAATGTCACCATTAGAATAAAATAAAAAACCATCCTGGCAGTACCATCCATTGATAGCACACCCACAGGTGCCATTATTCCCACATTTGTTGGCAGCTTTTTCTGGCACCACTATGCTTTAATGGCTCTGGCAACAAACCCCACCTGGATGTCACTGGAAGCGCTCCTTTGGCACACTCTTCCCAAATATCCTTTGCAGCATTCTGTCTCTTTTGTTGCACCCTAATCATCCCATTTTCTGGCAACAGCCTCACCCTCTCACTTTCAAAGCTTCAGCTGGTCTTGGGGAGCTCTCTCCCTGAACTTGTCTAATGCATGTGTGATTCAATGTTAGGATGAATTTTCCAAGAAGATTTCAGGACAATATCTTTGCTGCTCAGGTTGGGTGTTCACTCACATCCCAGCTTTCAAATTCATTTTATTACATCCCAGTAGCACAATGTGACCAAACCAATGGGATAGCAAAGCACAGGTACAAAACCCTATATAATGTGATGCTTCATCAGAGAGTTTATTAAACCTTGTGACTCCCAGAAAACACACACAGCTTTACTGGACATGCCACACCACCTGTCATGGCAACACACAGAACCAGCATTCTGATAGTGCCGTTACAAAAATAAAAGAAGCAAAAACCAGAAAATGTATTCCAAAAAATAAGCAATTGGGGGAAAAAAGTAGTGATTTTTTGGGGGCTGAATTGTTGGGGTTGTTTTTTTTTTTTCCAAACTATTTAAAATGATACCCAGGCCACAACTAAAAGGGGCACCTGTGTGGTCACCGTCAGAAACAAAAAAATGTAGACAGCAGATCTCCAAATCAAAGGCACCACAAAAGAAAAAAGCCAGTGGTAACGCCTACTACTTATGCAAATTGCATATTAATATCCAACATGGCAGACATACATAAGCCTCCTAGAGCTTCAAAAGTAACTACAGTCTGGTACAATTTGTAATGGTCGTACAACCATCGCCTCAGATGCTCGTCTGAATTCCTGGGCTTTACCCTCTGTAGCAACTTGGCTCTCCATAAATGATACCTATTTTATTACACGCCACTGCCTGCCACCATGTGCATATTAATTCCACTCCACTAGGTGGAGTCTTCTGTCTTTCCAGACTGCAACCTAATTTCCGAACGAACCTGTTATCTATCCTCCGTGAACTTTGCATATTTACTTTACTATAAGCACCAGAGTATACCTCTCTTGATAGACATAAAAGTGGCAATGAATCAAATGCCTTCTGAAATGATTAAAGAAATTAAGAACTATCCCATGAGGATCCCAAATCAGCATGTTACAATACAGGATTATTCAGGAATATTGTTGCTGTACAGTTCTATACAACACAAATGTACTTTCATGAATGCTACATTCAGTAAATAACACTGAGTATAAAAATGTATCCCTTAAATAAGTCACCATATCACACATGCCCAAAAACTACATATAAACAAACCCAAGTTTCAGAACTTCTATTAATTTTTTTTAATGTATTCTGAAATACTTTTGAGTATGTAGGATGCTCTCCCTTTCCAGGCATCCCAAAATGCGCTACAGAAAATGAGAGGGAACATTAAAGAATTTCTTTCCATATTCCCATTTCCATTCACAACCAGTGGAGTTAAATATGGCAACTATGCAACAGGAACAGTAAAACTGCATGCAGCATTTCTGGCAAAGATTAAGAAAACAGAGCACTCCCATGAATGTGTTCAGAACATTTAGATAAGAAAATCTGGATACATTGCTATAATCTTTCTTTTGGGGCTGGACTCCACCCCAACCCCTGCACAAAGTACCAAAAATCCCACGACCAGAGTAAAAAGCTCCTTGGTTTAAAAACTCTTCAGGTAGGCAGTATCTGCTCTCACATGCTGCGCCAGAGCATTTGCTCGGCAGTATCTGCGAGCAGAAAGCCCCACGTAGGCACCGAGCACGAACACGAGGCTCCCCAAGGCTCTCACATCCCGGGGTCAGCCGAGGTAGGGCCTCCTCAGCGCCACTCCTGCTGCTGGCAGATATCACGAGCTATTTAAGGCTACAGACATTTTGCCCCAATCGTCCATGTTTTCTGTAATATTTACTTCTCGTACATATGTCTATAACTATGTATACATCCCACAGAAGGTAAGGTTTAACAGGGTTAGCTTTGTTGGGGAAAAGAAGGTTTGGAGGAAAGGAAACAACTTTCATGTTGAGAAGATTTGAATCTAGTGACTGTCATGGGATGTAAACACTCTTCTGGGGAGGGAGGCTTTTTGTTATGTTTCAGGAGAGCACAGCGTTTTGGATAAAATCTGTATAAATAATTATGCCTCTGTCATTCAACATAAATTCATGCACATGTGTGCACACAGTTATGCTGGGGAATACAAGCTATAAAGTAGACATGCCACAGACTTCTAGACAACCTACCACAAGCACGGATCTCGCACAGAATCCATTCTATATTTAAATTTCAGTTTATTGAATTTTAATTATTTCTGATCTGTAGATCACTTTGAGGAAAATCCCCAAGGTCAAAAGCTTACAAATCCAATTGCAAAACCAAACAGAAGCATCAGCAAGGCCCTTTCCCATGCAGAGACCTACCAAAAAAAATTAGTTCCTGACTACTAGATTAGAATAGAATTCAAAAGCTAAAACCCATTCTAATATTAAAATCAGGTAATTCTCTATGTTGAAATAAACCAATAAAAGCTCTCATTCTATTCTGCACGTTTACTCATGTTATGTACATAGGGCTCCATAGATGTAACAGTGAATTATCCCTTCTTCATTTAGATCCTTATAACAAACACATATCCTTTCCATTAGGTTGTTGTTGGTTAGGTTTTTGGGTTTTTTTAATTAAAATGCAACAATATTATGTTCTCCAGAGATGCTTGTGATAGAAAATGTATGCTCTACCAATACTATGCTTTCCAAGTTATAGAATTCACTTGGATTAGCAGCTCCACAACTGTGAATATTTTTGTATATATGCATTCAAATATGATTCAGTCATTTTGTTTACCATGGAAAAAGTTACTCCAAAATCCCCTTTAACAAAAATGTCCTTGATGAGCCTAAACTTAAGACTTGCAGGTATATCAGGAATGAAACAAGCCAAAGAATGTTCTGTCATACTCTGAACATCCTTTACATTGCTCAAAGTCCTCAGTAGTAAGTAAAGCTGTATTGTTGCAATGGGAAAACAGCTACATGTCATTTAAGATGCAATCATAGTTTATTAATAAAATTATTTTTAAAGTACTAGTTAAATCCTTTCACCAACATAGCGACATTCAGCTATCCAGTGTCATTTTTCCAGTTCAAATAGATATGGTCCTAATTGCATAATGCCATTTTATCTGCTGAAGATAAAAGTGCCGATAAACAAAAATGCACATTAGGCAGGAGATTTTTCAGAATAGATTTTTTTTTCAAATAACCCACTTGCATTAACAAAAGATTGCAATGGCTTCCAAATTATAGGGTGTTATTTTTAGTGGAAGTAGTTCAATATTCATATTGGAGCAGATGTAGCAGTTTAACAAAACAGCTCTTCAAATCCTGCACAAATTGAAAACAGGAAAACTGATTGCATTTTCTCTTATCACTTTCCTTTTCTGAATTGACACTTTTGGCCTTCTGAAAATTTACACATGGCTTTCATCTCAACAGCACCTGCTGATCAAACAGAAACCTAACATTTTCAGGAAAATGGTATAAAAGACTAGTTTTCTTCTTACCATCTTAAAGGGCATCGGCAGTCCACTTGATGGCAACAATTGCTGAGTAGATGGCACACAAAATACATTTTATATTTTTATTCCACTTACTTTTAAAAATTAGTTAAATTGTAGTGGCTCTTCTGTATTTGCTCTTTATCTGCTTTAAATTAATTTCAGTCTCTATCTGCATTACCCTGATGGGTTTCATTCTACAGTCAGCTAGATTTTAAAGATGATCTGAAAGCCTTTGAAATAATAAACACATTGCATGTTCTGCAGACAGGGGTCTTCTTTATGTATGCATTTATATGCAATCATATAAGCTGATTTATACAATTATGCATTCACATGCACATATTGCATAGACATTTCTTTTTATGGTGCTTATACCAAGGAGAAAATGTGTGTGTGCGTATACATAGGCATATATATATGCATGTATCAGTCTGTTATAGTCTCACTGCACTGAATTCCTCAAGCATTGTCATTAGAACATGTTGAGGGAAGAGAAATTCAAAGGGCATTTATTTATTTTAAAGTTGTTCTTTGTTTCCTTTGCGGTCTTCAGACTGGGAGAAGGTCTAGCAGATGCTCTGAACTGGAGCATCAAGACTGGGTTGAGATGCTGCCATTGGTGAACATGGCGAGCATGCAAACAGCACAACCAGAAATCCTTGGGCTCCTGCAAAAGTTAAAGGTATCAAGTCATGCATATAAAAAATGAAACATAAGTACCTTGTTATCCTGCCTGCTTCTGAGACTGTAAACTCTGAAGCACAGCAGCAAGTAACAAGGACCATCTTCCCTTGTACATAATTCCAGGTGTAATTAAAGATACTCCTGAAACCTGTTATGTGTCAGCTTCTTAACTGATAGAGCCCTCACCCCCCTGAAGTACTCTGCTGCCATCCATTACCATTCTGCTTCAGTGATAAGGTAACCTGAAGGCAGAGATGACATACAGTAATATATGTGCCACTCCAGACAGTTGGTTCATGAATTTCAGTGTTTCATCATGCTCACTGAGGCAATCGCAAACCTGAAATGTCAATATGTTCAGTCAATGGAAGTAAAATAATGGGGCTCTATTGTCTTACCCTATCGATCTACTGCTGTCAACAAGAATACATGCCCTCCTGGTTTAAACAAATTTTAATTAGGCTTTTAGTTACCAGATCATATCTATATATCTATCTGTGCAAACATTTTACAAAGTGAAACGGCAGTATAAATATTTCAAACTTTTAAATATAAAGGTAATTGTTTAATGTTGCTTTAATATATGACCACTGATAGAGCCGTTTACTAAAGCATCGTTCGTGCACACACTGAGCATGCAAGTCATCTTAATCTGGGAGAGAACTTAAAAAGCACCACCGAAAGTCTATTCGAAACAACGAAAAAGAAAGAGCAAAGAGGCTACTTTTCCTAAAGCCCACTGTCATCCTCTGCAGGGATTTTAGAAGTTAGGAGCGTTCATTAAAACGACCCCAGGAGTGAGCAGTGGGTGCCTGGGCGTGACAGGCACGGGCTGTCACAGCCCCTCGGCCCCGCTGCCACCCCAAGACGGGGCTCCTCCACCCCGTCCCGCCAAACACTCAGACATGGCACTCTCCGCTCCCGTGGGATGTTTTTAAAGTGGGGTCCCCTCGTCACCTTTGTTCTACGGCCACCTCCTCCCTCCCCGCGGCCAGCCCAGCAGGCGACCCCCTCTCCACTCCCCTCGGCGCTGCCCCGAGGGCGGGGGGAGGCAGCACAACAAAAGGCAGATCCCGTCTCCCCGCCGGCTAATCTCTGCCCGTAAATCCCCCGCCCGCTCCGGGGGGAGATAATAAGTGGTTACATCTTCACTTCTCCCCGCGCCTATCGACTTGTGCAGCGCCGAGGGAGCCGGGC
Organism: Aleadryas rufinucha; assembly: GCA_013397815.1. Lineage (NCBI taxonomy): Eukaryota > Metazoa > Chordata > Aves > Passeriformes > Aleadryas > Aleadryas rufinucha. The sequence continues at coordinate 443,087 of VZTH01002895.1, forward strand.
CGGGCCGGGCGGTGTGAGGCGGCGAGGGGTGTCCCCCCGCCCGCCTCTCCGCCTCTCCCGCCCGCGGGTGGAGATTTTACCTTCCGGCGGCGGGAGGGACGAGGAGGCGCCGGCGCGGCCCGGGCTTTGTGCGCCTCACGCGCCTCGCAGCTTATCTGCGGCGCAAGGACGGAACATCGCGGCTCCGCGGCCCCGCCGGCGCGGGGGGAGCGGCACGGCGGCGTGCATCGGGGCGATTACGGTATCAGCGCGGCCCAGATGGCGGCCGGAGGATGTGCGAGGCAGCGGGGCCGGGAGCGGGGCTGGGGTCCCCGGGGAGGCTGCGCCCGGCACGAGGAGAGGCGCCACCTCCGCGCCGCCCACCGGGGGAGAAGGCGGCGGTGTCCAGGTCTGCGTGTGCCTGCCCTCTGGCCGGCGTCCGGCCCGGCTCCGGCCCTGGAAGTTGCCCAACACCTCTCCGGGATAAGGACCCTGCCAGGGGTCGCACAGCGTTGGCTCCCCAAGGCTCCTCTGCCGGAGGTCGCCGCCACTCCCACCAAGGCGATCGCCCCTGTGACTACCTCCAGCCCGGCTCCCTCCTCACAGACCATGCCTCCATCCCGCACTGAGCACGACGGCCGCTGGCCCAGTGCAGTCACAGACTGTACCCACTCCCAGTTTGGCCAAGTCCCTACCTAACGCAACCTGCTCTTTCTCACCATTGGCATAAGAGCCTGAACACAGCACTGCTGCTAAAAAGTGGTGGCATCATTCACCAGAGGATGAGCAATAAGGAGGAATAGGTCGCTACACTTCACAACTCAGGTTCTGTGAAAACTGAGGGGCTGTTTTGTCGGGATTCATCAAAGAGCACAGGGTTAGCACGAGGTACGGAAAGGGGAAACAGCAAAGGAGCCTGGCCTGCCTACCATGAGCACAGCCGACCAGCTGAATAGCTATGCCAGCATCAGGTACTCTATGCGCTCAGTTTTTAAAGTTTCCAAAATGTTTCTCCCTGGGAATCAACACTTATTTGTTAGGAAACGCATTTCCATTGCACGTCTGCCGAGGAGCACCACGAAGGAGGGAGGAGGACAATGACAGCACGCTGAAGTGAGACTGGCATTGTTCAGTGCAAAACTCCTTCCAAAATCACTCGTCCAAGATAGCAGTTTTTTCCACAAGAAAAGGAATAAAGGGAATTTGACACATAATACAAAGTGAAAACCAGAACCTAGATGGGGGAAGGGCATGTGTGTGAAAATCGTGTCACTGCAATGAATGTCAGATAAAAAGGGGTCTGTCACAAATCCTCCACTAATCCAATAATGCGAAAACCTCTTGGTATCACTGAGACATAGCACAAGGTAATTTTTTTTTATTTTTCATAAACCACTATATGTTTAGCCTTGGAAAGACAGCAATTGGGCAAATGTTCCTATTGCAAAACGAGGACTTTGACTTTTCAATAAAGGCAAACAGATTTTCACGTGTCAAATTTACTGTGCATTCCTCAGCCAGTATTTTTACCCTGAAGACAGGCCACTTCTCCCTCAACTTCCTCCAGTTGTCAGTGGTGTGACAACCATATTTAGAGGTAATCAGACAGGTCATATTACAAAAGTTAGTCAACTTGTTTGAAACCTTAGCTCCTAAACTTAATGGTATGTTCTATGCATTTCTAAAGAAAAGTGACTTATTAATTAATTCAACCTGCGAGGTAATACAGAGCTTTCTCTCTGTATATATTATTTCAAACTATTACGCACAAATTAGAGACTACCCTTTTTTGGTATTTCTGTTACAGAGCTTTTCCTTGAAATACATACTTATCATGCCATGAACTAATTTAGGATCCACCAGATTCTCATCTTGCAGGGCCACCATGTGCATCTTATATCTATGTTGACCATACTTTTATTACTCAAATCATTAAACTCTAAAGAAAAACTAATCCAGGATCCTTCCTAATGTAAGCAGTTTGCTGTGAAAACACATTTAAAAATAAAACAATAGGTATTAATAAAATAAATACAATCAGAATACAAATGTGTAACAGAAGTGGCGTTCCATAAGCACAGCTGTCTCAAAGTCCAAGCTGCAGGCTAGAAATCTTAATTTCAACTGACTCTCTTGTAATAATGGGTTACCTTCCTCTAAAGCGGAAAGTCCATCTGCCCCAGGCAGATAAGTTTTGAAGCATTAAAACAGATAAAAATCTAACATTTTCTTTCTTTCATTGAATATGTGAATTCTAGTGTGCTATAATGTGAGAATTCCAACATATGACTATTATGGCATAATATCTCATAGCTCAGCTTGTCATTACCTCACTTGTAATTCTTATGTTAATTATGTTCATAATTACTATAAACAGATGTGGTAGAAATTAATGTGACCTTTTACTGCAGAATGCATTTCTCATTCTTTCCACTTTATTTTAATAATATAAGTTAAACCAGAGGAAAGTATTTCTGACACACTCTGCATGTATCTGTGTACATATTTAACATGAAACCATTTCTGCCTCATATTTCAGCCAAAGGACCACCTACATGCCAGTACATTGACATGAAAGTGATGATAACTGAAAAGTCTACCCTGAAACATACCCTAAATAACTGTGCCTACAGTGAACCTTTTTGATTAAGCATAGCTAGAGCCATCACTGAAGCCTAGGACTTAAATGGAGCACTGCATTTTTATTCAGGACCTTTGTTAATGCAGCAGTATTCTGCTTTACAACTACAAGTACATAACAGCCATACAGCAATTTATTTTACTCACAGGCAAACCATCACCGTCTGTACACAAAACACATTTACAATAAAATCACTATGGATTTCATTAAGAGAAAGCCTACTCGAATTTCATTTCTTTGGACCTAATCTATAATTAGTGTGGACAGACAGGTGCAAACCCTTCTCCTCTACAGATGGCTACTGGAAATGGTGCAAAATAGCTCCTTCTGTTTAAACAACACACAGATAACCTGCTCTGCTCTTATCACTTACAATTACCTCCATTATACTGAACTAATGTTTACTTTAATAAAATGTCCACTGTTGTCTAAACGTTATTTGGAAACTTTCATATTGATGGCAGAAAAAAAATGAAGATGGAAGTCAATGTCTTTTAGATGAAAATTTGGAGGGGAGGAAATAAAAAAAAGCTTTAAAGAACAGGATATTTTGACTTTGATTTTATGTCTGCTGTTCATATTTTTTTTATTCACAAAACCACAGTCTGCTACTTCCTGATGTATTTGTGCTACCATATATTAAACTAATAAAGTTTATAGTAAGAACAGGATAACTGCATTTTAAAAGCAGTTCTTTAAAAAGGAACATCTATGTGGAAAACCAAGACCCTTTGCCTTAAAAGTTCAGGTTTTAAACCATTTTAGATCTCCGATATGAAACAACATGAAGACAATGTAACCTGGAAGCCAATGTTTTAAGGATTTACACTCTCACTTCTTATACTAAATTCAGTATCTGTTTCAACTTTTCAAATATTATAGGTTGTTTTTAAAGGCCGTATGAAAAAGAGCAGGCTGCTACTAAATGCATGGATCAAGGTTTTTTAATGTATTCAGATTAAAAATAATTATCTTTTCACATTTCTTTAGCCAAGCCATGAGAAACAGCCTCTTCAGAACACCAAACTCATGTTTTATTTCAGCTATTAAGTCTTCTTGATCTCTGCATGAAAACTTAAGTTTCTTCAGAACAAAGAACAAGACCTTCTCCTCCCCCCCATCTAAAAAGTCTGAAGCTTCTGCAGTAGCGACATACTGATATCCTTATTCAATTAGCTAAAGATTTAACAGTAATGGACTGTGGCAAGTGGATTTGAAAGTTGAAAATGACGATTGCAAGCCCTTTCTTCCATCACCTCCAATGCAAACGCTGCAGATGCCTATTTCACCCAAAGCGTCTGGCAACAAGGAGTTTGCAGTCTGCACAGTACATCAGTGAGGCGAGCTTCGCATTCAACGCCTGTCGTCTGAAGTTCTTTTCAGAGAAGTGAGAAACAGGATTTGACAGGGAAGAATGTCCTGAACCGACTATCCACTGACCAGCACTCCAGGTGGAGCTATTTTTCTCCCCCATTATTCCAAAAACAATACTCCCAGTATAAAACTTAGTGTGCACGCAGGCATACATAGTGTTAAGCATACACATATGAGAGCCACCGTGTGATGTTTTACTGGTCCATTATTTAGGCACGAAACAAGTTAACATTAAGGTGGTCAAAAATGGTAGAAGGCAGTGTTTTACTTAAAAAGATTTTGGAAACTATTTAAAAGCTCAAAGCCTTTGAAGAAAAACAACTTGTGCAGCAGTTGCCAGGAAGCAGTGACCTAACACTGCTGTCTGCATTCCATTACAAACAGAATGGTTCTTGTCTCCCTACAGCATGCTCATGGCTCAAGAACCCCGCCGCTCACCCTTCTGCAAGCACAGGACAGAAAGAAGTTCTGCTATCATCTCTTTTACCCCTCGCCTGGCTCCAGCTTGCCAGAGGCACCAATGGAATTAAGAGTGGGTTGGGTTTTTGGCAGAGTTTGGTGTTTTCTTGCACTGATGCATGGTTGAACTTCCCATGATAGTGAAGGAAAATTACTCATTAATTGAAAATAGTAGCAGTTATACTGAAGGTTCAGATATGGTGACACTGACCTTAAGAAAGTTATCAATTATCAAACATAGTGTAAGTTCCTAATTAAAAACCTTTACAGCAAATCTGCAATGAATCTCACACCTAACAAAGCCTTAGCCAACTTCATATTTTCACAGACTGTACAGTTATGAACAAGCCATACTCATGTCTTTTTCCTATTATCTTCCTATTGATGGGGAGCCACAGAAACACCTAGTGCTAAAACCAGAACGCATAAACAAGACGGACTAACTTTTTTACCATTCAGCCGAGCTGAAGGAAATTCCCCGATCATATTGGATTTCCTAAGGAAATCAGCCCAGAATAAACTGAATGAGGTTTTCAGACTTCCCATGGAAAGGTCAAGCATCAGCTTTAACAACCATTAGAAACCAGTTTCAATCCTCTCGGCTATCCAGATTCACTAAGCCGTTAACAGAAAAGCTGAACAGAAAACCTGGACAACAGAATTCAGCTCTAAAAACGTCTTTCACATCTTGCCTCAAACTGCAGTTAACAAAGTTGCTTATTTAAACTTTCCATTGCATCTGTCAGGATGCAGAAATGGAGACGGAAATGTAAGGCTTCAAGGGTGTAGTTAAATAAATTATACTCACCCTTAGCCCTAACATATTGTGTTTACAAATACAATAATTATGTTTCTAGCTACACGTCAATGGAAAATATTTTCTAAGTCCTTCAAAAAGCATGTAAGCATTACTGTAAGTAGGAAATAAGTCAAAACAGATTAGTAGACCAAAAATGGGGAGGGGAAAAAAAAAATACTGCTTTGGTCAGCAACTCGGACCACCATCAGGGGATAAATCAATTTGCAGCAGCTGTGGACAGCCATTTAAGTCTGGGGCCTGAACAGATTAATTAGGAGAAGTGATGTTAAAAGTTAAAGGGGTCAGCGTTATATTAAGCACAAGAGTACTTGCTGGAGCAAACGCTTGGCTGTACATACCAAGACTCAGAAGACATTCTTCTAGTTAGCCAGGGCTACGCCAATAGCCAAGCGTTTGGCACTTGCTGCTTTCCCAGGAACAGCACGGCAGCTCCCGCAGGCTGATTTGAAGAGGTATATACCCATTCTTGACCAGCCCTTGCCGCGCCGTGCTGTGCCCTCACCGCGTTCAGCATTGCCCTCTCAGGCGGGCGCGCAGTCGTCTACAGCGCACCTTGGGGCCGCACCGGCAAGCGAAGGCAGGCGCTTCCCGCCCGGCTGCGCTTGTCAGTGGAAAACTTAGGCAGCTCTTTAGGGCAGACTTGCTGCCACAGACTCAGCAGATCGCAGCCCGCTCCCGAGCTATCTGCGGGGTGGGAGCTGCCGGCTCCCGAGCGTCACGGCCGGGCGGCTGCGAGAGACGGACCCTCTCCGTGCCGTGATTTAGGGCACGGCAGAGGTGGGAGGGGGTGACGGGCAGAGCCTGCTGCGGATCGGGACATGGAGGGCTGCTCTCCCAGAGAAACTCGAGCGGCTTCGAGGCGGCTGTTCCCCACCGCGGTGATGCCGGGGAGCCCCCGCCTGCAGCCGGGCAGGGCGGTCCCGCCGCGCCCGGCTCCGACTGCAACCTGGGGGGCAGGAGGAGGAGGCTGCTTCGGCTCCCCATACCCTCGCCCTCCCTCCTTTAAACTTATCCGTGAACTGAAGGAAGTAACATTTTAGCTCCTGGTTGGAGCATGAGCGATTTAAGAGCTGCGTCCGATTAGTTACTTTCGGTTTCTCTCTAACATCTACGGGAGCAGAGCAAAGGAACGACACATAGTTCGCTATAAATTAACTCTGCAAAGGAGTCACGCGTGCTCCTGCTAGGGTGGCAAATCCTTCCCTGCCTTAAATCATATTTCTCAGCTTTGGCACTAACAAAAGGACTCGAACTCGGCAAAAGTCAAAGGCTCGCCTAAATGGCCAGGAATGTGGTTTTCATCCTTCCAACCGCCCTTATGGATGGTCTGTTGCGAATATATGGAATCGAATCCTTCAGCTCAGCCAGACGAGATGACACAGTTACATTGTTCTGCAGTTTTGGAAATGCAATTCCTAACGTTAGCCTGTCGTTTTAGCAAACAACCTATTTGCAAGACCGCGGTGCAGCTGAAGGCGACGTGCACCGCCGAAAATATTTCTTTCAAAATAGTCAAAAAAGATGTTGCCAGCGCTGCATGAACCTATGATTGCAGTGAAACAAACAAGCGAAACAAAACAATCCCATCAGAAATATTTCAGGCACTCCGACTCACACCGGCCAGCGCTAGAGCCTGGAGAGAGGGGAGGCATGAAAGAAAAAGCCAAGTGCTAAATCCAGACAGAAATCTGACTCTTTGTTACAATATATGCCTGGGAGGGTTATTTTCTGCAAACTGGGTTATCTGGTCTCTGAGCTCTTGGAGCAGTATCCGGGGTGCTAGTTTGTAAGCCGGGGACAGAGCGTGTAAGGCTGCATGCACCGCTAACCTGGCCCGGGCACAGCAGCAGCCCCGGTCCGCCTGGGTTAGTTACAGCCGCGAGAGCTCCTCAGAGCCCGGAGAGCCCTGCGGGAGAGGAGAAAGGGAAAGAAACGGGGCTCGGGCTCCCCCCGCCCCGGCGCGCCCTGCCCAACCCTGCCCGCGCCCGTACTCACACTGCAGAGGACCGGAGATGCCCACCATTCGCCACGGGCTGCGAGCTGCAAATAAAAGTTCCCGTCCTGCTCGGGGGAGAGACGGCAGCCCAGGCTGCTGGAGGGGCGAGGGGGTGGGAAAGGGGAGAGCAGCGCCGCGCGGCTTCCCTTCCCAGTCCAGATGATCCACGTCCACAAAAGTCAAAACGAGCTGAGGAGAAACTCCAGCTGCTCTTCCCCCNCCCGCTACCCAGGTGCAGGGGGGGAGGGCTTAAAGCAGTGGGAGGTGATAGAGGTAGGAGACATCTGTGTCGTGAAGAGGTTAGTGGGGGTCAAGTATATGTTAACAATAGGCGAGCGTGGTCCCTCTCGGGCAGCCTGCCTACTCTTTCTTTCTTTCGCTCGCTTTTACTGGGTGGACATCTAACTTGCTCCCTAATGATGCCTCCCCGGCTTTAAGAGTCCAGACTGCCCTGCAGTAACCCAAGACAAACACTTTCTCTAGCCATCTGGAGAGCTCCTGGCTGCTCTGCCTGTGTCTCATCACTGTGTGAAGAGACAGCAGTGCTAGAAATCAAGCCACTCTCAGATCTACTCTCTAATCCCCTTCTGTTAGCTGATTTCCAGTCAGACTGTTTGCTTTTCCATTAGATAATAGCCTTAGAGAAAACAATTATCATTTTCTTTTTCCCTTTGTTTTTTCCTCTTTCTAAAGTACAGTATCGGGGAAGGCCTCCCTCTTATTTTAAAAGAAATCTATAGTCTTTCATGGCTTGAAGAACCCAGATGCAATTTCACACTTTCCTGGAAGGGGATTCTGGATTCTTCTGAAAGCAGCGACATGATCACAACTGCAGTGAAAATTAATTACTATCATCTACAATTAATAGAAGCATGCCACCGTTTGACTTCATGTTTCATTACATAATCATTTCGGTAGGCATCCATATATTTTCCGATTCATCAGTTATTCCCTTCTTCGTGTTGCAGAGAATACTATTGTCAGTCCCACAGTCTACAGCAAACTGGTATTTCTGCTATCATGTTGACACTATATAAAGAAGGCGTCTCCACAAAAAAAAAAAAAGAAAAAAGAAAAAAAAAACTTCTTACATTTGCTTCAGAGTAAAAAAGTGCATGGTTTTTTTCAGATTGCAGATAATGGATTGGAACTGTCAGAAATACTGGGACATTCAGTTTCATTTTTTTCCAATGTCAGATGTTAAGTAAAAGAGTGAGCATGGAATGGAACTTCTAATCAAGCTGCCTTCTTTATTCCTGTACATACATGTGCACACACGCATGCACGCACACATACACTGTAGGCCTGATCTTGCAAATTTACAAATGCTTAATTTTAAACACATAAATAGACCTACTGAATGCAAAATAGCATTCTTTGTGTTTGTTATAAAGGCATACACATTTCCAAAAGGGGGGAAGGATTTTTGTGTATATTTATATGCATGTTTTATAGCAGTATTTGCCTCTGTTGCTGGCTTTGAAATTTTGGTTGATTTTTGAAATATGTTTTAAATAGTTTTTATAATCTGTATAAAGCTACCTTTTCTGAAGATATTTAAGAATATGGAGCTTTAATGAACTGGTCAGTATCTTGTAATACACCGTCACATTTACGTTGGAGTAAATTCAGCCCCACAGATCATAAATCAGGACATGTTTTGGTCTACTGTGATTTCAATTTACAAAGATGGTGAGCAGCCACAAGTCTGGCATTGATTTCTAATTTAAAAACTATCTGTTTTACAGAGGTCTATTTCAAGGCCAAAATTATGGGAGAATCTTTTAAAAAGTATCTTCAAATATTTAAAAATAATCTAAAGATTGCAAATTTTACAAGACTTCTTTTGTCTACAGCAGATTTAGAAACTTTAGTTTGAAAATCTTTGTGGTGTGATACTTTCATTCCAATTGTTCTGAGTATAGGGTGAAAAATAAAGAAGAGGTTTGCCAGTGGTCTCAGAGCATGTTTTGATGAAGTGTCAGGGACTGAACACTGACTCCTAATTCTCAGTTTACAGCTTTAAAAAAACCCCTGCAATGCTTCCTCTTTAGCATGTACCTTCACTCTAGAAGATCAATCAACTTTCTAGGCATTACTGTTCAAATTAGTGGAGGACCATCAGCTTAGATTTAGAAACTCTGGAAAATCGAGTCAAAACTATTAGCAAATTAATATCCATGAAGTTTATAGACTTCTGTGGTCTCTTTCCATAATGAAAAAAATACAGAAATCAACCATTAAACTCCCAGCCCTGGCTTGTCTTGTATGACATTTCCCATTGTTCCCAGTAAGGACAAAACCTTCTCAGATAATGGAGTGTAGTAGAAAGTGTTAAATGCCAACTACTTCATGGCAACTATATTTTTCTTAGACATGCTGGGAGAATTGACATGATTCCTAAATAATAAAAGATTGTAACCATCGAGTCTTATTGTTTTATTGCAAAGCTGATGATTGAAGCCTGGCTCATTGCAAACTTCTCTTATCCATACCTTTTTCTCTTCTCTATTTATTTCCCAGGGAAAGTAGATGTGTTTTAGTGAAAAGGAAAAATAAACACATTCTTTGGAAGATGAATTAATGTTTCAGGAAGGAAAAAAAAATGCAGCCTCACAGTAGACCTCACAAATACTTGGTAACTTTACACCCTGCAGATTTTTTCTGCAGACTGTAGATGCCATGTCTGATTTGACATATGAAGGATTTACACTGTGTATCACTGTGTGACATTGTGCGAGAGAAAGGCTGGTAAAAGTATAGTTGCACATGGAAGTCAGAAATATCCTGCTAGGCTGTCCAAATCTGACTATATTTTGATTGTACAGAGACTGATCAAATGTTCAGAGCTGAAACATGGCTCAGTCTTTACTGTGAATAATTATACTATGGGCAGTCATCTGCACTGAAATTCTTGGAAGAGAACTTAAATATCAACTCACCTCATTGCTGTTTAAAAATAGAGACAAGTATGTCCCTCCTAATTGTCACTACCTTGCAGCTCAGAGTGTTACATATTGTCACATGTTCCCATCCAGAGCTCATGCTCCTGAAACACTTTTGCAGTCAAACTGTGCAGACTTTAAGTCCATCCTTGTTTTTCAGGGTTGTTTCTCTATAAACGTGTCTTCTACTTCTAAAAGCTCGCTTTCACAGTCCATGAAGTGCACAAGGATTTCACTATTTGCTTCTGCTGAAGCTGGATTGGGCCTTGGCATCCAGATCAGGGCTGTAGGTAGCTACTCTAGCATTCATTTGAGAAGCTCTCGTTTGGATGGAGTGACATCATAAATATTCGTGTAAAACTAAACAGTCAGATAGAAAGCTAAGCTGGGTCATTGATATCTTTAACTCACAAACCTTTCCCTTAACCATATCTTTCCAATTTCCCCTCTAAT
>VZTH01002900.1:197-16221 GCA_013397815.1 Aleadryas rufinucha
AGAGAACAGGGACAGGGAATAGGGAACAGGGAAAAGGAACAGGGGACTGGGAACAGGGACAGGGAATAGGGAACAGGGAAAAGGGACAGGGGACTGGGAACAGGGACAGGGAATAGGGAACAAGGAAAAGGGACAGGGAACAGGGAAAAGGGACAGGGAACAGGGAATGGAAAAAAGGGACAGGGAGCAGGGATCAGATCCTCCAGCACCAGCTCCAGGGGATGGGGAAGGGGCTGTGGAGCCACTGTGGGGGAGTTTTGTGGCAGATCCTCAAAATGTGGGAATTTTGCTCCGTTTATGGAGCAGCTCACGGAATCCCAGGATCTCTGAGCCTAGAAATGCCCTCCAAGGTCACCGAGGCCAACCTGTGATCCCCACCTCATCCCCAGCCCTGAGCTCTGAGTGCCACATCCAGGAATTCCTCGGACACCTCCAGGGATGGCGACTCCAAACCTCCCTGGGCAGCCCCTGCCAAGGCCTGAGCACCCTTTCCATGGGGAAATTCCTGCTGATGTCCACCCTGAGCCTCCCCTGGCCCAGCCTGAGGCCGTTCCCTCTCCTCCTGTCCCTGTTCCCATCCCTGGCTGGAATGTCTGGAGCCTCTGGCCTGCAGCAGGCTGGAGCTGGAGGATTTCTCCAGGAAATGTGGGCTTTGGTCTGGAAAAAGAAATAAAAAAACTTCCAAAAAGCCAGGACTTTCTCCTGGATTTGTTACTGAATTTTAATAATTTTAATTTTAATTTTAATTTTAATTTTAATTTTAATTATTATTTAAATGATTTTTAAATTTTAATTTTAATTTTAATTTTAATTTTAATTTCAATTTTAATTTTAATTTTAATTTTAACTCCGCAGTTTGGGGTTCCTGCAGAGGCACCACGAACACTCTGCTGTGCTGCAGGAGAACAGGGAGAACAAAGGNATACGGGGATTCAGGGACACGGGGATATGGGGACAGAGGGACACAGGGACACAGGGACACTGGGATACAGGGACATGGGGACACAGGGACACAGGGACACAGGGATATGGGGACATGGGGACACTGGGACACAGGGACACAGGGATATGGGGACAGAGGGATACAGGGACATGGGGACAGAGGGACATGGGGACATGGGGACAGAGTGACATAGGGACACAGGGATATGCCTCTGAGGTGCCTCTGGCCCAGGGATCCCCGGGAATGGTCCCAACCCACCCCATGGAACATTTGGAGAACGCTCCTGCTGGGAGCGCTGGGGTTCTGTGCAGGGCCAGGAGTGGCACCGGCTGAGCCTCGTGGGTCACTCCCACCTCGGGATATCCCATTTTTCTGTGATTTTCCATCCCTTCTTGGCTTGGGGACCGAGCTGGAGCCCCCCTGCCGGCATTCCCATGGAACTGGAGGGAGAAGCGGGGATTGGAGGCTGGATGAATTCCCTGTGAACGCCGGTGCTGCTCGCTGATCTGCTCCTGGATTGGCGTCCTTTATTAATTGGATCACGGATACGACTTCCTGGGAATCTTCCTTCAAATCCCAGCAAATTTGCCAGGCAAATATTGATGGCTCTGAACAGCAGGAGCAGAATGGAGCTCAGATCTATCGGGAATAAATTGGGCTGGACAAACTCAATTACATTTCTGATGGAACTGCTGAATTAGGGGCTGGAGACGTTCACAGATCCTGGTTTTAGCCAAGGGCTCATCTGGGCTGGGTGCAAATCCCTGGGAAATGTCACTGCAGGGATTCAGGGATGGCTGTGGGAAGAGTGGGATCATGGCATGGGTGAAAGGGGAGGGAACTTTGTTTGTCCTGTGCTGGGATGTCCCAAAGGCTGGGCTGGAGCACCCCGGGACAGTGGGAGCTGTCCCTGCCCAGGGCAGGGGTGGCACTGGGTGGGTTCAAGGTCCTTTCCAACCCAAACTACTCTGGAATTCTTTCTCCTTGGCGAGGAAGCTCCCAGGGGAGTCAGGGCAGGATTTCTCTCGGATCCGGGGATGTTCAGGTGCTTTTTGCTGAGTGGAGCAGCAGCAGAGGGAAGATCCCATCTCCTGCCACCCCTCCAGAGGAGAACTCCCCCTGCCAGGGGACACAGACACATCCTGATGCTGGAGAATCCCAGGATGCCCCAAACTCTGCCCTGGGGTACCCAGGGATGCCCCAAACTCTGCCCTGGGTTTCCTGTCCAGGTTCCCAGCACTGAATTCACCTTTGAATGACAGCTCTGCCTTTTCCCAGCTCCTCAGCTCTCCCTGCTTTGTCATTCCCGGATTTTCAGCCCTTGGCACTCACATCCCTTCCCCCTGGAACCACAGTCATCTCCCCCAGAAACTCCTGGAAGGTTCTGTGGGGGTTTTCTTCCAGGCTTTCTGCTCTTTATCAAAGAGTCCTGGAAAACCTGGGTTCCAACTCCTGGCTGGCTTTTAAATCTTAGACAAACTCCTCTTCCTCCCTTCTGTTCTCCTCCATCCCAAGTGAAAAAAGGAAATCAGCCTTGGAATATTGAAAATTTTATTCTTTCTTCAGATCTTTCTTTCCCAATGCCCAGAATTTTGCTGGTACCTGCAGAGCAGAGGCATCCTGGCCCTGTCCTGTTGCTGGGATTCATCCATCACCCACTGCCAAGAAAATCCCTTCTCCTGGTCGGGAGGAGCCGTTTTTCCCATCAGTATTCCATGCTGGATAAATTCCCCCAAGCTCTGGGCCTGGGATTTCAGCAGCTCTGGACACAGGATGTGAGGGAAGCCTGAACTGGTGGATAAGGAGAAACATTCCCGAGGGCTCAGCTGCATCCCGGGAAGGCAGATCCTCCTCTGCTCCTGCTTTTCATTCCTCTCTTCCCACCTTTTATCCCTCTGCCCCAAACCCACTCCGTGCTTGTGCTGAGCACCCACTGAGGAGCAGATCCATAAAACCTTGGGAGGTGAATCCAGGGGAGGATCAGGCTCTTCCCTCCAGAATGAGTGACAGGAAAAGAGGGAACCTCCCCAGGGCAGGTTCAGGTTGGATTCCAGGGAGAATTTCTCCATGGAATGGGGAAAGGTTGCCCAGGGCAGGGCTGGAGTCCCCATTCCTGGTGGGATTTAAAGTCCACGTGGATGTGACACCCAGGGACAGGGATCAGGGGTGGCCCTGGCAGTGCTGGGGATGCTCGGACTCGGCTTTAAAGGAGTTTTCCAACCAAAACAATTCTAGGAATCAGGGAGCAGCGGAATTCCCTGGAATAAGTTGCTTTGTAGCAGGTTCTGGAGGCAGAACTTGGGGTCTTGGGGCAGTCTGGGCATGGGATTCATGGAATTAAGGTGGGAATGTGGCTCTCCCTGCTCTGGGGCACCTCTGAAGGGAGCAGAGGCTTTTCTCTGCTTTAGAAAATAAAAGAGAAAACGAAGCAGCTCTTTAAAACCAGCCCAGCTCTCTTTGAGCTCCTCTGTTCGGGGCTTCCCAGCATCACCCCAGGTCCTGCTCCTCCTGCTCCAGCTATGATTTAAAGGAAATCCCTCCTTCTGGCATCTCAATATTCCTTTGGTCTTGGAAAAATGTATCCCAGGCAGCTGCTGGCAGGATTTCACCTCTCAGGGTGAGCCTGCCTGGAGGAGAAAGTGATCCAAGAGCAGAAACTCCTGGTTTGGGTTGATAATAAACAAATTAAACAGCTCAATGGGGATTTTATTCCTGCCACGTCAATAAAAAGAAGGAGAAGAAAGGGGTGGGAATGTTGTGGAATGAGCTTTTCCAGAGTTCTTAGAGGGAAATAAAAATGTTTTATTTTTTTATTTTATGATGAGGTGTTTGCAGGGATGGTTGGAACAACCTCCTGTGGTTGTGGGATTGCAGGTCTGGAACACAGGAAATGTTCCCAAAAGGCAGAATTTGCCTGGGAACGGGGATTCAGAGAATTCCAGAATTATTTGGGTTGGAAGGGACCTTAAATCCCACCCAGTGCCACCCCTGCCATGGCAGGGACACCTCCCACTGTCCCAGGCTGCTCCAGCCTGGCCTTGGACACTGCCAGGGATCCAGGGGCAGCCACAGCTGCTCTGGGAATTCCATCCCAGCCCCTCCCCACCCTCCCAGCCAGGAATTCCTTCCCAATATCCCATCTAACCCCAAACCCTTCTTTGGACTCTCCCACTTTGCTTTTATGGCCACTTCCACCCCCCCCAGGCTGTCCCATCCTTCTGTGGGATCGTTTCCCTCACATCCCATCCCGGAGGGAGTGAGGCCCTGGCACAGATTCCCAGAGAAGCCGTGGCTGCCCCTGGATCCCTGGAAGTGTCCAAGGAATGACTGGATAGAGCCAGGACCATCCATTCCAGCACCTCAGCTGGGCCCCTCCCAGACCTTTCGGACAGCTCCCGAAGGAGAGATGTTGTTCCTTTATTGCATCCTTTAGGGTTTCCTGAGAACCACAAGGGAATTATCCAAGATTTCGGGATGATCCTTGAGGCCTTTCCAACCCAAACCTACGAAAATCCCTTTTAATCTGGAAGTTCCCCTGAAGGAAAAGCTGGAATTGTGGCTCCTGGGACAGTTTGTGTCCCATCCTCTGCTCGCTGCAGCCCAGCCCATCCACGGCCAAAGCCTGGAGACCTCATCCATTAAATCTGGAAGGAATTTGGGATGAAACTGTTCCCTGGTGGGATTCCAGCAGAGCTGAGGGGTGGGGGAGCTCCTGCAGCTCCTGCTGGATTCATCCCAACCTTTTTCAGCAGAGGAAATGATCCCTGAAGGGGCTTCTCCAGCATTTTAGTGGCATCACATAAAGGAAAGCGAGGGAAATGTTTCAGGCAGTAAAAAATAAGTGGGAAAGGGTTTTTAGGGAGCCGTGGGCTGAGGATGAGGCCTCGTTCCAGCAGGAGCATGGGAAAAATGGAATTTAAGCTGTGTTTTATGGGAAAAGCAGCAGAGAATGAGCTGTGGATCACATTATTTCAGTCACTGCTTCCTTGGACAGCGCGCTGGGGGTCGGGAAGGAACGGCAACTGCGGGGTTTGTAATTCCAGGAGAGGGCTTGGACTGGGTTTTAACTTCGAGAAGAGCATTCCCTCCTTCCTTTGGGAATTCTCCTGGTTCCCACCAGCTCTTGGAAGTGAGTCCCCAGCAAAGGCTCCCCCATCAGAGACTCATTAACACCCTGAGCTAATTATCTTCATCAACCAGAGCCACTGAGCCCCAGCCCTGCAGGTCCTGAGCCGCTGTGACCTGAGGGGACCCTGCAGGGGGAGGGGACACGGGCAGGGGACAAACCCGGCTGGTGCTTCCCATGGAATTCCTGGGAATTCCTGGATGGGCCTGGATAACACCTCCCCGATGTTTGAACTTCCCAACCCATCCCTCAGTGATGTCCCAGCAGGAATTCTTTAGGCCTGGCTGGCCTGGCTTGGAGGGAATTCTGATCTGGAAGAGGCTCCCACTGGGACTGGGGTGGCACCACCAGTTCCAGGTGGAACAGAGGGGATTTGGGATGCCCTGGGATGGGAAGGGGGGAAATTATGCCCTGCTGGGTTTTGTAGGATCTTCCCAAGCCAAGGAGCTGCCCTGGGATGAGGAAGAGGAGGAGGAGCTGAGGCTGCTGGTGCTGGGCTTGGCAGAGCTGCCACCGGTGGCTCTGGTGGCTCTGGTGGCTCTGGTGGCTCTGGTGGCACTGGTGACATCCGGACCAGCTGGCCCAAGGTGGCCTCAGCTCTGGGATGTTTGGAGCCTCCCTGGCCACAGGAGCAGGGCTGGGATCCCAAACCTGGCCTGGGATTTCGCTCTGTGCCCCAACTGTGCCTTTGTTCTGGGAATCCTGGGAATCCTGGGAAAGCTCAGGAGGGTTTCCTGGTCCCACAGGGTTCCAGAAGTCACCTCCACCAAGGGATGGGATCTGGGTGTCCAGAGGGAGCCTCTCCCTCCTTCCCGATGCTCCCAGCCTTACTTTGCCTTTGCAGCCCTTCCCTGCCCCCATGGATAATGGATAAATCCTTTCCCTCCTCCTCTGCCCCAATGATCCATGGGGATCCTTCTCCAAGGGAAGATCCCTCCCTAAACACGTGGGAAACTTTGTGGAGTCCTCAGGATGTCTGGCTGGTGTCAAACCAACCGTGGAAAACTCAGACATGGATCTGTGCTTCCCACAAAAGCTGAGGGATGAGCTGCACTGAGCGTGGCTGAGAACAGGATCAGGGAATATCCTGAGCTGGGATGGATCCACAGGGATCAACCATTCCCAATCCTGCCCTGCCCTGAGCTGGGATGGATCCACAGGGATCAACCATTCCCAATCCTGCCCTGCCCTGAGCTGGGATGGATCCACAGGGATCAACCATTCCCAATCCTGCCCTGCCCTGAGCTGGGATGGATCCACAGGGATCAACCATTCCCAATCCTGCCCTGCCCTGAGCTGGGATGGATCCACAGGGATCAACCATTCCCAATCCTGCCCTGCCCTGAGCTGGGATGGATCCACAGGGATCAACCATTCCCAATCCCAGCCCTGCCCTGAGCTGGGATGGATCCACAGGGATCAACCATTCCCAATCCCAGCCCTGCCCTGAGCTGGGATGGATCCACAGGGATCAACCATTCCCAATCCCAGCCCTGCCCTGAGCTGGGATGGATCCACAGGGATCAACCATTCCCAATCCCAGCCCTGCCCTGAGCTGGGATGGATCCACAGGGATCAACCATTCCCAATCCCAGCCCTGCCCTGAGCTGGGATGGATCCACAGGGATCAACCATTCCCAATCCCAGCCCTGCCCTGAGCTGGGATGGATCCACAGGGATCAACCATTCCCAATCCCAGCCCTGCCCTGAGCTGGGATGGATCCACAGGGATCAACCATTCCCAATCCCAGCCCTGCCCTGAGCTGGGATGGATCCACAGGGATCAACCATTCCCAATCCCAGCCCTGCCCTGAGCTGGGATGGATCCACAGGGATCAACCATTCCCAATCCCAGCCCTGCCCTGAGCTGGGATGGATCCACAGGGATCAACCATTCCCAATCCCAGCCCTGCCCTGAGCTGGGATGGATCCACAGGGATCAACCATTCCCAATCCCAGCCCTGCCCTGAGCTGGGCTGGATCCACAGGGATCACCCATTCCCAGCCCTGCCCTGAGCTGGGATGGATCCACAGAGATGAACCATTCCCATTCCCAGCCCTGTCCTGCCCAGACACCCCAACAATCCCACCCTGGCCTGGGAGCGCTGTCCAAGCCTCGGGGCCGTGCCCATTCCCTGGGAATGATGATCCCTAGGGTCTGAGTTAGGCTTTAGATTCACTGGTGAGACTTTCCTTGGGTTTTCCAGGTGGAAGATGATTTCTGGGAGCCAGGAACAAACACGGCAGCCCCTGCCAAGGTGATGTTTGAGCTCTTTGGAACTTTCTCCTTTGTGCCCCACTTGGATTTGCCCCAGTTTTTAATTTTTTTGTCGCTTTAGAGGCTTCAATAATTCCCATTCCATATGGGGAGAGCTCTAGGATGGTTTTGCTCATGGAAAATAAGGCAGAGGAAGTTGGGATTCAGCCATGTGAGAAACAGCTGGATGGATTTAGGTGGGATTTGGGACGGAATTGTTCCCTGTGGGGGTGGGGAGGGGCTGGGATGGAATTCCCAGAGCAGCTATGGCTGCCCCTGGATCCCTGGCAGTGTCCAAGGCCAGGCTGGAGCAGCCTGGGACAGTGGGAGGTGTCCCTGCCATGGCAGGGGTGGCACTGGGTGGGATTTGAGGTCCCTTCCCACCCAAACCATTCCAGGATTTCAACCTTTGCAGTAACAAAACAAAGTCCCCACGTTGGACCTTGGCTCCCTCTGTCGTGGTGATTCCCTTGGGAGCATCCACAGCCACCCCAGGGAGGCACTGCAGGAATTCCTGGAGCCCAATCCTGCTCCAGCAGCAGCAGCATCCCAGGAAATCTCCAGGATTTGTCCCTCTGGAGCAGCCACGGGAGCGAGGGGTGCCCAGTGACCCCCAGCTCCTGCAGCCCCAGGTGAGCTCCAGCTGCTGTTTGGTCATTCCAGGTGGAGGCACCACAGGAACATTCCCTGTTCCCATCCCGATTTCCACATGGATTCCTCGGCAGCTGCCAATTTCCTGATTTTGGTTTGCTCACTGAGCAGTAATGGGAAAAATGGATTTTTCTTTAATGAGGTTTTTTGTTATTTATTTGTTAAATTCCCAAGGAAACAAACAGCTGGGAGCTCTGCCAGGCCGGGATTGGTTTTCCATCGGATCTCCAGCTTTGCCTGGGCTCCTGGAGGTCATGGAAAAGTGGGAGAGGAGCACCAGGAGCTGCAATTCCATGTCCTGGATGTCTTTATTGTACGGATAAAGGGAGGATTTAGGGTGAAGGAACGCTTTGGCCTCCAGGTGAGATTTGGGAACAGCTCCCAGATTCCCAAACTTTGACCCAGAGCACACAAACCAAATCCAACCCTGGATTTTCCACTCCAACAGATCCTTCCTGGAGCGAAGGTGGATCCTCCAAGGCTCCAATGAACCTTTAAAAGCCTTTAATTAAAACCCCATCAAGCCTGGGAGGGTCAATCCCGTTAATGACCCCAGAGGTGCCGTGTGGGGCTTGTTCCCATTGAGCTGTGAGGTGTCAGGGGACAATTCCAGGTGGTCCCAAATCACCCTCTCCAGGGCTATCCCAGCCTGAGGGAGACACAGGAGCTTCCTGCTCTTATCTGCATTCAGAAATCTGATTAAAATGAACGTTTTACAAAAACAATGCTGGGCTTGGAGGCCACAAGAGCTGTGGGGCTGGCATCAAATTCCCACTGGGGTAGATCCCCCTGGAATGGCATTTTTGGATGGAAAACTTGGAAAACTGGAGGTTGTGGGTGAAAAAATGCTCCTTTTGCTTTGGAGAAATCAACTTTGTGCACAAAGGCACAACCCCAAAGTTTGGAGGCAGGGAGGATCCTTCGATTCCTCAAAAAAGTTGGATGCAAGGAAAACAAAGGGAAGCAGTTCAAAAACTGGGATGGGGAAGGGCTGGAGAGGGAGATGGGAGCTGTCACCAAACGTCCCCAAATCGGCCCTGACGCCGCTCCCTGAGGAATGGCTTTGGGAAGACAACAAAGGGGAAAAACCAGCTCCTTTTATCCCTCTCCAAACCCATCCTTTGGTCCTGAATGAAGGGAAAATGTTTTATGTGTCCAGAGAGATGTGAGGAATGTTTGTGTGGGGAAAATCCTTCATCCTCCAGCAGGAGGGAACAGGGAATTGGAGCTAAACTGGGCAATTGGTTTTAAACTGGGCCTGGAAAGGGAACAGGAGCTAAACTGGGCCTGGAAAGGGAATTGGTTTTAAACTGGGCCTGGAAAGGGAATTGGTTTTAAACTGGGCCTGGAAAGGGAACAGGAGCTAAACTGGGCCTGGAAAGGGAATTGGTTTTAAACTGGGCCTGGAAGAGACAGAGATGAGGGCAAAGATCCCATTTTAGACCAAATCCTTTGGCAAAACGGAAGGGAAGGACATTCCCAAGCCAGAGCACAGAAGAATGGGAATGTTTTGCTCGGAGTGAGTGATCCAGGGAAAAGCAGCTGTTCTGGGAGATATCTGATGTAATCAAATCCTCGGGTTTGTGACGGGAACCATCAGCAGGGGCAAAATTCCAGCCAAACCCTTGGAATCCAAGAGGAAAACAGAGGGCAGGGGATAAAGGAAGTGTGAGAGAGCCATGGAAATGCCTCCCCACCTGCTCAGGAACCTGGACTTTCCCAAGGTTTTTGGGGAATTTACATGCTGGGAATGTCCCCTTCTCGGAGCCCCCGGGTTGTTGTGGTCCCTCAAGACTTTGGTGGCTCTGCCAGGCCCTGCTGCCCCGGCAAGGTTTGGAAATGAGTCCTTGGGATGTGTCCTTGGATGTGTCCTTGGGACCTGTCCTTGGATGTGTCCTTGGATATGTCCTTGGGATGTGTCCGTGGATATGTTCTTGGGACCTGTCCTTGGATGTGTCCTTGGATGTGTCCTTGGATATGTCCTTGGGATGTGTCCGTGGATATGTTCTTGGGACCTGTCCTTGGATGTGTCCTTGGGATGTGGGCAGCCAACGTGGGACCCCAAAAATGGATTTTTAAGGATCTCTTCGTGCTGTCCCTCCTTGTCCTGTCCCCCACTGAGGTGGGGTTGGACCAGATGCCCTTTAATTGTCCTCTCCAGTCCAAACCATCCTGGGATTCCGTGGTTCTGGGATTCTGAGATCTTTGAGGATGGGGTTCTCCGTGTTCCTGACCTTCCCCTCCTGCCCTGAGCACCCTCGGGAAGCGGCACCCCAGGGATGGGGGCAGTGACCAGGCTGGGCTGGGGGCACAGCGGGTGTTGGGGTGACCTTGGCCAGATGCCACCAAAGCCTCTCAGTCCCCTCTGCAGGACAGGGAATAAAAAGAAGGATTCAGGAGTTGAGAGGGAGAGATCCCTTCCCGATCCCATCACGGACACAACAGTCGGAACTTGGGGATATTAATTGAATTTATTCCCAACAAAATCAGAGCAGCAAAAAGAGAAGCAGAATCAATCTCAGCACCACCTTGCCACCAGCCCTGCCTCCTTCCCAGGCTCTCCCTCCTTCCCGGGCTCTCCCTCCTCCCTCCAGCAGCGCAGGGAGACAGGAATGGGCTCATGGTCAGCCCATCCCACGGTGTTCCCGCTGCTGCTGCTGCTCAGGGACAGCGCTCAGAGCCCTCTCCTCCCTGCCCGGCTCCTCTTCCCCATCCCCACGTCCTCATTCCCTCTCCTCTCATCCCTCTCCCCCCTCCCCATGTCCCTCTTTCCCCTCTCTCCTTGTCCATCTTCCCGTTCCTGTTGTCCCTCTCCCCATGTCCCTCTTCCCCTTTTCTGTGTCCCTCTTCCCTCTCTCCGTGTCCCTCTCCTCCTTCCCTCTGTCCTGTTTCCACAAGCTCCTGACTGGGACTGGGAGTGGGACTGGGAGTGGGACTGGGAGTGGGACTGGGACTGAGACTGGGACTGGGATTGAGACTGGGACTGGGACTGGGACTGGGACTGGGACTGGGATTGAGACTGGGACTGGGACTGCGACTGGGACTGTGATCCTGCAGCATCCAGCACAGGCACCCCCAATCCTCTTCCCATTTTTTTCCGCAGCCCTTCCTGAATTTTCCACCCTGGAGCTCGGGGGTGGTTTGCACGTTCACAGCTCTCATTCCCTCTGAAATTATGGATGAGGATCCACAACCCCTGTTCCAGCCTAACAATTCCTGCTTTATTACCAGGATCAATCAAATCAAACCCTGATGGCTTCCAAACGTTCTCCCTCCTCGCTCCCGTTGTTATTTCCTTGTTTTTTATTAGAAGAGACAAGTTCTGGCTCCGGGAGATTTCCCTGCCAGTAAACAATGCCATTAAAAACAAATCAGGAGCCTCGTTTTCCACGGATCCGGCAAATTCCTGCGCCGGGCTCCGCGGTGCCGCGGCGGGATGGGGACGGGGCCGTGGGTGGCACATTCGGGTGGTGTCCAGCTGCTGCTCCTGCTGCCTTCGGGGCTTTTCCCTGGATCTGTGTCCCTGAATCCTGGCCTTGCTGCTCCAGCACGGCTGCTCCGGCCTGGATGTGCGGCATCAGGAGGTGGCTCAGGATTTGGGATGTCACTGTCCCCCAGGAGGGGCTTGGGGCCATCCTTGTCCTGCGTGTAGAGGGGCTGAGCTCTCCATGTTTTGGGGATTCAGGCTCTTCCCTTGGGGTTCATTCCCCCTTTTCATGGGGGTGATCTCCTCATGCTTTGGGGATCCAGGCTCTTCCCTTGGAGTTCATTCCCCCCCTTCCTACAGGGCTGATTTCCTGATGTTTTGGGGATCCAGGATTTCCCCTTGGGATTCATTCCCCCTTTCATTGGTCTGATCCCACATTTTGGGATCCAGGCCAGATTCCTCTGCTCCAAAGTGCAGCTGATCCCTGGTTAGGGATCTCAAAGCTCCTTCCAGCTGGGAGGGATGAGGATCCTGGGATGCTCTTCCCAGAGCCCTGCTCCTGTTAGGAGTGTCCCAGGCCTAGGGGAGGACTGGAACACTGGGAAAGGATCCCAGTCCTCTTCCCCATCCCTGCTTTTGTGCCTCTCTGCCTCTCCAGCCTTTGGGATCTGTCTGATCCCTGTCCCCTTCCCAGTGTCTGATCCTTGTTCCTTTGCCAGTGTCTGATCTTTATCCCATTTCCCGGTGTTTGATCCCTGTCCCCTTCCCCTCTGGATCCCTGCACACAATTCCCGGGCCCCATTCCCAGCCCCATGTGGGAATTCTCTCCCACAGGGAACCAGGTACAAATCTGGAATATTTAAAGTACACTTTAGCTACAAACTGGGAGCCCCTTTGGAATGTTTTTTCCAGGTCCTGGCAGAGCGTTTTCCAGCCTGGCTGTGAAAGGAGGGCTGGGAATTCTGTGCAGGGATAAAGGCTCTTCCCGAGCTCCTGAATTTTTCATGGGTGCCCCACATGACAAAGTGCTGCGTGTAAATCCATCCATTATCCCTTCTTTTCTCATCCATAATTGAAAAGCCGGATCAGCCAACAAACAGGGAATTTACAGGGATGCTTCCCCCCGGATCCTCCCAGCCCCTGGAGCAGCTCCTGCCTCCCCAGGCTGCTGCTGGATGGTGACAGGCAATGGTTTTCCATGGTTGCAGCTGGAGAATCCCTGTTGGAGGTGGCTGAAGGTGTTCCCAAGGCTCTGCCCTTCTCCCAAATCCTGTTCCTGGTTTCTGTCTCCAGCCCTGGCCTGGGGCTGCTCCTGGACTCGGATTTTTGGGGATTTTTCCTGCTGCAAGGGCTCCTGGCTCAGCTCTGTCCAGCCAAGGCTCCCCAGGGTGCTGCCACATTCCTGTCACTGCCATGGGAATGGGAATGGGAATGGGAATGGGAATGGGAATGGGAATTGGGCACTCCCGGTGTCCCCGAGGTTGGGGTTTGGGTAGGAATTTATGAGTGAGCTCCAAGGTGACAAATTCCGGTGCTCCCGTCCCTTATTTAGGGGAATCCCGATGGAAAAAGGCTCCAGGGGGCTTGAGAAGCCCATTGCCAAGGAGGGGGATGGGAAAGGGGATGGAAAAGGGAATTCAAGCTGGTCCAGTGAAAATAATTTCTGTTGGAATTGCACTTCTGGATTATCCAAACTAAAGCAGCTTCCCAGAATCTCGGCCATGGGTTTAACTGGGAAAATCCAATGGTGCCTGAAATCCTAGTGCCCTGGAGGGGCTTGGAGCTGTTCCTGGGGATTCGGGGATTTGGGAGAGGTGGGATCCACAGGGTCAGCCCAGAGGGGAGGTGAGAGCAGAGCAGTGCCCCGAAGTGTTCCCTGGAGGGCTCCTCTCCAGAGTCCTTTATCCCATGTTTATTTTGGGATCAGCTTGCTGGGATTTTCCCAGAGGCTGCTTCCCTTCTTCTGGACATTCCCGTGCCAGCCCCAAACCCTGCCAGGGTTATTCCTGCAGATCCTGCTCATGGAAACAGCCCACGGTGCTCCTGCTCCAGGAGGAATGGTTTGGGGTTGGAGGTGAAATTCCCAGCTGGGAATTCAGGACTTACAGCCATTAATGACCCCAGTGAACAAAATCCCCCAGGGAGCCTCTGGATGACCAATGTCCTCCATGGAATGTGGGAAACCAGGACAAACCTGCACCTGAGCAGTCCCAGCCCTGGACCTGGGAAAACCATTGGGATATTTCCAAGAAGAGCCAAAGGTGGGATCTCCCCACTCGCTCCTGCTCCTCTTTGCTCCTCTCCTGTCCCGTTTTCCTGGAGGAGATCGATGGAAGAAAACGGGATTTGTGTCTGCAAAGTTCCCTGCTCTGCCCGAGGCTTTCCCGCTCTGCCGAGTCCCTCCCACCCGCACCGGGAGTGCCCAAGGAAGGACGTGGGTCCTGGAGGGGACCAGGGGGAATTTCAGCCAGGCTGAGGAAAAGGGAGGATGAAGCCAACGCTGGAAAAGCCAGGAGCTGCTGCACTTCCAGCTGGGAGCTGCTGTGGAGCCAACATCCCATCCCTGCAGGGAGCCAGCCCTGCCCTTCCCTTGGGAACAGCTCCACGATCCAATGGAACAGTCCCGGGTAGGAGTGTCTGGAGTGGGGAAATGTGGGAGCAGCCTGGATGGGACAGGAGTGGGACAGGAGCAGCCTGGATGGCACCGGAATGTGGGATCAGCCAGGATGGAACAGAAATGAGGGAGCATCCTGAATGGCACAGATATGTGGGAGCAGCCTGGACAGCCCAGAAATGGGGAATCAGCCTGGAGATGGCTCAGGAATGGGGCAGGAACGGCCTGGACGGCTCAGGAATGTGGGATCAGCCTGGACAGCTCAGGAACATGGGACCCGCCTGTCCTCCTGCAGGGCCGTGTTTGGGTGCCCCTGAGCAGGACCCAGAGCCTGGTGCAGCCCCTGGAGTGATCCCAGATTCCAGCGGCTCCGGCTGCTCAGGCACAGCCGTGCCAGGAGCAGCGCCGGGGCCTCGGGAATCCTGGAAGGAGAAATGAAGGAATTGTTGAAGTGACAGGAACGGTTTTGCTGCGGGCACAGAGGGAGCCTGGGGAGCCCCAAATCCCAGCCAGGCTGCAGGAGGGACACAAATTTAAGGAAAAAGGAATTCTTGGAGGGGGTGGAGAGGCTGAGAGAGGGAAAAATGTGAAGTTGGGAGCAGGAATTCCCCAAATCAGTGACCTGGGAATGGTCCCACCCCACCTGCACCCCGGAGCTCCACAGAAATCCCAGAGATGTCACTGAGGATTCCAACGCTCTGATCCTTCCAGGAATGCAGCTGGGATCAGCCTGATCTCCCTATTCCAGCCCTGCTCCAGTTTTCCTGGATGAAATCCTGATCCATGGCCCCGGGTGTGCTCTGAGCTCAGGAAGAGCAGGAACCCTGCGGAGTGTGCAGACGATTCCTGTAAGGAGGCTGGGGAATATTCCTGCCTGGAATAACAATGGAGAGGCTGGAAAACACAGGGAGGAGGGGAGGGAAAATTTCCAAGAGCTTAAACTGGAGTCAGACATGGAACACGTTAATGGGGATGTGCTCAGACACAGCCAAGGACACAGCGACTGCAGCTCCCAGGAGTTCCAGGAGCTAATGGATCATCACTGAGTTCCTGGAGCGGAGAAGGCAACAAAACCTTCAGAAACCACCAAGGTGTGGGAGAGGAACCATCACAAGAATTCCCATCGGGGTGGGATTGGGATTGGGATTGGGATTGGGATTGGGATTGGGATTGGGATTGGGATTGGGATTGGGATTGAGACTGGGCTCTTCCCACCCAAATTGACACAAACCAAGGACAATTTTCCTGCTAAGAATTCCCATTAATTGCCTCTAATTGCTGTCCTTGTCGCAGGCTCGGGGGGAGGAGCAGGGAGGATGGACCATGGAACGTCCTTCACAGTCGGTGATTCCCGGGAATGATGAAGTGCTGGTCTTGGAGCATCCCGTGGGATGCAGGAGCTTCCTGAATGCTGGGAATGAAGGAGGAACAGGGAGAGGTGCTTGGGTGACCTTGAGTGAGTGGAGGTGACTCCAGGAGCATTTCCTGGTGTTTTCCCGGTCCCTGTGGGAACACAGCTGTGGGAGCTGCTCAGGGATGTGGTGGCTGGGCCATAAATCCCGGGAATGTGCCCTGGGCTGGGCTCCAGCCCTCTCCATGCCAAGCTGAGCCCTCCCATTCCCCAAAAACGTGGCTGCACTTCAGAAATTCCTTCTCAGAAAGGGAACATCCCACTGTCCCAGGCTGCTCCAAGCCCCATCCAGCCTGGCCTTGGGCACTGCCGGGGATCCAGGGGCAGCCACAGCTGCTCTGGGCACCCTGTGCCAGGGCCTGCCCACCCTCACAGGGAACAATTCCTTCCCAATATCCCACCCAAATCTCCCCTTTCCCAGTGGGAAGCCATTCCCTGTGTCCTGTCCCTCCATCCCTTGTCCCCAGTCCCTCTCCATGTTTTTTCCAGCCTCCTTTCAGGCCTCAATGAGGTCACCCCAAAGCTCCTCTCCCAGATGAACAATCCCAAAACTTCCTGGAGAAGTTTCCAACACCTCTGTCAGTCAAGAGATCCC
>VZTH01002911.1:0-14579 GCA_013397815.1 Aleadryas rufinucha
CGGAGCCGGGGTTCAAGTCGGTGGGGGCAGCTGGCGGAGGTTTTGGGGGCACCCCGGCGGGCGACCCCCACGCCAAGGCACCGGCCGGGCCGCAGCCGCCCTTCGCCCGCTCGCCCGGCGCCAGCGTGTTCCCGGGGAGCCAGCCCCCCATGCGCTTCACCTTCCCCCCGGCCGTCTCGGAGCCGCTCAAGGGCTCCCCGTCCCACCAGCCCCACGGGATCAACAGCCATTACGGCTCTGGGAAGCCCCAGAGCTCGGCCTACGCCTCGTCCCCCAGCTTCCACCAGGCCAGCAGCCCGCTGGGCCCCGGCACTGCCGCCCCTGACTCCTACAGCCTCTCGCCCCTGCGGCCCCCGTCGGTGCTGCCGCCGCAGCCCCCGGCCCCCCCGCAGCAGCAGGACCCTTCTGGAGCCTTCCTGCCCCGCACTGCGCTGGGCCTGACGGCCGACAAGAGGGAGGAGGTGGCAGCAGGGCTCTCAGCACCCCCAAACCGGGACCTGGCGGAGCTGCCTGGCGGCCAGGATGCCGCTCTCGGCACCATGAGCCAGTCGGAGCTGGAGAAGCAGCGGCAGGTGAGGTCCCTCCTGGGATCCGGCTGTATCCATTCGGGTTTGGGAGAGAACGAAAGGGGACAACTGGGGCTGTGGAGGCATTGACAGCTGCTCCACGTATGGTTTGTCTTGCTGGTTATGCTCCTCTTGCCACTCTGGGCTCTAACACTCAATTCTTCTCAGCGCCAGCGGCTCCGGGAGCTGCTTATCCGCCAGCAGATCCAGCGGAACAGCCTTCGGCAGGAGAAGGAGAGCGCGGCTGCTGCCGCCTCCTCCTCACCGGCTGGCTGGGCCCCGGAGGCCGGCGGGCAGAGCTTCGAGCTGAGCCGGGGCATGGCCCCGTACCAACCGGCGCAGGTGGGAGAGCTGGGGCATGGTGTGCACCGGGGGGATGTTGCTGATGGAGAGGTGACTTTCTTTTTCCTTCCTTCCTTCTCCCAGGACAAGGGTCTCCTCGGGACTCTGGCCACGGCAACTGGCGCTGGGAAGCTGCCCGGCTCCGTCATGGTGCAGGCAGCGTTCGCGCAGGACGAGCGGCTCTCCCGGCCCCCGCCGGCGGCCACGCCAGCCATGCTGGACATCAGCGGGCGGTGGGTGCCCCGTGACCGGGCGATGGGCTCAGCGTGCACGGGTGGGAGCCAGCAGGGATCACCCCGGGAGCGTGTGTACCCCCAGCTCGTGGGGATCACCCCGGAGGGATGGGATGGCTGTGGGTTTTTGGGTGCTTGGCATGGCCTGAGGGAGGCGGGACGTGGCGCGCTGGGGCTGTGCCGAGCCGATGCCAACACTGTGGTGTCTTCCAGGGCGGCGGTGGGGCCCCCCCAGGCCTTCTACCCCCGTGGGGTCTTCCCATCACCATCCCCCCAGCAGCAGCAGCAGCAGCACCTCTGGCAGCAGCAGCAGCAACAGGCAGCCGTGGCGGCCCTGCGGCCCCCCGTCACCTCCCGCTTCGCCCCCCCAGCCACTGGGACCCCCATGGGCAGCCTGGGCACCCGCCTGCCCACCCCTGCCGAGGCTGTGCCCCCCTCACCGGCTGCCCTGGGCGCTCCCTTCATCGAGCTGCGACACAACGTGCAGAAGGGGCCTGGGGGGCTCGTGGGGTCTCCATTTGCCCCCCAGGCACCCCGGCCCCGCTTCTTCCTGCCCGGGGAGGAAGGCACCCCCCAGGCCCTGTGCACCCCCGTCATGCCCATGCAGGCGCTGCCATCCCAGAAGGTTCCGGCGCCACTGCCGCCCGCGTCCCCGCAGGGAGCCGAGATGGGCAACAGCCACCAGCAGCCCCACACCAAGGCGGCCCCGCCGCTGCCGGCCCCCACCCTGGAGCTGCAGCACGTCCCCCCGCGCCCGCTGTCCTCCGGTGCTGCCCTCCGCCCCGAGGGCCCCAAGGATGGCCCTGCTCCGGACCCTGCGCCGGCCCCAGGGAAGAGCCACCTGAGCCTGGAGGGGGGGCGGCTGCCCTGCGAGGTGCCCGTGGAGCCTGATTTGGATGACGACTTCGGGTCCCACAAGGACTTGGAAGATGATGATGATTTGGCCAACCTTAGCCTGGATCCAGATGTGGCCAAAGGGGATGATGACTTGGACAACTTGGACAGCCTGGAGACGGCAGACCCCCACCTTGATGACCTGCTGAACGGTGATGAGTTCGACCTGCTGGCCTACACTGACCCCGAGCTGGACACGGGTGACAAGAAGGACATCTTCAACGAGCACCTGCGCCTGGTCGAGTCGGCCAATGAGAAGGCTGAGCGCGAGGCCCAGCTCAAGACGGAACCGCCAGCGCCTGCCTTGAAGCTCCCCGACCCTGGGGAGAGCAAAGATGTGACCCCATCTGCGGAGGATCAGGAGGTGCCCAAGGAAGGACTGGTGTCTGGGATGGGCTTGGGACTCTCTGCCTGCCCCACGGGCACTGTGCTGGCCACCGACCCAGCTTTCAAGGCTCAGGGTGCGGAGGCCAAGGCTGGCTCGCTGCCCACCGATGTCAAGCCCAAGCTGGAGGACGGCTGCTTGAAGACCTCGCCCTGCCAGTTCACCGCCACCGGCCCCGAGCGCCTCCCGGTGCCGGTCAAGTCAGAAGCACTGCAGGGCACGGATAAAATCTCTGCCTCCTTGGGGCTGAGTGTTAAACCTGGCCAGACCCTCCTTAGCTCCAGCACCGGCCCCGCTCGCCTCGGCCTCACTCAGTTCTCCAGCAGTGGCCACACTGGTGTCCCTGTGCTGGAGAAGGACCCCTACACCGGCCCTGGCCGTGGGCTGGCAACTGCCCAGCTGGGTGGCCAGAGCAACCCCTTGCTGGAGAAGTTTGAGCTGGACAGTGGAGCCTTGGGGCTGGGCAGTGCTCGGCACTCGCCGGCGGATGACTTGGACAAGATGGAGAGCTCGTTGGTGGCCAGCGAACTGCCGCTGCTCATCGAGGACCTCCTGGAGCATGAGAAGAAGGAGCTGCAGAAGAAGCAGCAGATGTCAGCCCACCTGCCCCGTGGCACCCCCCACCTCCCTGCCCCAGGACACCCCATGCTGCACACAGGGGCGTCCGGGCAGCCTCCTGAGGGGCAGCCACCTCGTCTGGGCACCCCACAGACACCCCTCCAGCTGGGGCTGGTGGCCCGGCCACCGCTGCTGCCACCGCAGCCCCCCCGGCTCAGTGCACCCCAGCAGGGCCCAGCTCTGGCCCCCCACATGGGCATGGGCTCTGGGCAGCCCCACGTGCTGTCATCCCCCCACGGGGTGCAGGTGGCCCTGGGGCAGCCGCAGCAGAGCCAGCAGCAGGTGCTGGTGCAAAAGCCGATGGCTGGGGTGCAGCCCCCCGCCCTGGGCCTGAAGCCCCCCCAGCTCGTCATGCAGCAGCAGTTGGCCAACAGCTTCTTCCCAGACACAGGTAGGGGCTGTGGGTGATTGATCTGGGGAGCACAGGGCCCTTTTGGGTGGGGGGCATAGGGCTGAACATGCTGTGGTCTCTCTCCTAGCAGACCTGGACAAGTTTGCGGCTGAGGACATCATGGACCCCATTGCCAAGGCCAAGATGGTGGCGCTGAAGGGCATCAAGAAGGTGATGGCTCAGGGCAGCATTGGGGTGGCCCCAGGCATGAACAGGTAACAGGCATGGGGGTCTGGGGGGCACAGGGTGGGGCAGGTAGGTTGCCTTGGCTCTGGCTCACACCCCATCTCTGTGTGTGTCCCCCAAAGGCAACAGGTTTCCCTGCTGGCCCAGCGGCTCTCGGGGGGCCCGGCTGTCTCCGAGATGCAGAACCACTTACTGGCAGGGAGCGGGCAGGTGAGTGGGGTGTCCAGAGGGGCTGCAGGGGTCTCTTGGGGCTGCCAGGCCAGAACTGCTCTGGTCAGGGGTTTTGTGGCTCTCTGAGGGGATGACGGCTGTGGGGAGAGGACAGAAATCCACAGCGTGTGTCCCTAACACTGCCCTTTCTGCCAGGAGCGGAGCGGCACAGACCCGACCCAGGCTCGCCCCAACCCACCCACCTTCGCACAGGGCGTCATCAGTGAGTACTGACACAGAGGGATGGGATTCACCCTGCCCCTGGGGGCCGGGGTCCCCGCTGACCCAGAGTCCTTGCTGACCTGGGGTCCCCACTGACCCGAGCCCTCTCCCCGTCCCACAGACGAGGCCGACCAGCGGCAGTACGAGGAGTGGCTGTTCCACACGCAGCAGCTGCTGCAGATGCAGCTGAAGGTGCTGGAGGAGCAGATCGGGGCGCACCGCAAGTCCCGCAAGGCGCTGTGTGCCAAGCAGCGCACGGCCAAGAAAGCCGGGCGGGAGTTCCCCGAGGCCGACGCCGAGAAGCTGAAGCTGGTGACGGAGCAGCAGAGCAAGATCCAGAAGCAGCTGGACCAGGTAGGACCCTGCATGAGGGTGGGCACCTTGTCCCTGGTGCAGACGTGATGTCCCCAGTGCTAATGCCTCACTATTCCCAAATTAACATTGTGCCACTCCCAGTGCAAATGTGATGTCCTCAGCGTAAACGTGCCATTCCTGGCACTGGTGCCATGCCATTCCTGGCTCTACCGCCCTGCTGTCCCCAGCACTAATGCTGTGCCAGTCCTGGTGTTAATTCCCTGCTGTCCCTGGCACTGACACTGTGCCATTCCAGGTGCTAATGTCCCACTATTCCTGGTGCTAATGCCCTGCTGTTCCTGGCACTAATGCTCTGCCATTCCCAGCACTAAAGCCCTGCTGTCCCCAGCACCAATGCTGTGCCATTTCTGGTGTGATGCCTCGCTGTCCCTGGCAGTAAAGCCGTGCCATTCCCAGTGCTGAGGCTGGGCCATTTCTGGTGCTGCTATCTGCCATTCCTGGTGCTGATGCTCCACTGTCCCGGGTACTAATGCTGTGCCATTCCTGGTGCTGATGCCCCATTGTCCCCAGTGCTAAGGCTGTGTTGTCCCCCCTGTCCCTGGCACTAAACCCCTGCCATTCCTGGCACTGACACCCTGCCGTCCCCGTCAGGTGCGGAAGCAGCAGAAGGAACACACCAACCTCATGGCTGAGTACCGCAACAAGCAGCAGCAGCAGCACCAGCACCAGGCCTCGGCCGTGATGGCCCTGAGCCCCTCGCAGAGCCCTCGCCTCATGTCCAAGCTCCCGGGCCAGCTCCTCTCAGCCCATGGCGTGCAGCAGCCCGGGGGGGCCGTGGTGGGAGCGCAGGGCCTGGGGCAGCAGCCGGGGCAGCCCGGGGGGCTGCGCCTGCCCCAGGGCGGTGTGTCCATGGCCGTGCAGCAGGGCCTGTCCTTCATGGGGCAGCAGCCCGTGGGGAACGCCCCGGGACCCGGCTCCTCGGGCACCTTCTTCAGTGGGAACCCCGCGCTGCGTGGGCTGGCCGCCGACAGCCGCCTGATGCAGGAGCGGCAGCTCCAGAGGATGCAGCTGGCACAGAAACTGCAGCAGCAGAACATGCTGGGACAGGTGTCACTGCAGCAGCAGCCAGGTGTGATGGGACAGACGTCGCTGCAGCAGCCGGGTGTGATGGGACAGGTGTCGCTGCAGCAGCCGGGTGTGATGGGACAGGCAGCCATGCAGCAACAGGGCGTGATGGGACAGACGTCAATGCAGCAGCCGGGTGTGATGGGACAGGCAGCCATGCAGCAATCAGGTGTGATGGGACAGGCATCCATGCAGCAATCAGGTGTGATGGGACAGACGTCACTGCAGCAATCAGGTGTCATGGCACAAGCATCGATGCAGCAGCCGGGCGTGATGGGTCAAACGTCCATGCAGCAGCCGGGTGTGATGGGACAGGCATCGCTGCAGCAGCCGGGTGTGATGGCGCAGGCGTCCATGCAGCAGCCAGGTGTGATGGGACAGACATCGATGCAGCAACAGGGTGTGATGGGTCAGGCGTCCATGCAACAGCCGAGTGTGATAGGACAGAGCTCGATGCAGCCACAGAGCATCATGGCCCAGACGTCCATGCAGCAGCCAGGTGTGATGGGACAAGCTTCAATGCAACAGGCAGGTGTGCTGGCCCAGACATCGCTGCAGCAGCCAGGCATGATGGGCCAGGCATCCATGCAGCAGCCAGGTGTGCTGGGCCAGGCCCCAATGCAGCCGACAGCCGTGCCAGGGCAGCCCGGCCTGCTGGGGCAGCAGCAGCAGCAGCCCCCAGCCCCACAGCCCGGCGTGGGGGCTCAGCCCATGGTGCCGAAGCAGCCGGGGCTGCTGGGCAGCCAGCAGAGCCTCCTGGTGCAGCAGCTCTCGCCCCAGCAGCAGCCGGGCGTGCTGGGCCACGCGCCAGGGCTGCAGCACCAGCCCGTGCTGGGCCACCCCCCAGCCCAGCGCCAGGTCGTCCTGGCCCCCCACCAGCAGCGGGTGCTGGGCTCGCCCCAGCTGACGCCGCAGACTCCGGGGATGCTGAGCCACCGGCTCGTGCTATCCCAGCAGCTGGGGCAGTCTCGGGCACTGCTGGCCCCGCAGCAACAGCAGCAGCAGAACTCAGCGGCTGCCCAGCCAGGTCTCCTGGGGCTGGGCCAGGGGCAGCCCTCGATCCAGCACTTTCCGCAGCACGGGGCGGGGGGCCAGGCCCCCTCTGTGCTGCACCTGAGTCAGGGAATGCAGCCGGCCCCGGCGGTCCTGGCTGCCAAGGACCAGCCCGCGGGGATGGACGGCAGCGCCCTGCACGCCGAGGGCGGCGAGAGCGGGGGGCAGCTGCATGGGGAGCAGCAGGGAGCCCTCAACCCTCCAGGGCTGGGGGGCCCAGAGCCCCCAGCCCCCAAGCACCAGGCTGAGCTGGGGCAGGGCCAGCAGCTCCTCTTGACCTCCCCACAGCCGGGTGCCCTGCGGGCAGCCCCCGGGCAGCCAGGCTCCCTACTCGCCCCTCCGCTGCAGAGCCCTGGTGCTGTCCACCCCGAGCTGTCCCAGCAGCACGGGGACACGGCCGGGGTGGCGGCGGAGCAACCGCTGGGCTGTGGGACAGGCCCGGCACAGGCCATGGTGCCGGCACCACGGCCCCCAGAGCAGCCGGGCAAGGGGCTGGCAGGGGCCCTGCCAGGGCAGCCGCAGCCCCCGCGGCTCCAGAGCCCCGTTCAGCACAAAGTAGGGCCAGGGGCAGGCACAGCCGCTCTTCCCCCGGGTCTCCTGGGGCAGGTGCCGGGGCCGGTGATGGGCCAGATCCGGGCGCAGCTCCAGGGTGTCCTGGCCAAGAACCCGCAGCTGCGGCATCTGACGCCGCAGCAGCAGCAGCAGCTCCAGGCCCTCTTGGTGCAGCGGCACCAGCAGAGCCTGCTGCAGCAGAACCAGGCGCTACGGACCCCTGGCCCCTTCCCCGGGCAGGCCCCGGACTACAGCTTGTCTGCCACCCGCCAGCCCCCTCGTCCCATGGGGTCCCTTTTCCAGCCCCGGCCGGGTGCTCCAGCAGAGGCACAGAGCAGCTCTGCCACCGAGCCAGGGCGGGCGCTGCCAGGGCAGCCCCCCCAGCAGCCCCTGGCTGAGCTGGTTCAGGCAGCCCTGGCTGCCCGTGGCCCCCAGCCCGGCCTCATCCGCCTCCCCACGCCACCAGCCCCCTCGCCCCTGGGCTGTGCCCCCCAGCACCTGGCCAGCCCCGAGCAGAGCCCCCAAGAGCCAAAGAAGACGTCACCGGGAATCCCGGCCTTGGCCCCCAGCCCTGCGGCGCCCACGGAGCCGGGGCTGACCCCCACGCCCAGCGGTGCCCTCCCTGAGCCAGCACACGGCCCCTGGGACCCCGAGGCACCTGGGGTGGACCCAGCCGACCCTGGTGAGACCCACATCAATGGGGCTGTGCCGGAGGGGGCCCCTGCGGCAGGTGAAGCCCCCCAGGTGTTGGTGAAGCAGGAGCCGAAGGAAGAGGCAGCGGCAGTGGCGCAGTGTGAGCTGGATGGAGATGAGACAGCGAAACCAGAGGCCAACGGGGACCCTGGGGACAGCCAAGCCAACAACCTGCTGGCCCCGGGTGGGCGCTCTGAGGCCGGGCACCTGCTGCTGCAGAAGCTACTGCGGGCCAAGAATGTGCAGCTCTCAGCACAGAGCCCAGGCGAGCTCAATGGGCATGTGGAGAACCGGAGCACTGGGCCGGAGCCGCGGCCGCAGTCCCTGCTGCTGGGCCGGGAGGTGAGCAGGACAGGCTGGGCTGGGGGTGCGATGGGCGAGGGGCTGCGCTGGCACGGCTCACGCCCCCTTCTCCCTCCCCAGGACCCCTCCATCGCCAGGAAACCAGCACCCACCAAGCCTAAGCGGGTGCAGAAAGGCAACGAGCGGATCCCAGCGTCCCGCAAGAAGCTGCGGAAGGATGAGGGGCTGCGCCCTGGCGAGGCCCTCATGAAGCAGCTGAAGCAGGTATGGCTGCGGGCCAGGGCGTGGCAGGGGGCTGCCTTTGCCCCTGTCCGTCCCTCACCGCTCTGTCCTCAGGAGCTGTCGCTGCTGCCGCTGACGGAGCCGACCATCATGGCCAACTTCAGCCTCTTCGCGCCCTTCGGCAGCAGCCCCATCAACGGGAAGAGCCAGCTGCGGGGCGCCTTCGGCAGCGCCGTGCTCGACAGCGTCCCCGACTACTACTCCCAGCTGCTCACCAAGGTGAGAGGGGGGTTGTTCCCTGGTTGTCCCCTTATCCGGGGGTCCTGGACCATCCTGCTGTTCTCACCCCGCCGTCTCCCCCCAGAACAACCTCAGCAACCCACCCACGCCACCCTCCTCGCTGCCCCCCACACCCCCTCCCTCCGTGCAGCAGAAGATGGTGAACGGTGTCACGGCCCCTGAAGAGCTGGGGGAGCAGCCCAAGGACGCCGACCCAGCCCGTGAGCCCCATGGCCAGAAAGGTGAGCCTGGCTGGCACAGGGGTGGCACAGAGTCCCTGCTGTCCCCTGTCACCCCCCCATGACACCCATCCCTTCCATGCAGATGCACCGGCCGTGGAGGTGAAGAGCCTGGACCTGCTGGCAGCACTGCCCACCCCTCCGCACAACCAGACCGAGGACGTCAGGTGAGACCCCCACTGTGGTGGTCCCCCACAAGTGACACCAGCCCTCGATGGGCGATTCCAGCCCCTGACACGTCCTTCCCCACAGGATGGAGAGTGACGACGAGAGCGACTCCCCCGACAGCATCGTCCCTGCTTCATCCCCCGAGAGCGTCCTGGGCGAGGAGCTGCTCCGCTTCCCGCTTCTCAGCGAGGCCAAGCCAGAGCTGGAGGAGCGTGTGCTGTCCCCCATCATCCCCATCATCCCCCGGGCCAGTATCCCAGGTGGGATGGGCTGGAGGGGTCTGTGGTCCATATGAACTGGTCAGAAGGGGTTCTGTGGGATGTGCAGCACAGGGAGGGGGTCTGGAGCACGTGTGCCAGGTAGGAGGGGATATGGATGGGGCAGGAGGGGGTTCCCGGTCTAGGAGGGGTTTGAGGGAGCCAGGGGAAAGGTCCTTGGGAAGTGTGGGATGTGAGGGAAAGGGATCTGGGGCAGCTGGGTGGGCTCATGGGTGGCAGTCAGTGGTGCTGGGTGTGCACAGTTCTGACCCTGGCTCTGACCCTCCTCTCCCCACACCAGTGTTCCCCGACACAAAACCCTATGAGGTCGCAGAGCCCTTTGGGGCTCCCCCAGGGAAGGTGGGGGCAGCAGGCCCAGGAGCCCCATGGGAGAAGGGCAAGAGCAGCGAGGTCTCCGTGATGCTGACGGTGTCTGCAGCAGCTGCCAAGGTGAGCGAGGGGATGGGGGGATTCAAGACCCTCAGGGTGCCAGCAGTGACCCAACATAGTGGCACCTGAGGCGCCCTGGGCCCATCCTGTCCTCCTCTCACCTAGAACCTCAACGGGGTGATGGTGGCCATGGCCGAGCTGCTCAGCATGAAGATCCCCAGCTCCTATGAGGTGCTGTTCCCCGACGGCCCCGTGCGAGCAGCTGTGGTTGAGGCCAAGAAGGTGGAGACCGATATGGCCGGTGAGTGTTCACCTTGTCCCCGTGGCCCCCTGTGTCCCCGGGCTGGGACCCCCATGACAGGCTGTCCATCCCTCTCCCAGGAATGCTCGGAGGGAAGGAGAAGGCGCTGGCTGGGAAGGTGCCAGACAGCAGCTCCGAGTGGCTGAAGCAGTTTGACGCGGTGCTGCCGGGGTACAGCCTCAAGGGCGAGCTGGACCTCCTGACACTGCTCAGACAGGTCAGTGGCATGTGGGGGTCCCCCAGGGCTGGGAGCCAGGGAGGCGGGTATTGGGGTACCTGTAGGGCTGTGGCTGTGTGGGGGTACAGGAGCGGGGGCTTTTTGGTGCATGGTGGTTACTGTAGGTCACTCCGTGGTTGCAGGGAGTTTTTTGGGGGGCTGGGTCTCCCCATGAGATGGTGCTGAGTCTCCCAGGAAGGAGTCCAGGAGGTCCTTGCAGGGTTGGGAGCATATGGGGTGCTGAGGGGTCCTTGCAGGGCCCCTGCAGGGCCGAGGACCCCTCCCTGCAATGCACAGGGAGGTTGGGGGTCCCCATCCCTGCAATGCTCTGACATCGTGCCCCCCTCCCCGCACCACAGGAGAGCCCTGCCCCTGAGAAGACCCTTCACCACTGCTACGTCAACAACGTCTCCAACCTGGACGTGCGGCAGCTCTCTGTCCTGCCCCAGGAGCCCTCGCCCCCTCTGTCCCCCTCCGTTCCCTCCCCATCCAGCCCTGCTGAGCCCACCAGGGTCCCCGACCCCGAGGCGCCCCACGAAGCAGCCCCGGCCCCGTTGTCACCGCTGCCACCGGCCCCCTCGCCAGCCCCCCAGGAGGAAGGGGCCGCAGCCGCCCACTCGCCGCCCCGTTTCAAGCCACGCTCGCGGCCTCCAGAGGACGGGGACGAGGCGAGGCCGCGGCTGAAGAAGTGGAAGGGGGTGCGCTGGAAACGGCTGCGCTTCCTCGTCACCATCCAGAAAGGGGGGGCCAAGCGCGACGGCGACAAGGAGATCGCCGAGTTCATCGACAAGCTGGGCACCACGCTGCGCCCCGAAAAGGTGCCGCAGGACCTGCGCAAGTGCTGCTTCTGTCACGAGGAGGGCGACGGGGCCACGGACGGGCCGGCCCGCCTGCTCAACCTCGACCTCGACCTCTGGGTCCACCTGAACTGCGCCCTGTGGTCCACCGAGGTGTACGAGACGCAGGGAGGGGCCCTGATCAACGTGGAGGTGGCCCTGCACCGCGGGCTGCTCACCAAGTGCTCCCTGTGCCAGAAAACCGGCGCCACCAACAGCTGCAACCGCATCCGCTGCCCCAGCGTGTACCACTTCGCCTGCGCCATCCGCGCCAAGTGCATGTTCTTCAAGGACAAGACCATGCTGTGTCCCTTGCACAAGCTGAAGGGGCCCTGCGAGCAGGAGCTCAGCAGCTTCACCGTGTTCCGCCGCGTCTACATCGAGCGGGACGAGGTGAAGCAGATCGCCAGCATCATCCAGCGCGGGGAGCGGCTCCACATGTTCCGCGTGGGCGGGTTGGTCTTCCACGCCATCGGGCAGCTGCTGCCGCACCAGATGGCCGATTTCCACAGCGTCACGGCCCTCTACCCCGTGGGCTACGAGGCCACGCGCATCTACTGGAGCCTGCGGACCAACAACCGCCGCTGCTGCTACCGCTGCACCATCTGCGAGAACAACGGGCGCCCCGAGTTCGTCGTGCAGGTCATCGAGCAGGGCCTGGAGGATCTTGTCTTCTCTGACTCCTCGCCACAAGGTAAGGAGTTGGGAGGTGCCAGCGTCCGGCCTTTGTCCCAGTGGCTGAACCACACCAGAGCACACACCAGAGGGGTTGGGGTGGTGGAAGGCAACTTGAGGTCCTTACTGGGTCCCCATCTCCAACCTGTGGCACTCAATGCTCTGCTCTGGTGCCAGGGTGGTGATTGGTCACTTGGACTCGATGATCTTGGAGGTCTTTTCCAGCC
This sequence comes from Aleadryas rufinucha, assembly GCA_013397815.1. Taxonomy (NCBI): domain Eukaryota; kingdom Metazoa; phylum Chordata; class Aves; order Passeriformes; genus Aleadryas; species Aleadryas rufinucha. The sequence goes on from VZTH01002911.1 coordinate 11,900, forward strand.
TCATTAACTCTGTGGTGGTCCCTTCCCTTGGCAGCTGTCTGGAACCGGATCATCGAGCCAGTGGCGATGATGAGGAAGGAGGCCGACATGCTGCGACTCTTCCCCGAGTACCTGAAGGGCGAGGAGCTCTTCGGCCTCACGGTGCACGCGGTGCTGCGCATCGCCGAGTCGGTGGGTCCCGGCGTGGGTAGGGGTCTCTCCTCCATACTGGGGGTCCACCCTGCTGGGGAAGGGCCCGGTGGCTGTGCTGGTGCTGCCTCTTGACCCCAGGTCCTTCCGTGTCCCCCTCTGCAGCTGCCAGGTGTCGAGAGCTGCCAGAACTACCTGTTCCGCTACGGGCGCCATCCCCTGATGGAGCTGCCACTGATGATCAATCCCACCGGCTGCGCCCGCTCCGAGCCCAAGATCCTCACCCACTACAAGCGGTAAGTGGGGCTGGGATCCACCGGGAGAGCTGGGATCCACCAGGACAGCTGGGATCCCTGGAGATCCCTCCGGTCTAACCCCTCTTGTTCCCCCCTGGAAGGCCCCACACCCTGAACAGCACAAGCATGTCCAAGGCCTACCAGAGCACGTTCACGGGCGAGACCAACACGCCCTACAGCAAGCAGTTCGTGCACTCCAAGTCCTCCCAGTACCGGCGCCTGAAGACGGAGTGGAAGAACAACGTGTACCTGGCGCGGTCCCGCATCCAGGGGCTGGGGCTCTACGCGGCCAAGGACATCGAGAAGCACACGATGGTCATCGAGTACATCGGCACCATCATCCGCAATGAGGTGGCCAACCGACGGGAGAAGATCTACGAGGAGCAGGTAGGGCTCTGGTGGGATGCTGGGGGCTGTGGAGGGACGTGGGTGGCGTGTTGGGGGCTCTGGTGGAACATGGAGGGACTTGAGTAGGACATGGGGAGAGGCAGATGGGATGTTGGGGGCTCGGGTGGGATGTTGGAGGCTCTGGCAGGACATGGGGGGGACTCTGGCGTGATGTGGAGGGACTTAGGAGGGATATTAAAGGTTCTGGTGGGACATGGATGGTCTCAGGTGGGACGTTGGGAGCTCTGGTGGGACGTGGAGCGTCTCTGGTGGGACATGGAGCGTCTCAGGTGGGACATGGAGGGACTCGTATGGGATTTGAGGGTGTCCAGTGGGACGTGGGGTGGTGGACATCAACTCAAGTGGGATATGGGGACTTCAGTGCACCCCTCAACCCCCTCCCCTCCTCCATGGCAGAACCGCGGCATTTACATGTTCCGCATCAACAACGAGCACGTCATTGACGCCACGCTGACGGGGGGCCCGGCCAGGTGAGCACGGGGGGGCTTTGGGGTGGTGGGACGCCCCCAGAGGGAGCCATGACATCCGTCTGTCCTGCCCCACCCCCGGGTTGGTGCTCACCCCCCTCGTCCCCCAGGTACATCAACCACTCGTGCGCCCCGAACTGCGTGGCCGAAGTCGTGACCTTCGACAAGGAGGACAAGATCATCATCATCTCCAGCCGGCGCATCCCCAAGGGGGAGGAGGTCANTCCTGCTCACCTCCAGCCGGCGCATCCCCAAGGGGGAGGAGGTCAGTGAGAGACTGAGGGGGTGCTGAGGGGGTCCTGGGGGCCAAGGGAGGGGGGCTGGGGGTGGCAGGGCTGAGCTCTGTGCTTTGGGTGACTCCCCACTCCCTCCCAGCTCACCTACGACTACCAGTTCGACTTCGAGGACGATCAGCACAAGATCCCCTGCCACTGTGGAGCTTGGAATTGCAGGAAGTGGATGAACTAACTGGGAAAAAGGGGCTGGGGGCTGCCACCCCCGCCTCAGAGACCTCGTCGAGCCCCCCAGGGCTGCAGGAGGTGCCAGGGGCGGCCGGGCACTGAGGGAGAGCGGCGGCTGCAGCGCTGCCGGCCCTGCCCGAGCGGGACGGACGGACAGATGAACTGGCAACTCAGGGTTTTCTTTGCTTCGTCCTGCGAGGAAAAAAAGGAGTGGGAGGGGGGGGCTCAGAAACGCCCCCTTCACCACCCCCCGTCTGCCTCCCTCGTGGGGGAGCCACGGGGGAGCAGCGCCGGGCCCAGCGCGGCCGGAGCGATTGTGCGGAGCCGGTCTGGATATAACGATTATTTTTTTTTTTTTTTTTTTTTTTTTTTTTTTGGTTTTTTTTTTTTTTTTTTTGTTGGGTTTTTGTTTTTTTGTTTTTGTTTTGGTTTTTTTTTTTTTTTTAGAAACTAATAATATTTGCTCGCTAATTACCAAGGTAACACAGACTCCTTGAGCTCGACAATCCGGGCTCTGCCCCGCCCGGCGTGGCGGCCAGAGCTCGCTCGGTTCCTTTGATCTCTTTTTGTTTGTGCGTGTGGACGAGACCCCGGAGCGGCTGCGGGATGCAGCCAAGACCCCGACAGACACAAGGAGCTTCTGCACCCAAACCTACCTCATTTTAAGTGTTAGATTTGTTTCTTTTATTTGTTGTTGTTTTTAAATGTGAGCCCCCCTCCATCCCAACCTGGCCCTCTCCCCCCTCCCCGGGGTGGTGGGGGGAGGGTCTTTCCCTCTCCCTCGGGCTCCAGAGGATGCGGCTTCCCCCTGTCCCCCTCCTCAGATGTGGCTGCAGGAGCCTTCAAAGGGGGGGGACGCGGGGACTCCCCCTCCTTGTCCTCCCCCGCAGGAGGTCCCAGCCGTGTGACGTGCCAAGGT
>VZTH01002912.1:0-44358 GCA_013397815.1 Aleadryas rufinucha
TCCATCTATCTGTCCCTCCATCCACCCATCCAGCTGGGGGTCCCCCATGCCGAGCCCCAAACCTCCAGCACTGCTCATTCCCCACACATCCAAGTGCTCTGGGCTTTTCCAAAGCCAGGCTGGCTGGAAAAACCACCCTCCCAGCATGGAAGTGAGCACAGAAAGAAAGAAATGAAGCAGCTGACGTTGTCCTGGGACTGTGTTTGGCCCTCCCTGTCCCTCAAGCGGGACCTGGTGACCCCCAAGGCTCCATCTCCTCCTTCTCCACCCTCAACCCGGGGGTGCAAGGGCAGCCCCTCAAATCCCACCTGGCTCTGCTGTAGGTTTGTAACCAGGATGGGTTTTACAGGCACGAGGAACTCTTCTCCCGTGAGTTTCGCATTTAAAAGATGCCAAGACAACAGCAAACCAGATCCGGCTCCAGGCTGAGGGAATAACTATTCCAGAGTCACCCACAGCCCCCCGACGTCTTGCACGGCCAATTCCAAGGATGAGGGAATGCGGGTGGCCACGAGGGTCCTTCTGTGTGGCCACCACACAAAACCTCATTATTCAGCAGTTTGCTGGTGATCTGAGAACCCTCAGGTGCAGCCACCGCTGGACGCTGAGCTCAGACGTGATTTTTTTGTTGCCTCACCCCGCCTGGTTTGTTCGGGCAGTAAATAACCTTACCTGTTTCCTGGCTCTACGGCTGCTCGCTGGTTTAATTTGCTTTGAAGGTAAACTTCCTGATGAATTAGCCAAGCCTAATTAATATTTACTTAAAGTGCATCTTCCTGATGATGCAAGCACACAGCGTGGCTGCGTCTGCCCAGGAGAGAGAGAGGCCGAGGGGGCAGATGGAAATGAGGTCATGGAACGATTTAGGTTGGAAAAGGCCCCCAAGGCCATCGAGTCCAGCTGTTGATGCCACAGCTGGGCAGCTGTTTCCTCCTGAAGGTGGTCAGACACCTCCTGTCACCTCAACCCCAACGTGCCACCAACCCCAGGTGGCCTTTTCCAAGCGCTTTGTCCCCGTTTCCCGTCTGCATGTGACGACCCCAAGCTCAGCCTCACCATGGGGATGCGGCTGAAAAGCCAAGGACGATGAATGACAAATCTCAAGATGCCAAGAAGCTCCCTCAAGCGGGACCCTGAGTGTTCCCAGGGATGGGGAGCCCAGCAGGGACAGCACCCGAGGTCCAAGCAGCAGCAGGACATGGTTTGAACCCGGAGCTCCTACAGCCTCTGGGGGTGTTTGAACGCTCTCATCTGAGGCTTTTCAAGCAAAGTCTGGTCCCTACCGCAGCACCTCAGCCCTGGCCTGGAGGATCCGAGCATGGCTGATGCTCTTCCACCCCTGGCTGGAAAATCCCTGCAACATCCCTGGAAAGTTGATGGCTAACATGGAAGTGCCGGCCCATTTCCTCATTGTGAGCGCGCCAGGAGCACCGACGAGCTCCTGGAGGCTGCCAGGAGGGGACCAGGGCACAGAGGTGGGGGCACTTTCAGTGGTGGTGAAGTTCTCGTTGCCTCCTGAAAAGCGAGGGAACACAATTCTGCCTCCGAAAAGCTCCGTTAAATCTGAGTTTATATCAACACCTGCTGGAGAAACGCCCATCCCAGCGGGAGCACAACAGTTTTGGGGGGTTCCTCCAGCCGTGGAGCTGAGCTCTGTTCAGTGTCAAACCTGGACGCTCTCATTTCACCCACCTCATTCTGCTACTTTGAAGCCAAATTTTATCCTGCAGCTTAGTCCATGGGATTTAAGGCCAACCTCTCACACTCACCTTAAATCCCACAACTCCCTGTCCGTTGTCAGAGACACCAGAGAACGACCAAAATTGCTGGATTCAGTAGAGATCAAGAGCAAGTGACACAAACAAACACAGCTGCACTGGGACAGAAGGAAAACACCCCAGTTGGACCAGAAATGGGATTTCATGGACGGAAAAACCCAAAACTCTATCAAACCTATGCTGAGTTTAAGGACTTTGCACAAACCACGAGCTCTGCAGCTCCCCTAAAGAACTTCCAGCCATGTTTTGAGCAGTTTTGTGCTGCAGAACACGGGAGAACTTTTCGATTTGTACCACGAGAACACGCCGTGCTCCAGCAGCTACCTGAACCGACACAGAGCCCCAGACGGTCTTAGCGAAGCCCTAACGAGCAATAAAAATGTTCTTTTATGCCTTGTTTGATCATTCCCTGTTTACGAGGCCCAGGATCCCGTGAATCATGTTTTATCACAGGCAGCAGACACTGGGGATGAAGAGGAGAAACTCAAAGGCGGGGGGACCCCGAGACGTGGGGGCCACCAGATAACAACATCTGGGCTGTGTTTGGCCGCATGAAATCCACTCCTCAGCCCGGGGCTCATCCCACTCGGGCTGTTTCATCCACCAGCGCTCCCCTGTGAATCAGTCAGAGTTTCCTGGGAGATGCACACCCAGCAGCAGCTTCACCACTCGTCCCGAATCCCCTTAATTAACACGCTCCAGGCTGATGCCGCGGTGCCCCCCGGGTTTCTCCTCCTGCTTTTTGTGCGTGAGGGGGATCCAAGCAGATCCCCGGGGCAAAGCCAGGCGCCTCTGCCCCCCTCCTGCACCCCCACGGCGCAGCCCGAGGTGTTTTATCCCCCCAGCGCCTTCCCAAATTCCACTTCAGCATCCCCAGGACGGCGCAGCCCCGAAGCCGCGGGGAAGATCTTCCTCCCGCAGCCCAGCTCGGTCACGCCTGATTGCATCATGTTTGTTTTTCTTTGCCTTTGAGGTCAGGATTCCTCCCACCTTGCCCAGAGCCAGGTTTTGCCCGGTCTCACACGGCGGGGAGCCTGCGGTGACCCAAATCCAGGGACACGGCTGGGTGGCAAAGCCTCCTCCGGCACGAGTTTGATGGGAACAGCATCCCTGGGGACAGCATCCCTGGGGACAGCGCGTCCATGGGGACAGCGGCAGCACTTCCTCGGGCGGTGGTGGTTGGGTTTGGGGGGCGGATTTTACACTCGCAGCATCTGCTCCTGCTCTACCCCGATCCCTCCAGAGCCGGGGACAGGGAGAGGAGCCGGCGCTGCGGGAGCGGCCGCGAGCGGACACCGGGAACGGCCGCGCCGCGGATGCGGGGACCGGCAGAGCCAGCAGCAGGCTACTCACCCTGGCTTTGTCCTTGCATCCAGAGGAATTAAAGCCCTTGGAGAGGAGGTCTCATTGTTCAAGCTGTGCTTAAGGGAGGCAGCTGCTTTCTTTATATCTCAAGATTCACTAAAGTTCAGGAAGAGAGAGAGAGAGAGAGAGAGAGAAAGAGAGGGGACGGCGAAGGGGAGGGACTGAGCGCAGGGCCCAGAGGCCGTATAGAATGACAATGGAAGGAAATGCTTTATCAAACCTAGAAAGCCAACCCTGCCCTGGGAACACAGAGGGAGAAAAAAAAAAAAAGAAAAGAAAAAAAAACTTGCAGAAGAAAAGCGAGTTCAGCTGCCCCGGGTCCCTCCCTTGGCAGCGGAGCCCTCCCCCCCAGCCCCTCACTCCCAAACACAATGCGAGCGCCGGTGGAAGTCGTCAGGCTCAAACGCTTTTTTTTTTCTTCTTTTTTTTTTTAAACAGAGAGAAGTTTCAGTTCTTTAAAAAAAAAAAAATCCGACAACCAAACCCTGCCCGGGAATGGGAATGTGACGCTCTTCCCCCTCCCCCGGCTGCAGCCGTCCAAGTTTCTATGAGTCAAACGTTTGCAATGTGTTACCGAAATGTTACCAAGCTGGAATGCAGCATCCAGAGGGTTCAGCTCGTAAAACTTTTGTTTGTTGGCCGGGAGAAAGTGTCACCGGCACAGAATTCGGTCCTTGCTCCTGTTTGGTTTTGTTTTTCCCGTCGCGGAGAGGGTTAAGTGCTTGTGCAGCGCTGACACCCGATGACGGTGGCATTAACCCAGCGCTCCCGGTCCCAGCGGGAAGGGAAATTGTGCTGTTTGGTGAGAAACGAAGGGAAACGGGGCAGTCTGAGAGAGCAGGTGGGAAATGAGGGCCAGAGAGAAATAAAACCGTGCAGACACAAAATCCCGGAGCGGTTTGGGTCGAAAGGGACCTTAAAGCTCATCTTGTTCCACCCCTGCCACGGGCAGGGACACCTTCCATTAAATCCCAGGGCACAGCCAGGGACAGATCTCAGCTCCTGAAGCACAAACTTCCCAGACACGAGCTTTGGGATTTTGAGGTCAGAAAAGCGCCGTTCCCTCATCTGACAGTCCTGAGGTTTGGCCCGAGGTGGGAACTTCCACCCAAGACAGCGACTTCCTGGGCCCAACTTCTTCCAGCAGCGCCTGCTCTGGGTCTGCACAGATGCTGAGGGACAGGGGCACAGCATCCCCCGCTGGATCTGACCAGAGCTGGGGCCACAGCTCAACAATTGTGCAGCTCTGAGCTTCGCTGGCTCGGTGGGAGCCCAGCCTGGAAGAGCTCGTGAGGATGATGAGTGCGAGAAGGAAAGGAGGAGAGTAGGGGGAAAACCGAGGGACTGTCCTTCAGTGCTTGCAAACCTGAGTCTTTCCAGGAGGTGGCTCCTTCCACCTGGAATTCCTACCCCCAAAACCTTTCTAAGGGTGTGGCCTTCACCTTGCTGAAGGACCTTCAGAGGGTTGAGCTCCAGGAGGAGGCAGTGATCTCTTCCTGCCTCACCCCGAGCCCCGTCCAACAACAGCAGTTGGCCCAACCTGGGACTGGCTTCAGGTTTTGCCTCTGTCCGAGGGAAGGAAAATCTCCAGCAGCCAGGAGGATCCTCCCAGGAGCCTTCCAGAGGGATGGACTCCACCTCTTCCCGCTGAGGCTGCCCTGCTTTGTGCAGAGAGAGCACACAGGCTCTCCCGAGAGAGGAGCTGGGCTCCCTGACCCGCTCCTGGATTGCAGAATCACCTTCAACCTGTCCTGGCAATTTCCAGCCCGAGCACTAATTACCCTTTCATGCCAACGGGAACAATGGCAGTGGAAAAGGAGGACCGTGGTCATCCTCCCACCTCCAAAAAAGCCAAGTGATGCCAGTTCTGGAGAAGACCCACGGGTGAAAAAACATATTCAGGGGATTTTTATGATGCCGTTCTCAGATAAAAGAACCTGGTGTTCTGAAACAGGGAAAAAAAAAAAAGAAAGATCCCAGGGAAAGATCTGAGGGGAAAGGCGATGGCCACGATGTGCTGAGGAGGGAGCTTGGCCAGCAGCCACGCGGGACTGAGGGCCCAGGACAGGGTCACTCCTGCTCCAGGGCTGAGCCAGGTCCTGTAATGAGCTACAAACTTTTCCCTAGTTGGATCTTTGCATCATTTGCACGTTAGGTGTAAGGACAGGCAGGAACTGCCAAAAACAGAGCTGCTCACAGGCCAGGAGGAGATAAGAGACACTGCCCTGCTTAACAAAGAGACATTTCCAGAGCTGAGGAAGTGAGGCAGTCCTGGCTAATTAAGATGACTGACCCAAGTCTCCCAGGAGGAAGAAAGAGGGTGAAAGATTAAAATCTTTGTGTTTCAAAGGTGAAGAGACCAGGAGAGCTCACCTGGGGAGGTGGAAGGTGTCCCTGCCCATGGCAGGGGTGGGACTGGATGGGCCTCCAGGTCCCTTCCAACCCAAACCCTTCTGCGGTGAGCAGGGTCCTGTTCATACGCTGGACAATCCAGGCTGCTGTTTCTGCCACCAGCGAGGCCAGAGCAGGTCCCAGATGGTGTTTAGGAGTGTAAAGGGGCAGATGGATTTTGGAAAACCTTTGGATAACTGTTTTTCAGCAGTTTGAACTCTACTGAAAACCCCGGTGCCTGTATCTCCTTCAGGACCTTGTCCCTTCCAGCCCCAGCACGAGGACCCAGCTTGTGCTGCTGGGTCCTGAGCCCAGTCAGACCCATCCCACCCACCCTGACGTGCTGACAAGACCCCAGTCTTTGCTCCCATAGCCCCAATCCTGCCCCCACAGCCCCCGAGATCCCCTCCCTGCCCGAGAGAGAAGGGAACTGCCAGCAGTGCCCTCAGACACAAAGCAGAGCAGCCGTGGCTGAGAGGCTGGAGGAGCAGCGGCGTGGGCAGCGGATGCCCGAGGCAGGCGAGGGGAGCTGCCTGCAGCCACAGCTCTCCATAGAAGGCAGGGAAGGAGCAGGTTTGTGTTTCTGCAGGAGGAGAAGAGTTATGGCTACGAGAAACGGCGGCTAAAAATACCCCCGAGGAGCCGGGAGGTCACTCGGAGAGCCCCTCACAGGTGCTGCTGCCCCACGTCTGGGGGCAAAGGTGGCAGTGCCACACGTGTGGCACTGTGGCCTCCTCGCTGTTGCTGCAGGGGAGGGGGTTCAGTGCACCCAAGGGGCAGAACTGGGGCGTCCCAGCCCCGCAGACACAGCCCTGCCTCGTGTTTCGGGCTCTGAGTGCAGCAGCCTGGCTCAGCCTCCTCGTTGGTAACGAGGACACAGCCTGAGCCCCAGCTGTGCTCTGCAGGTTCTTCACACCAGTGTTGGGATGGTGCAGGGAACAGAGATATCCACCCCCAGGCGCCCCTGAGCTCAGGCAAGGCCTCAGCCGTGCCCAGTCTCTGCCCACGTGACAAACACCGAGAACGTTTTGGATGTGAAACGTCCCTGCCCCTCGCAGCTCTGAGCCCAGAGACCTCCCCAGCGGGATGCACTCACTGACTGGGAGCAACCCTGACACAGATTCCTGGTGGGATGTTCCCACTGGCAGCTGCTCAGCCACCACCAGCCCCGGAGGGGAGCACAGCCAGGTTGAACTCACCCCTTCTCCCAGCTCTGAGCTTCTGAGGATGGAGGAGGCATCACCCACGTCCGCGGCGTCGCTCCACATCGCGCCAGCACCGCCCTGGAGACCTCACCCACCGGCAGATCTGCTTGAACCATTTCCCATCTCGAGTTTCAGCTGGAGAAAAAGGCATTTCGAATCATTTCTCCTCTTTTGAAGGGGCTGGTCCCTGTGGACGGCTCTGCAGCGAGGGCGTGAGGAGGATCTTGCCTGGCCTGGGTCCCAGTAAATCACAGTTCAGAGACAGCTGAACTCCATTTTATGATTATTAACCCCAGCCCTGCTCGTTTGTTTGGCCTGTCTGAGGCTATATATAGTGATGGGTGCAGGCATGGCCGGGGCAGGATTGTGTGCAGCTGTTAAACACAGCCCCCCCGCCTTCCCAAAAAATGATTTCAAAAAATAAAATTCAAAAATAAAAAAGCCAACAAAACAGGAAGACTATGGTTGGGAAATGAGAAGCAGCTGTGAAGAGGAGGGATGAGGTGTCATACAGGGAGGCCTGACTTCAAAACTTGCAGGAAATGTACGTGAAATTTCCCGGCCACTTTTGTAATCCATCATCCCCCCCTCCGTGTCCCCTGGTGGCTCCTGGCTCCTGTCACAGCCTGAGAGTGCCAGGGCCAGGAGCATCTCAGGCTGGACTCAGCAGGAGCACCCACAAAAGTGGCTTTTTGCTCTTGCATTGCCATCACCAGCATCCTGCTGTGCCTTTGTGACAGACCCAAAGCACTGCAGATGGATTAAATGTCACCAGCAGGCAGGTGCTGAACCGAGGGAGCTGCAGCGCTGGTTCTGGGAATGTCAATAAAGGAAAGCTTGGAACAGTGGTGCTGGAACACTCTGAACATTCTGGAGTGCTAAGGGAGTGCAGGACAAGACCGGGATGGGAAAATAGAGGTGGAGAACCATGGAGGTGCCTCGCTGAGATCAGTGTCCTCTTCCTGCCCCCTCCAGCCACAGACCCCGGCACAGAGCAGCAGGAGAGGCTGTTCTTACTCATCGTGGTTCGTTTTGGAGCTGCCAAAGAGGGGCAAACCAGGCGAGGCAAAGGGGCTTGGAGCACCTCAGCCTGGTGGGGTTGTCCCCGTCCGTGGCAGGGACACGGAACGAGATGAGCTCAACCCAAACCATTCTGGGATGCTGTGACATCCCACGCTGCTGGACGAGTTCAGAGGTGGAAGGGGTGTTGTGGGGGAGGAAAGGGAGTGTGACTTCCTCCGAAGGCCTGCTACCAGGCAGGGTGGGATGGGCATGGAGGGGACCCNGACAGACCCAAAGCACTGCAGATGGATTAAATGTCACCAGCAGGCAGGGGCTGAACCGAGGGAGCTGCAGCGCTGGTTCTGGGAATGTCAATAAAGGAAAGCTTGGAACAGTGGTGCTGGAACACTCTGAACATTCTGGAGTGCTAAGGGAGTGCAGGACAGGACCGGGATGGGAAAATAGAGGTGGAGAACCATGGAGGTGCCTCGCTGAGATCAGTGTCCTCTTCCTGCCCCCTCCAGCCACAGACCCCGGCACAGAGCAGCAGGAGAGGCTGTTCTTACTCATCGTGGTTCGTTTTGGAGCTGCCAAAGAGGGGCAAACCAGGCGAGGCAAAGGGGCTTGGAGCACCTCAGCCTGGTGGGGTTGTCCCCATCTGTGGCAGGGACACAGAACGAGATGAGCTCAATCCAAACCATTCTGGGATGCTGTGACTTATCCCATGCTGCTGGACGAGTTCAGAGGTGGAAGGGGTGTTGTGGGGGAGGAAAGGGAGTGTGACTTCCTCCGAAGGCCTGCTACCAGGCAGGGTGGGATGGGCATGGAGGGGACCCGGGGCTGGCCCCCAGCTCTTGGCTCCTCACCAGCTTTCCTGGTGGCTCTAACGGCAGCGCCGGCACCTGAGCCGCTGCTGGGGCAGGTGCTGCAGCAGTTTAACGTTTCCTCTGGAGGCAGAGCTCAGGGGGAGGCAGTGCCAGCACCCACCTCAGCTCCTGCTTCGGACACGGATGCCGGTGCACCAGCTGGCCGGGTGAAGCCGTGTGTTGACCTGGAGCGCTCCTGGTGCTACCCGAGAGCCTCCACCCTCGCCCTTCCACCCTCGCTCGCAGCTTCCTGTTTGCCCCGGTGAGTTTAGGGCGAGAAGAGCCCCGGCTGGGTTTGTTTTCACGCGGCAGGGGCTGCTCTCAGCGAGGCACAGGGAGCTGGCTTCCCCGGGGCTGCGGTTTCGGCAGCTGCCGGCCCCAGTCAGGTGCGCGGCGACCGCACCGCGCCGGGAGGAGCGGAGGGGGAGCCGACATCAAGGTGCTCATCTGCAAAAGGAAGGGGCTCCCAACCGAAGCGTGGTCGGCTTGTGGCAGCCCAGCCCAGCCCTCCCTGCCAGCAGCCAGCTCGGCCCCACGCTCTGGTTCTGCACCTGCTGCCTCCCGGTTGCTCCTCCCAGGGACGGGTCCTCGCTCTGCTTTTCAGCCAAACACGGGCAGAGGTCTGGGGTGGAAGTGGGAGAGAGGATTCCTTCTGTAGAAGGTGTTTCAGGCTCACTGTGGTTTTCGCTCTTCCAGGGTGACAGGAGCTGCCAGTCTCCCTCTGTGGGTGCTGGGGAAAGAGCGCTGCAGTCACAGGATTGCAGAATCCCCGAGGTTGGAAAAGCTCTGCAGGATCATCGAGTCCGAGCTGTGCCTGATCCCCACCTTGTCCCCAGCCCAGAGCACTGAGTGCCACCTCCAGCCCTTCCTTGGGCATCTCCAGGGATGGGGACTCCAAACCTCCCTGGGCAGCCCCTGCCAATACCTGACCACCTTGTGGTTCTTCCTCAGAGTCCAGGCAGAGCTCAGCAGGGCTGTGCCCCCTGCCCACCTCACACCAGGACCCCCATGTCCTGCTTTGGGTCCCTAAGCCCAGGTGATTTCCCCTAAAGAGAAAGGAGAGCTGGGACAGTGGCGCAGCCCTTGAGAAACTCTGGCTCTGTGCAAACACGTTCGCAATCCAGAATTTCTTTTCCATCCCAAATTTGCAGCAGCCTGTAGGGATTTAACCCCTTAAATTTTGTTTTGCTGCTCCGTCTGAGTCCCGTGTGCAGGCAGGAGAGGGAGAACGTGGGGAGAGAATCTGATTCACTGTGCAAATCCCCAGCCGGGAGAAGAAGTTTGATTTACCGAGGCCAGAGGTAGTAAAGAGCTTGGGCAGGAATTTGCACTAAACCTTTGACACACAAGACATTTCCCTTTCAGGCCAAGACAAACAAAGGAAGGAAGTGTCTGGGACTTTTAAAGCGACCTAGTGGAGACAGGTAAGGGCAGATAAGGGCTGAAGGAAGAGTGGCTTGGGCGAGGGAAGTATCCAGTTTTACAGATTTGTTGGAATCCCGAGCGCTCTGCAAACCAGGCTGATTTGGGGAAGGGCCCTTTGCAAGGGGAGAAAGAGGCCGAACACCCCCGAAGTGCTGAGCACGGCCTTTCTGTTCACCCCCCGCCTTTTTTCCACTCACTTTGCAAAGTTCTCTGTGCCTGAGGCTGGCAGGGTTTCGAGGCTCATCAGCTGCTCTGTGCAGTCTCCCGTCAGACCGTGCCGGGCCAGGGCTGCCTGGCACCCACATCCCACGATTTCTCGGCATCATCGTTGGTGTAAAAGAGTCTTTGCCCCTTTCCAGAGCTCCTGGAATATAAAAAAAGCGCAGCTGGAGCTGTTCCTGCCCTGCCAAAGGGAGAACAACGCTGTGATGGAGGGATTGAAACAACCCCATGTGATAAAAGCAGCTCTTTGCTAACACCGCTCCCTGTCCCCTCGCCGCTTGTACGGGGGACACGAGGGATCCTCGTGTTTCCAGGGCTGGGAATGGGAGCAGCAAGGAGCCTTCTGTGGGACAGCAGCCAGGAAGAGGCCTGGCTCCCCTCTGGCTGTGGCATCTCTGCCTGACTCCACAAGAGCATCCCGCAGGGAAGCCGGGGCTCCCCCCAGCCTGGGGAGCAGTGACTTTTCCCGGCACAACGTCCCCGATCCCTCATCCCTGTAAAACAGGATTGCTGCAAGATCGTCCCAGCTGACAGATTTAAACCTGCCAGGGTTAACCTTGCCTGCACAGGGTTAATCTCCCTCGCAGGGTTTCAGTTTCTCCCTGGGGTCACCTGCGTGGTGACTCCGCAGGTCCCCTGCGCGAATCCCTCCGGGAACATTTTGCTCTTTGACCTCAAATTTTTCCCTTTCTCCACTGAATTGCTCCGGTTTCTTTTTAACCCTTTTTCCCCTCGCTCCAGATCCAACACGGCAAGATTCAGCCACAGCACGAGGAGGCCCCGTGGGATCCCCAGAAGGGATGGAGGATAACTGGCAAGATCCCAGGGCCAGAAGGAGCAGGGGGGACCCCACAGCACTGCCACGCCCCAGAGTCACTGACCCCCATCCTCGGGCTTATCTTGCTGGGGTGTTTTGCACACTGTGAGTCATTAAATGAATGCCCAGGGGCTGCTCTCCCTGGCCAGGGCCTGGACCAAAGCTTGGATGAGGTTCCCGAGTGTGAGACCATGAAAACAAAGCTGCTGCTTTCTGGGTTATTTATAAAGCAAACTGGACAAATAAACCTTTCCTACCCAGAAGGGTCAAGGCTGTGAATCCATAGCTCTCCTTTCCTACGGGGACCTCGTCTGTGACTCATTCCCGGCCGACCTTGGGGGCTCCCAGTGCATGAGCTGGGAATGAGGAGCTGCTCCCAGTGAGGAAGAGCTTGGCAGAGGCAGCCGAAGGCCCCCCGCCTCTCCTTCATTACCATCAAGCAGAGACCTGCCCAGAAAATCCATCCGTGAGACAATCAAATCCTTTCAAATCCCAGAAAATTGGCTGGAGCACCATCTGGAGGCAATTCCTGGAAGGTGTGGGCAGAGTCACACCTGTCCCAGAGTCACATCCTGACACACCTTTGCCGGGATGGAGACGTGCGTGTCCCTCTGTCACCCCTGCTGGGGAACCCTCCGGGCTGGGCAGGACCCAACCCGGCCAAGGAGCTCCCATCCCACCAGGAACCACCAGAACCTGGGATTCAAGGTCCTGTTCTGTCTCCCTGGGACCAAGCCTGTTCCTGGATATTCTGCCCCGCCATCGGCTACTCCGGCAGGTGGCCCCAAAATGAGGGTTTTTCACACTCAGTCTCTCCTGTGTCCCTGGAAACCGAGAAGGAGCCCCTTGGATCACATTTTTCCCCTCCAATCTGTGCATTTACAGCCGTGGTGTGACTTTTTGTCCGTGTTTCTCTGCTCTCCATTAGTTCTTGCCGCTGGAGCACAGATGGATCTGCCTGAAATTAGGGAGCACTTCCCCAGAAACCCTCAGTTGGTTAGTGCTGGGCTTGATTTGTTATCGATTTTTCTCAGATTTTCTTTCAAGAACCACTCTGACTAAAAGTATCTTCTGCTGGGTTTGACCACAGCTTTGTTATCCCGCTCCATCTTTCCGATAACACTCGTGCAGGGCCATTTCCCTCCGCTCTCTGGAAGTGGAAATTTTTATATTTTTAAATTCTGCTGATGCTGAGAAGAGCTGTGATTTCTGAGAAGCGATGCCGTGCGTGCCCTGACACGTCTCACGTCCCGGCACCGAGCGAGCCGCGCTCTGCAGCCCTCAGCGAAGAGCCTGGGATTGTTGGTTTGGTTTTTTGTTCTTTTTTTTTTTGCAGGGATTTTGCTTTCTGTAATCTGATCATTCACGTCGTTCACAAAGACAACTCGATTTTTCGATACGTGATCCGCTTTCTCCGCGGCCGCTCGAGGCTTCCTGCGCAATGAGTCGACTCTTTGTTGCCGATTCCTGCAGAATTCTCACCAAAAAACGGGCTTAGGAAACATTTTCCCGGCTGCAGCCCCGTGGCTGCTTCGGGATGCCCACCCCGGGCAGCTCAGGGAATGTGTTTGAGGCCGAGGCACCTCTGGGTGTTGTTTTTTCTCTTCCACGGGATTAAACGCTTCCTTCCCCTCTTCCCCTTCGGCCCTCGAGGCTGTTCTCGAAGCTGGGAGCCCCCGGGTGGGGGGACTGCTTGAGCAGGGCCTCCCTATCACCAGAATCTGCTTATCTGCAGCTCAGAGGAAATTCTGCTGGGCTGCTGCGTTCCAGCTCCGGATGAGAGGATGAAAGGATGAGATGGCTCCGTGCGAGGGGCCGGGGAGCTGCTCCCCAGGAAAACAACCAGGGGCTCTCGTTGCACGGGGTCAGCGGCCACGGGACCCGTCCAAGCCCCTCGGGGCGAGAGGTTTCGGGATTTCGGCGCTTCAGAGAGAGGGAGCCGAGGTTCTCGATGAACGTTCATGTGGGGAGAAACATCTCGAGACCGGGACATCAAACAAAATCCTGTCGGATGAAATACGATCACAAGGGCTGGATTAAGCCACTAGAAAGTCTGGGAAGGTTTAAGAGCTCACTTGTGTGGAAAAGCGGGGGGGGTTTGGTGTTTTCAAGTGTTTCTACGCCGCTCACGGCGTTCCCCAGGGCCTGGAGCGTGCTCTGGCTGCTAAAAATAAACCACTCAGGAAGGCTCCGACAGCTTTCTCGGGGCTTCAGGTGCTCTGAGCTGAAAGAGAGGAGAAAAAGCCACGAGAAAAGAATGGATGAGGCTTTTAGATGTGCCTGGGTGAGGAATGGCCACCTCCAGCTCTGCTTGACAGAGGAGTGAGCAGGGAGCTGTCATCTCACTGGGGGTAATTATAGTTTATAGAGAACAACTCATCTCTGTCACTTGGTTTCCTGAAAGCTGACTGAGGAAGGCTCAGAATTAGGGGGGAGAGAGAGAGAGAGTTTGTTTTCTCTTTCTAGAAGACGCCGCATGTTTTCATTCTCCCCCTTCTCTGTGCGTGTGTTTAGATAAAAGTTGGGACACAAAGACTTTGCTGGATGGGTGCCAAGCTAAAGCTCAAGAAAACAAAACCCCAACCTTCAAGGCCGAGAGGTTCAGTGGGTCCTCAGAGCCAGTCCTGCTCGCACAGGAAATCACATCATGTAATCTCTTGTTTGGGACTTTGGCAAAGGATAAAATCCTTCTCAGAAGGGAGCGCTGCCATTTCAGAGAGCAACGGCCCAAGAGAAACACGGCCTTTGAGGGAGCAGGGATTTCTCAGGATCTCTCTGCAGAAATGCCCAGGCTCCATCCCTGGCTGGGAGAGCAATTATTTATTTCGTGGCAATTAAAGTTACCTTCCTTTCCAAACTACCCACGGGAGCCTCCACCAACAGAGGTGAGAAGGAAACATCCTCCTGCCCAATCCAGGATGTTTCACCATTCCTGATCCAATTCTTTAACCTCTCAAAACTATATTTTACTTCTACCCTTCTGCCCTCCAAGGAGACCAGGGACAATTCTCTGTGCAGGGCTCGTCGCAGGCTTGGATGAGCTCTGGAGCGATTTTGTGCGAAGCGTTTCTTTAGCGTTCTCCTGGGCCGTGTGGAACAGTATCAAAAGCCATAAAACTTTATGTATTTACAGCCTCTTCTGGGAGCACAGCACTCAGAACATCATTGTAGATGTAAATTAGCTAAATTATCTTTGCTTGGGATGGCTGGATCTTGCCCAATTACCGCTGCAGTTTCTCATTCTCTTCGGTGCTGACAAACAACGCCTTTAAGTGCCTGTTCCGCTGTTCTCCCAGATCCCAGCACCACATAATTCTCTCTGATCTTCAGCCTCTGTTTTAGGAGAAACCTTTGGCATTTTTCCTTGACCACCTTCCATCCTCTCTGGGTTGGTGGAAGTTCCCTTCTCTGCTTTCTCTCACCTGCTGAGTGAATTTAATCTTGCCCAAATCACCTGAAAGCGTACAATGAATTCTAGTCCTGCTTTTTACTTACTATACTGAGATTTCGCTCCTCTGCCAATTATAATCCTCATCTGCTCCATCACCCTTTGATGTTTTGACACATTTCAGCCTTCTTGGCATTACCCTCCGTCAGCTTCTTGTCTGGAGGACGACTGAGATCCACTGATTCCTTCCACACACAGAAACTCCTCCATGAATTACCAGTGAGAAGCATTGCTGTTTATCAATCTTATCACAGTCTGAACACCGCAATTTTTCATTGCTTTTGTGCCACAACAGCGGGGCCACGGGCCTTGGGACCAGCTGCTGGGATCAGAGGATCTGATTTTGCCTCGTGCTCTGGCTTTTATTAGTTAACACAGAAAATCCCATGGATTCTCTCTACCCTTCTCCTGGTCTGGTCACCCAGACAAACAACAGCCACTCTTTCCACTGTGGATCGAAAGGGAGAGCGAAGGACTCTCAACATCCCGACCTCTCCCGGGGTGTTGCTGCTCTCCCTGCCCCAGATCAGCTCTGGAGCTTCCCAGCCCGGCCGAGCAGCAAATGCTCCGGGCTTATCGCCCCATCAGAGCAGTTGGAAGACAGTTGAGTGTCTCTTGGGGCCCTGATAGCGGGGAAGGCTTTGCTCTGGGAGATAAGCCGCCCTCCCTGAGCAGCCAGGGGAGGCCGTTGGTATCTCAGCGCGTTCCAGCCCCTCCGGGCACACCCTCGGTACGTGGGGATGGCGAGGAGCCGGGGCTGAGGACAGTTAACTGAACCCCTCGCTATCGCCTGCCCTCTGCTCCCTGGACTCGTTTCTCTGGTGTTGATCAAGCCTTTGCAGTGACCTCATTGCCTCCCCGAGCTGTAAACAGACAGTCAAAGCCTCGTATTTTTGGAGGTGGATTAATTCAGGAGAGAAAGGTGCTTCGGGAAGGTGTTTGAGGCTAAGGTTTTGAACCAACAGCTCTGTTTTCTGCCCAGCTCTCGCTGCAGGGTTCAGGAGAGTCTCATAAACATCCCCTGTCCGGTTTGGGGGGGACCAGGAGTGTCTGGAGTGCAGCTATTCCCTGCCAGAGCTCCCTGCATCACCCCACGGCAGCAAACCCAAACTCTGGTGGGTACTTACTCAGGTAGGAGCAAGGCTGAAGGTCCAGGCCACCTTCATCTGGGGGAATCAGTCAATCCCAGCCCCACCATCAGGGTGAGGGAGAACCAGGGTGTGCACAGAGGCTGCTCTCAGCTGCACAGAGAAAGCGTATGGAAACAAGGAGAGCAAATACAGTGATGAGGCAACAATGTTGGTTTCACATTTTCTGTATACATTAACATTAAAAAAGATTTCCTTTTTCATTTTAAACGCTGCCCAGTCCTTTCCTTGGGCCCTGCTCAGCTCAGTTGTGAGAAGGATGATCACCCTCCCCAGGCAGCACACCCTCACTAAGGTCCTGCTCTGTTTTCACCCACGGGAAGCCACCACTTTGCCAAATACAGCTGTTTTCATCCAAATAAAGGGGCGGGCGTTGGAATGCTGTTAAAAAAACAATCCAGCTGCGAGGCAGAAATCTAAAAGTGGTGCAAAAGCATCGCTCTTTTTCACAGGCTGGGGAGAGAATGGCACTGCAACACCCCGGCAGCGTCATCCGTGGAAAGCCTCTGCCATCTGCTGGCACCGAGTCCTGCAGCAACGCCCGGGCTTGGGAGTGAGTGTCAGGGAACAGGCAGGAGGGGAAAACGGGAATCTCTGAAGTTCACAAGCCCTTTTCTAGGAGAAACATTACCTGGGTTGGTCTCATCAAAAAATACTGAGGTCACAGAATGGTTTGCAGTGGAAGGGACCTAAAAAAATCATCCAGTTCCACGCCCCTGCTATGGTTTCACCTTCCAACCTTCCCATTCCACCAGACCAGGTTCCTCCAAGCCCTGTCCAGCCTGGCCTTGGACACTTCCAGGGATGGGGCAGCCCCAGCTTCTCTGGGTGACCTTTACAGTGAAGGATTCTCTCCTCAAGTTCCCAAGCAGGTGGAGACCCCAGGCTTTTGGATTTGTACAAAGCCATGAATTAAACACCTCTGTGCAAGCACCAGCAGAGTGTTTAAAGTCTGCTTTTGCCACCTTCTTCCCCTGGAGAGGTTTGTACTCCCACCTGCAGAGCTGTCCCTGGAGCAGCGAGGAGCAGAGCCAATGGCAGCTGCAGAGGTGCAACAGAAACTGTGACAAACTGAAAACACCTTTTCATCACCTGGCTCCTTACTCATGGAAGCCTCACCTGTACCTGAAGGCCATTAAAGAAGTCACAGACAATTAACAGAGAAAGAATCCAGGTGTTCAGCCAGGACTGGACCTTTGTCAGGGAAATTCTGCGGCTGCACCTCGAAGTATTTTCAGTTCTGGCCTTTGCTACTCAGATGGAGCTTCTTGAAGCTTCCCAACGCTGCAGACATAGTTTCCAGAAGAGCATTTCCAGGTTCTGTCGTTCCTGCTCCATGCTGCAGCTCACTCTGGTGGTTCAGAGCCACTCCATTGCGGCCCAGAATCGGCCAAAAGAACTTTATAACAAACAGGTGTTTTTCTGGGCAAATAAACCAGGATTTCCTTTCCATCAGCTCAGAATTCGATCAGTGTTATTTGATGTAACAGAATGTTTTGAAGCCAAGGACTGTTTCCAAACCAACAACAAAAATATTTGTATTTTTGTTCCCCCTCTGCATCTTATTGCAGCTCTTTTGCTTTTCCTTCCCACCATTTATCTTTCACAACACCAAGCCTTGACTGTACTTCCTGTTTGGCTGCTGGTTGGTACTTTTCTCATTTGCTGTTATTTTTGACGTCCATCCAAGCTTTGTATGGTATTAATAGCTGTTGCACAGAACTGCAATCATCCTCAAACCAGCCCTAATATTAGCAGAAGTAGCCAAGAACTGTTGTCAAGGCCTGAGGGATTTGAGCAGTGAATTTTCTCCTCTATCCTGCCATTTCTGCCCCAGCCCAGGGAGCCAAAACATCTGCCCAGCACCCAACTCACACAGCCCCGTCCTGGCCACCACAGGCCAGAGAGAAGCAGCTTGGTCCAGCCCAAATGCACAGAAAGATGCTGAAAGAAGATGCTGATGTGAAGATTCAAGAATTAGATGCTATTGGTTGTCTAATTAATGCTTCAGCTTAATCAAGATAGAGCAATCACTCATTGTTCATCCAGCAGCGCTAACACTCATAGCCAAATTACTCATTTTCTATTAAAGGTTGTCAGCAATAGAAAAAAAAAAATAAATACAGAAGATAAAAGCATCTACCCTGCTCCTCCAGCAGTAAATTCCCCTCCTTCCTGTGCACTGCTGCAGTGACTCATCAGCATCCTGAGGGGGAAATGATGATAGGTTTTTTCTTCTTTGCTGGGAGGAACATGATTCAAAGGCTGGTGGTTTCTTCCTTCTCTGTTTAGAGTCTACTTGAGGCTACTTTTTATAATGTATTTTCTACTGCTCTCTCTACTGGAATCTTTCTTCCCTGGGCTGCACTCCCCCGTTACACCCAGACACACCGTGTGTCCTGCATTGTATCTGTATTTTTCTGGCACTTCCACTGGTTTCTGGCACTTCCACTGGTTTCTGGCACCTGCCCAAACCTCGATGGTCAGCAATGGATTCCCTGTGAGTTGCTGATACCCCTGGGGCCATCCCGAGCTCAGCACCCCGAGCTCTGTCAGCACTTCCTGCTCCTCAAGGAAGGATTTGGGATTTACCCCCAGGGACAGCGCTGTGCCTCACCCAGAACTGTGCAAATGCAAGTGCCACCCCCTTTTTGCTGGGCAGTTGCTGCCACAGGCAAAGAGAGAAACTCCAGCAAAGCTGCCAGGGCAGATCCAGATGAGCCCTGGGGACAAGGTCCTGCAGAGCCACACGGAGCCTTTGGCTCCTCACTGGTATTGGTGATGCCACATTTCCACTCTGCAGCCCGGGACCCTCCATCACCTCACACCAGGTGCTGCCTAAAAGCTGTAACACCAAAGTCCTTTTCAGCAGGGAGAAGGTCTCCAGGGGGGAGTTCAGACCCTGCTGCTCTGACCACAGGGTTCCCTTTCTTGTCTATCCAGACCCCAGTGGCATTTTATGACGGGAAGGTGATCTCATCCTGTCTTGAAGTTGATACCTTCTTTTTTGGTTTAAGCTCTTTCAGTTTTGTTTCTCCTTGGATCAGTGGTTTCGTCAGACCCCGCCCAGGAGAGAGCTTCCCTATTTAAGGCTTGTCCTGCCCAAGCTCTGCTGCAGTGTGGAAGGACGTGCAGCAGAGCCATCATCCCTCGACGGCAACATGATGCCCGCAGCAAGAAGGAGGTGAGTGCACAGCATCCGTTCTTGTCACAGCTCCCACGGTGACGGGGCGTGGGGGGACAAGGCTCAGCACAGCATCCTAGCTCAGAGCCTCACCATGGTTAAGGCTGGAAAGGTCCTCTGAAGGTTGCCTTGTCCAAGCAGGGCCACTCCTGACCGCATCCAGACAGATTTGGAGTCTCTCTGAGGATGGAGACTCCACAACCTCTCCAGGAAAACTGTGCAAGGCCTCTTCTCCTTCTCACAGTTAAGTTTCCTGATGTCCAGACGGAGCTTCCTGAGCTCGTTTGTGCCCTTCTTGCCCTGGCACTGGGCACCACTAAAAAAGCCTGGCACTTCTTTGCACCCTCCCTTCAGGTATTTCTACAGCTCTAAGATCCCTCTGAGCCTTCTCTTCTCTAGGCTGAAGAGTCTCAGCTCTCTCAGCCTTCCCTCATGGAAGAGATACTCCAGTCCAACATCTTCATGATGTTCTTTGTTGAGCCATTTCCTCGCCCTTCAGCTGAAGGCACGACCCCTCCCTTCCTCCCCCTAGAAGGCGAAGAAGCTTTCATCATATGGGTGGGGCTGGCCCTACTCTCCCTTTATCCCGGGGCCTTTCTTAGGTAAGGGCGCAGCCCTGGCCCCAGGCACTGGTGACTCCCTTGCTGTTCTCCAAAGGGAAGGCTCACAGACAGCTGCATGACTATGGGCTGATTGAACAACGGTTTGCAGGTTCTGATTTGCAAGTTCTTTAGTAGCCTGAGGGCAAGGGATGTGTTGAGCAACCGGAGAGAGTCCCCTCCTCCACCCCCCTTCCTTTTATCTGTGTGGACACGCTGGGGTCCCACCCTTCCATAACTGCACCATTTCCTCTTTATAGCAGAGAGCAGCTGAAGAGGGAGTTGGATGCCCTTCAGTGTCACTTTACTTGGAAATTGAGTGTTGGCGCATACAATCCCCCGCATATGCTGCAGAAGTTGGATGTTGAGATCAGGCACACGGCCCACAAGAACGAGGTGGCCCTCCTGGGGCTCCAGGCATACCTGCACCAGCTGAACAACCAGAGCGTGGAAGCTCTGCAAAGCCTCAGAGCTGCTGAGGAGCGCAACAGGCAAGAGGAGCAGCCGGCATCTACCGCCGGCTCTTTGATTATCTACGGGAATTATGCTTGGATCTACTACCTTCAGGCCTCCTATCAGGAGGCTGAAAACTACCTGGAACGAATTCAGCAGCTCCGCTCAACTCCTTGGGATGTGCGGCTGATCCCGGACATCCAGGCCCAGAAAGGCTGGTCCCTCCTGGCCATCAGAGCCCGCAACGGGGAACGGGCAAGAGAGTGCTTCTACATGGCCTTGATGTTTCAACCACAGAACGCATCTTTCCGTACCGGGCTTGGAAAGGCTCTTTTTTTCTCCTGGGTTTCCTTCTGGGAGTCTGATATTGCGAGCGAAGCCATAATCCACTTGGAAAGAATTGTCCGCGATCAGCCACATAACTACAGAGCCAAAATCTATTTGGCCCAGCTACTTGAACAAATAGATAATGAAAGATCAATTGGTTTGGTTGAAGAATGTGTAAACAAAAGCCCTGATCCCGAGGTCCTCAAATCAGCAGCTTTGTTCTGGATGTCACAGTCACGGTCGATAGAGCGAAGTTTTGAGATCCTCCGGCAAGCCCTGGCGCAGGACCCGGTTTACCACCTTCTCTACCAGGCCTTGGCCAAGTGCTACAAGCAACAGTGGCTTAAAGCAAGGGAGGAAGACAAGAATGGGATACTGGATGCAGCCATTGAGCACCTCCAGCAAATTGTTCAGGAACATCCAGACCTCGACATTACACTCGTCAAGCTGCAGCTGGCAGAGTTCATTGGGGAAAGGGGCCTGGAAGGGGAAGAAGAGATCTACAGGGAGCTGCAGGCGAATAACGACGCCCTGAGCCTCAGATGCCGTCAAGCCCTGAATCTCCACTGGGGAAAGTTCTTCCTCTACCGGGGGGGATCCCAGGAGGAGGCAAAAGCCAAGTTCATGGCTGGTTACAGCATTTTCATGCAGACGGACCAGAGGAAGGACTGCGGGCGCAGACTGAGGAAGATGGCCAAGATCTACCAGCGCAACGGTAACGCCGACGCCGCCAGCGCCATCCTCAGCTTCCTCCAGGAGGCCGACCGGCACCTGCCTGCCGAACTTGGTGTGCTCCGTTTAGATGATGATGATGATGAGAACCCCGACCCCATTGGAGAGTAGGGCACAGCTTTTTCCAAGGCCAGAAGGACTGTCTGTCTCTGCACAGCAGGCCCATCCCTCACATGGATGTAACAGTTCTATCAGCTCCTCACATCGTCCCATTGCTCAGCCATCAAATCCAGGCCCACCCGTGGGTCACCAAGTGCCCAAAGCTTACACATGCTGCTGGGTCCTGCTTCTCCCAGAGGGAATGAAAACAAGAGTGAAGAATTTGGCTTACGGGGTCTGAGCACAATCTTCTGCAGGTGTGGACTTGTGTCTCTCCCCTGGAGCTGCCATTGATCAGAACCGAATGCTGATTAGGGCAGCGTGAGAAATCAACTCATTAATTATAAGAATTCTGCCATTAGCAACGAACCAGGAGGTGGATTCCTCCATAAGATCACCGAGGAGTCATGATGAGGGTGAAGCCCTTCTGTACAGGACACAGATGATCACTGGCCTGTCCAAATGCATTAAATGCTGCTGCTTAAGGAGCACGCAGGGGTGATTTGATCTGCATTAATCCTCAAAAGCACACCCATGCCTGCTCGTGCCTGGGTATAGACCAGGAGCTTTCTTGTAATGCTTCGCACCAGGAATGACATTTTCATCCCTGTTTCTGGAACCAAAGGCTTTTAACATTCTTTGCTCAATAAATATTTCTTTGTGTGATTTCTCCTTGTTGGTGTCTTCTTGCAGCCTGGAGCATCCAGAGCATGGAATGCCAAAGATCTGCCCTCTCCTCACTGTTGTCACTCTCCATCCCCCCAGGCCCTTCCTCTGCCGTGTCCTTGTACATCCCACTTGGAACTTGTGCCCTTCCCTGCAGGCACAGCTGGGCACCTCCCATCCCAGTCACATCCCCAAACACCACCAGGGTCACCTTTGTGCCCAGCAGTACCTGAGTGGGGGTGGCTTCCTCGGGTGTCCCCAAACCCTACCTGTCCCCACAGAGACCAGGGCAGATGTCCCTCAACAGGTCCCATCAACAGTGACCTTGTTTCTGCTCCAGTGAGGAGCAGGCAAGGACCTGGTCTGGGAGAAGATGCTCCAGGAAAGGACTGAGTGTGCCCATGAACAGAATTTGGGTAGGGAGAACACACCTTAGTGCCCCCTCTCGTGCACATCTGGTGTGTGTGTGAGAACCCCAGAGGCCAGAAACACCCCCTTGCCCAGGGGCCCCAGCAGTGGGTCAGCACCAGTGTACAAACACTTCACCCCCTAGACCTCACAATCAAGGGGAAAGAGCAACACTCCGGGTCACCACACCCACCCCAGGCTATCTCACCTCCTAGCACAATAGTGGGGACCAAACCTGTCGTCCTCCTTCCTCCCCTGGAGCCAAGAGCCGAAGCCCAGGGCAGGATCCTGCCCCCAGCAGCAACCTGGGATGAGTCCTTGGGGCAGGAGCTCCTCAGAGAGCAGCCCCTCAACCCCCAGTGAGGCCTGGGTGAAAATACACAGCACAAGTTAAACCACGAGCCAGAGAACACAGAACTGTGGGTCACATAGAACATCAGGATTTACTTAACTGCACAGTCAGGACAGTTTTCCAGAGCTCAATAAAAACAGCCACTTCACAAACGTGTGTGTGTTCCACAGGTGTCTTCACACAGCACTGGGCAAGGTCCCAGACCTTGACCTGGGAAAGCAGCACTCCCACCCCCACTGACCCACCCTCCTTCCCCTCACCAGCAGCAAGAGCAGCACAAAATTCCTTTAGGCTACCCAGGAATCCTTTGGCTTTACATCTACACCCTCCTCTACAAAATTTACCCCTTGCAAACACAGCATCGGGAAATGTTCCTTCAGAGGAGCCACAGTCCCTCGGGCAGTTCATTAAAGAGAGGCTTTTACCCACCAGCCCAATCCAACACTGCCATCCTCAGGATTGCAGCTGCACCACCAGCCAGGTGGGACTGACACACTCTGTGCTGATGGAAAGCCTGGATTCTGACAAAGTTCAGACACTGCTGTGTCCGCAACATCCTACAGAGTCCTAAAAACCCTAACCAGCTGAGCTGACACTCATTTTGTGACTGCTCTACTTCACACAGGGAAAAAACCAGATGTTAGTGAAAATGGCAGTTCTCTAGAGTTTTTTTAATGATTAATACTGAGCAAATCCTGTTACTGTCTTCACCAATACTACATTCAGCACAGCATTAGATAATAAAAATAAATTGCACTATAAAATCCCATTAAAAGTCTCAGTTAAGCTGAAAGATAAAAAGCAAAACATCATTTAATATAAGCTGCCAGGGGCTATGGAGACAACCTGTGTTTCTTCTACTTGTGAGCATTGGTGTGCAAATGCCAGGACAAGACCAACTCCCAGGTCTTCACTTCAGCATAGGAGAGGCAAAGAAGTTACCCTGATGCCCAAGCTGGGTTGTTGACTTGCTTTTACTCCCAAATCTAATTCAAGAGAAACACAAAAATACCAGGTTGGAATTTTGGACACAGAGATCCAACACTCTCCCTTTTCCAGGGAGCATTCACCAAAATTTCACCCACCTCCCAAACAATGTTCCTCTCCCTACCGTGAGGTGTTTGTAACCCATCAGGCAGCTGCTGCTCCCACAGCACAGATTAAGGGAGGGTTGACCGAGCACTAAGTGCCAGGCTGCCCCCAAAAGTCTCATTTTAGTTCTCCTTGACCACCCAAATCACCTGCAGTCATTCCAGACACGGCATGACAGCACCCACTGGTACTTACTTGGGGGTGGTCTTGCTGAAGGTGGAGCGGACCCTCTGGGACAAGGAGCTGGACGAGGGCGTCTTGGAGAGCTGCTGCTCCGGGGTGGTGAGAGGCCCCAGAATGCTCACTGCCAAAAGAGAGCAGCACAGTGTGGGGACAGCTGAAGTTTCCTTTGCTGTGCAGGGAGCATCAGACGTTCCCTGGCATCTGTCACAGGCACTAGACAAATCTGGCATTTCCTGGCACACTTTGCTTTTCCCTCTTCCTCCATGAAGCGAGGAGTGGCTGGCTCCGAGAGCCTCCCAGGCTGCTTGGATTGAGGGTTGTTGTTTTTTAATAACAGAGCAGAAACCAGGGTTACCTTGAACCTCAGGTGTCCGTGGAGTGGAATAGGCGTTGGTGTTCTCAATCACGTGTGCTGGGTCAATGTTCTCCTGCTCCACCATCATCAGCTGGCTCCAGTAGTCCATGGGCAGCAGCAGAAGTCGCTCCATGACCTACAGAGACACCCCTGAGTCACTGCTCAGATAACCATGGAATGGTTTGGATTGGAAGAGATAAAATCATCCAGGTTTGTCCTACCTTGGGCTGACGCTTCGTGTCTTGCAGGAGGGTCATGGGGTCAGGATCTGGTACCGCGTGGGCGACTATTGTGGGGCCAAAGACTTTGGCCAAATTGGAGATGTCCATTTTAGTATCCGGGCTCTGAGCCACCCTGTATTAAAAGAAATTAAGGAAGAATGCAGCTTTGCCCCTTCACTCATGTCCCACACACATTCAGCCTCTGAGTGAGCAGCTCTGTTCCAGAATGAGGACTTTTTGCTCACAAGCAGCAACCAGACCCAATTAGAAAAAGCACCAGTGGGGTAACCTTCTTCCCCTTTCAGACCACAGAATGGTTTGGGTTGGGAGGGACCTTCGAGATCACCTGGTTCCAACCTCCCTGTCCATCAGAATGTACCTCTGCAGGTGGACCATGAGGAAAGCCAAAGTGTCCCTATTGGCCTGAGGAAGTTCTCCAACTGCTTGGTACATAGCAGCGATGCTGTTGTCCTCATCCGAGATTTCTAGCAGGGAAAAATTAATATTTAGACCTAAGAAAGTGCTCCCAGAAGCTGCAATATTCCCCTCACGGCCACAGCTACCCTGAGAAATAAGGAATCCAGAAACTTCTCATGCTGTGCTGATAATCTTGTATCCTGCCCAACCAGACCTCAGGCACGAGGGCTCCACAGAGCACCAAGGCCTGACAGCAAAACCACAACCATCGAGCCTAAGGAAAGAGCTGGAGATGTCACCCAGCAATTCCTCACCTGCAGCTTCCATGAAAGTCTTGTTTAACCGGAAAGTGAGAAGGGGCTCCTTCAGGCTGCGCAGGAAGTCCTTGAGAAGGCCGCAGATGGCATGGATATCGTCCACTTTACTGAGCAAAGGGATGTTTTTTGCTCTGAGGAACTTCTCTTTCAGTTCCCTCACGGTCTTGTCACAGCCAGAGATGCGGTAAAGACCTGTCTGTTGGCACAAAGCTTTGCTCAGAGGAGGGGGTCAACTGATGTTCTTCCATCCCCACCTTCTCTCCACACCTGAGTCACCCACTGAGCAGCACAATACACACCATAAATAAGGGGTATTTGGGTTAACAATATGCTTCCCTAACACCACAACCCATTTCATTAGCGCTGTTTCACACCTCATTTTCTTCTTACCTCATGCAGCCCTCGTTGCTCGATCTCATTAACGCAGTGCACGATGATGGAAGGGATCATTGGAGGAGTAGAAGGGACAAAATCCATCAAGGTGCCCTAAAAAGGCAGAAGGGAAAATTAAAAAAGAAAAAAAAAAAAAAAAGAGGGATTCAGTCACCAAGACACGGAAAATACTCTCTCAGGAATTCACAGCAAGAATCTACGGTTTGAAAACAAGAATTGTTGCTCTTCTCAGGACTCATGAAGAAACATCACATCCATCAGCACAACGCTGCATCGCCTGCCCGGAGCTGCCACCTTCCCCACTCAACGCCCTCCTACCATCACACCCCTACACCCCCTCCCTGCTTGTGGAATGATGCATTAACAAGCTCATTTGCATGTTATTATGCAGCTCTGAGCAACAGGAGTTTTGCTGGGGGAAGGCAAAGCTGGAGCTGAGCAAGTGCCAAGCCAAAGTGGGCCCATCTCGGGGTGGCCCCGAGGCCGGGGCACGGACCCACCTCTCCAATGCGCACCGGAGTGCCCGTCAGCGTGGGGATGCAGGGCAGCGGGCAGCGCTCCCGGCACTCCGGGTGAGTGACCACCCGGCAGTCTCTGCACTTGAGAGAGATCTTCCCAAACTTGACTCTCTTCCCACACGGAACACACGATTCTGGCTTGATAACCTGATGATCCAAAGCACACAGATGGGAGGGATCAGTGCAGTGTGGTAATTCTGCAGGATTTAAAATGGGTAACGGTTCCCTGATCCATGCAGGTAACTGGTACAGTTTGTATTGACCTGAGGTGTAATCATAGAATCATGGAATAACCTGAGTTGGAAGAGACCCACAGGGATCATCAGTCCAGCTCCTGGCCCTGCAGACACCCCAAACCCCCACCCTGTGCATCCCTGGCAGCGCTGTCCAAACCCTCCTGGAGCTCTGGCAGCCTCGAGGCCGTGCCCATTCCCTGGGGAGCCTCTCCAGTGCCTGACAACCCTCCGGGGGAAGAACCTTTTCCCAATATCCAACCTAAACCTCCCTTGACACAGCTGGCAGCCTCTTGTCACACCCATTTCAAGATGGAAGGAGATGCTTTTCCAAGCTCCTCCTGCCTCTAGACCCACCGTCTTTGAAACAAAGTCGTGCAGCCTCACTCCCCCATTGTGCTGCGGGGTGCTGGAGCCGTCGGTGTCCGACTTGGACTCCAGCTGCTTACTGCCTATGCTGGACTCGCTGTTCCAAGGCTGCAAAGCACCTGGAAGACACAAGAGGAAGGGGCTGACTGGCTGGAATCTCCCTCTGCCCCTAAAAGCACAGGTATCATAAACCAGAAGCAGCTTCCAGGTCCTGGAAGGAATAACTAACATTTCAGGATGACCTGAGTAGTGTCAGAGATGTTACACCTACCACTCTTCCTCCGGCTCCTCCGAGGATAAGGCACGGTCTGGATGGTAGAAATGGCTTCAATTGGGCCACCATCGTTGGGGACCATCAGAGTGGTCTTTGCTACTATGGATTCATTAGCCTGTAATGACAGATACACCATCAGTGACAGGAATGCTGACAGAACTGGGGAGTTCCAGTGGCTCTGGAAACAGGCAGGAGCTGTGAGCCAGCTGGGACCACCATACCTGGTCTGCTGTGTTGCTAATGGATCTGGATTTCTTCTGAGGACCTGGGGGGCCTTCAGCAAACTGCCTGGAAGAGCGCTGGAAGGAGAGCACATTCTTGTCTAGGAAGCAGGAATGCTGTTAATTTGGCATTACACTGGTCCAGGATAATTAGAAGGACTGAATGCTTCATTCATCTGTGGTGTGTGCAGACAAGTCCTTCAGCAGTACCTCTGCTTCGTGGCCACCTTGGAGGTGCCAGGAAGAATTAGGGAACCTCAATATTCTGCTCTTTGAAATAATTTTCCTGGCCAGCTTTATAATCCAGTTCAGAAAAAAAAGAAACCCAACCTAAGAAAGGAGGGCAAAAAAGCCCCAACAAACCCACAAACTACACACAAAAACCAGCAACTAAGCAAGTCCCAGACTCTTCCCAGCTCCACTAGGTGATGGTTTCAGGCTCTTCCCACCTGTATCTTCTGCAGATTAAAGCAGAAAAACCACAAGCTCCTTTACAGAATAGAAAAATGTTAACTTCCTCCACCATTTTCCCCTAATCTGGGAGCTGTTAATAATCTCCAAGTGTTTTCTTGCAAACCCCAGACTGTAACAGCACAGGATATACAGAAACTCCACTCATTCTCAGTAGACAAACAATGACATCAGACCTAAATTTCTAATCTAAGCCCCCACAGCAGCAGCACATCCATGTGAGGTCTGACTGTGCTCAGTGG
The DNA here is from genome assembly GCA_013397815.1 of Aleadryas rufinucha. Classification (NCBI taxonomy): domain Eukaryota; kingdom Metazoa; phylum Chordata; class Aves; order Passeriformes; genus Aleadryas; species Aleadryas rufinucha. The sequence goes on from VZTH01002912.1 coordinate 27,794, forward strand.
CTCAGAGGTCACTACAGGTGGCTGTGAGGTGACAGATGGTGGCATTGTGGCAGCCAGGGTGAGCAATGGAAACTAAACTATGTGACAGGGAACAATTGAACAACGTACCCGCTTCTCTCTCCTCTTCAGCCTGACAGCTTTCACCACCGAAGAATCCCAGTCCTGGGGGAAATACACAGCACTGGTTAATGTCAAACACCACACAGCCCCTGGCCAGGGCTTTCATCAAGTTTTAGCCAATAGTACACCCGGGAACTGCAAATCAGCTCAGCCAGTTTAATACCCCAGTAATGTAAACACAAAGGGTCTCTGGAGATCAACCCCCTCCCCTCGGGCTTTACAGGGGAGGAGAACTTGAGAACGTGGAGTTACATTACCAGTGAGTCATCGGTCTTGTCAAAGCTGATGTCTGACAGAATTGAGCCAGATTCATCTATTGTAGACAGCCTAAAAAACAAAAATTAGAAGGAGCTTGTATCAGTTTGGCTTTCAGTCAGTCACGGTTCCAGAACAATCGCACTGACTCAGAAGAGCCGGATTTTAAAGTGGAACAAAAAGGAAAACTGTTGACACGGGTGCGGAATGTGTCACAGAGGCCGACAGCTCGATTGATGCCTGACACCTCAGATAAAATGCTGTTTCCCTACCTTTTGTTACCTGAACCTCCCACAGAAGGCTGTGGCCTGTTCAGGAAGGCGAGGACAGACTTCTGCTCCTCGCTGAGCTGGATGCTGCCGGAGGCATCGCACATGAGCAGCTCCCGAATCAGCTGGATTTGCCGTTCCTGTGAGCACAGATAGCATCAGCAGCTGGATACACTGTGTTTAATTACTGTAACACCCGACCAAGTGCTTGAGATACCAGAGATAAGCGCTCAGAACTTGTGTCAATGGACTGCTAATGGCTGCAGGCAGGTAATGGCAGCTCAGACAGGTAATGGCAGCTCAGCTCCACCAGCAGCCAGTCTCCTCTCCCAGATCAAAGCAGAAGGCTGCTCCGAGGAGCCGAGCCAATTCCTTGCTTTTCTGGTTTTTTTTTTTCCTTCCCATGAGTGCCAGTCCTTATTTGCCACTGATCAATGCAGCTCAACCACCTTGTCTCCACACTCTCAAGAGCTGACTGGGTAACACAGGAATTACTCACCAGCTTCTCACAGTCCATTTCGGCTTTTTGCCTCCGTTTGATCTCCACATCCACCTGATTGCGGGCGTGTTTCAGCTTCACGTCCAGGGCACTGCGCTCGGCTTCCGTCTTCATGAGGAGATCTTTGTACCTGCCGAGCTCGTGCTCCGTTTTCTGCCATTTCCTCCGATACTCCTCAAAGTTCTTCGCTAACTGAATAAACTCTGGGGAAGAGAGCACACGAAGCCTCAGCTGGGCAAGCAGAGGAGCAGCTGACAGCAGGTATCTGCTCACACAGAATCCCAGGCTTCCTGAGGCTGGAAAAGACCTCCAAGGTCATCGAGTCTAAGCTGTGCCCGATCCCCACCCAGCCCACAGCGCTGAGTGCCACGTCCTGGCCTTTCCTGGACACCTCCAAACCTTCCTGGGTAGCCCCTGCCAAGGCCTGACCACCCTTTTCCACGAAGAAATCCCCTCCTGGTGTGCAACCTGAACCTCCATAACCTGCTCCCAACTGAGGCGTGGAGAACCCAGCCTTTGGGCCAACCCACCCACACAAGAGATGTCCATGAGCTCTTCCATTTTTCAGACCAAGCCCTTCCTGTCAGCACCAGCAACAGGAGCCGGAGACAAAACATTGCACAAAGGCAGTTTGCTACAAGCAGAACGTGGCCCTGCACAGGAGTCCAGCCAGGACTTCACATTTCTCAAAGGAAAAACCCCAGATTGGCCTGGTTTTAGCATCTCCAGCAGATTCTTCAGGAGCACCTCAGAGACAGAACTCACGGCATTCGTTTCCCTCGCTCAGAAGCTCGGCCTGGCGCGTGAGCTGCTCGTACAGACCCCGCAGGTTCACCATGGCAGTCTCCATCCTCCTGCCAAAAAAAACCCCACAGCTAAACAAGGAGCCCTGCCCTTCCCTCCCACCTCCCAACAGAAACCAGCCCAAAGAAAAGAGAACCAGCCTCAGAGCTACTGGTTGAAATGCTCTCAGGCGAGTTTGAGAAGCTGCACGAACAGAACTCATGTTTTATGGAGATATATGCATGTACTTTTTATCACTGGGAATGAAAATCCACAGCCCTTCCACAGTTTATGGATAACAGAGCCTTGGAGAGAGGCAGATCTGCCCACCTTGGTGCCTCCACACTATCCTCCAGCACAGCACAGAGGCTCAGAACCCAAGGCAAGATGAGGGATCCCAAGTCCTTCCCTTCAGAAAGGATACAGAGCACAGCCCATGCCCTGCCTACAAATAACTTGGTACTATATAGGCCACTAAAAACCTGCAAGTTTTCAGCACTTTGTAAGATAAAAATAGGAGCAACATTCCGGGGAATTTTAATACAGTTTTAAATTTAGCTGCATTTTAAGTTGCAGCTCCTCCCGCAAATAGCTGCTAAAATTCAACCAGTCAGCACATTTCTCTCAAACAGCAGCAACAACGGCATAAACAGAGGCAGCGAAGGGGAAAGTCTCCAGCTCAGCAAGACAGAAATTATTTCACAAATGCAAGGGGTGGCTGGGGCAGGCAGGGCAGCCGGGGCTGGAAGGGCTGGGAGAGGTGCCAGGAGGGAACACAACACACGAGGCTTTGAGGTACCTGATTCACAGGTACGGACTTCACAGGCACACCGATACCTCGGTACCTTCTGTATTAGGCGGGCTACGAGGCGTGGAAGAGCTCTGCCCTTGCGGCGCGAACTCACAGCACGGGGCACTCCCAGCTCGGTGCCTCATAAACCAGCACCGGCACCGGCACCGAGGCCGGGAGGCCGCAGGGACCGGCCCAGCCCGTACAGTCCCCAACACCGCCCTCCGAGGCCGGGAGGCCGCAGGGACCAGCCCAGCTCGTACAGTCCCCAACACCGCCCTCCGAGGCCGGGAGGCCGCAGGGACCAGCCTCAGCCCGTGCAGCGCCCACCGCCGCCCTCCGAGCCGGGCGAACGGGGCTCCGACACCACCGGGGAACGGGCCTGGGCGGGTCCGGGATCCGCCGTTCCCCTCAGCCCTCCCGATCCCCCGCACTCACCGAAACCACCGATTCCTCCCAGCTCCCCCTCAGACCTCCTCCGTCCCGCCCTGCGCTCCCCTGAGCCCCTCAGGATTCCCCTCAGGATCCCCGCCAAGATCCCCCTCAGGATTCCCCTCAGGCCCTCCCGGGTCACTCACCCGGGCCGCGGCTCCGGCCCCGGCCGCGCGCGCAGCCCCAACCGCCCCGCGCTCCGGTTTGAATCCCCGCCGCCAGCCAATCCCCGCGCTCCCCGGCTCCCCCCCCGGCCTCTCATTGGCTGCGCCCACCGCGCTCCTGAAGCCGGCCCGGCGCCATGTCTGCTGAGGGCGCGGCCCGCCTGCTCCGCAGGGGCGAGGCGGAAGCGGCCCGGGCGCCATCTTTAGTGCTGGCCGCCGCCGCGCGTTGCTTAGCAACGGGGACGCCGGTAGGGCCCGGGACCCCCAGGCCCGGGGCCGCTCCGTCCTCAGCGCACCGGAGGGGCTGTTCTGGGCAGGAAAAACCGCCCTCAGGCCGAGCACTGGTTGTTAGTTCCAGCAAAACCATTGGCACAGGGCGTGGGTGGGCCTGAGCCCCCCCGCCGCTGGTTGTGCAGGGCGCCGGAAGGTCTGTGCGAGGGGCTGGGTGCGTGTCGAGATTCACCGCGAGGCTGTTTTATTAAAAGTGTTGTCGCTCGAGAAACGCGATGCCTCGCCTGGTTTTTGTCCTCAAATGTTGATTTGAGTAACAGCCGGCAACTTGCGCCAAAGGCGAAACGCATTTCGAGCCACATACGAGTCTTCCCTGTGCAGGCGTTTAATATGCAAACGGATGAAACCCAAACCCAACAATTACACAAAGGGAATTCACATAATCATAAAATAACAACGTGCTTTAATCTTTTAAATCTGAGACAAAACAGCGGGTAATTGAAGAATGGATATTAGCAATTAGAAAGCGGAACTAAATGCTTAAAATTGCGCAGTGGAAAAGGGAGTTCATAAAGCAGATTGCTCTCATCATCCAGCTGCTTTGTTGGAAGTGCTTTATTTAGGGTATATAGTTTGTTTTAACTTAATAATAATTAATTCGTAATAGATTGTAAATAGCCTCAAGATCTTTGGGAAAGTAAACATTAATGAGGCTTCCTTGAAGAAGAGAGCCAAAATTATCCTCATTTTTATAGGGGAACTGAGGCCTGGAAGAGACACAACTCGTCCCCTGAGCCAATGGCCAAGCAAGAGAAAGGTTCTGACCTTGATATATGATCTTAGGGTACAGGAAATCACCCTAAAGCCCAAATTGCCCCTGGCTGGAAAGAAATTGGAGGTTGAAAGTTACACCTGGCTCTGCCGAGAGCCTCTCGTGCAGGTACACCCCCCATTTGTGATGAGGCTCCGCTGTTTTGGTGTCAGCCCCGGGGGCCTCCTGCAGCTCCTGCCTGTAATTAAATCTTCACAGCTAACATGCCTCTATTGGCAGATCGTATTTATAGGCAGGCGAGTTGTTTTAGTGCCGTTCCGAAGAGTTAAGGAGGCTTTTTTGCTCATAAGCAAATTCTGTTCTCTTTCGAGTCGTCATCCGCAGTCTCGTGCCAATAAAAAAGGCGCATTATTTTAGATGATTGCCCCCGCGGTGCTCGGAGTGAGTTACTGCAGGAGGTGCTGGGCTCGTGTCGCACAAATTGCATCTCCCCCATATGTGTTCAACCACCGTCCCTCCAAACCCTCCTCTGGATCCGGAGGGCGGCAGGACCTGAGCACCCCGAAAAGCTCCTCACCCCAAAAACCTCCTCACCCCCTCCCCACCTGTGATACGACGCGGGCCTGGCAAAACCCCTGCTCGGTGCCAGGCCCTAAAACCTTTGTGGAGTCTCCTTCCTCCTCCCCCAGCTGAGGAATGATGAGAGCAGAGAGGTCAGGAGCACCTTTCATTTGGAGCTTTATTCCGAGCGGGAAGAAAGGCAGAGAGGGCTGAGGGCCTTTTCAGGAGCCGCTTCATGGCAAAGTAATTATATTCCCTTTTGTTTGTGTCAGGAAGGGGGGGGGAGAAGCCTTGAAATGTCTCATCTGGGAAACCGTTAATAGAATTTATGCTAATTTGATGATTCCGGCGATTACTGGCGGAAGCACTTCACATTCTCAGGCAGCAGAAATTCTCCTCCAGCTCCTCCCGCAGCCTCGCTGGGTTGGTCCCCAGCCCGTTCGCCTCCTCCAGCCACCGCAGACCCTTCGCTGGGCAGCGCTGGCTGACCCCAGAGCGTGACCCCGGGATGGGACCGGGCTTGGGGGTGATGCTGATGGGATCCCTGGTGACCCCATGCCTCGATCTTTTGGGGCAGGATGGAAGGAAACGTGCCCCAGTGCCTCGCTGTGTGAGCAGAGAGCAAAGCCAAGCCTCTCCCTGCCAGCCTCGTCCTCTGGTGAGGCTTTGCAAACACCGATGGCTCTGCCCAGCTCCTGTAATTAACTCTGCAATTGCAAACCCATTTGTGCAGCTTTGTGCTCAGGGGAAACCTTTATTAACTTGCTTTTAATCCAAAACCAGTTAGAGTGTGATGGTCTTCATAAACAGTCATTCAAAAAAAAAAATAAAATAAAAGGAGTGGGGGGGAAGCAAATGGAATTAGAAACTTTAAGAGAGTAACTTTTCTCCAGGGCAGTAAACTTTCTCCAGGGGAAAAAAAAAGGGAGAAAAAAACTATCTGAGGTGCATTTCTCTTGGTGCATTAATACAACAGGGGTGTTAAAATGGAGTTATTCAGTAGTGTGAGGAAAAATCCATCAGGCTGAGCAGGGAGGGCAGCCGGGGTTTAGCCAGAGGAAGATGGACATTTCAGGGAATTAAATTCCCATCTCTCCCGCCTGGCCCGAGCCAGAGGCCGGCAGATGGCATCAGGCTCATGTGCTGGGTGGGAGCTGCAGGGCCTCGGCCATCCCTCAGCAGGGCAAAGTGTGGCCAGAGCATCGTCCACGGGGGCTGGGAGGAGGGGAAAGAGCCCGTTGGGCCTGTGGGGAGGGGGATGGCGAGTCCCTGGGGTTTGGAAGGGGGGGGATAAAGGAGCCCCCATGTGAGGAGGGGGCCAAAGGGGCCCTGGTTTTGCCATCAGTCCAACACCAAACCAGCTTTGTCTGTGACGTCCCGCCTGAGTGAAGCTGGGATGTTCCCTCCAGCACTGATCAGCTTCGGGGTAAAGAGCACTTGGATGGGATGAGGCAAACCCACCGTCCATCCTCTCTGCTGCTCGTAGGGAAACGGTGCATTAATGTCAGCAGAGAAGCCACGGCCTCGTCCTGAACTCCTTAAAAAACAAAGGGAGTCTCTATTGCCTTCATCTGGCTTTTAATGAATGACCTCTTGTCGCCGGGAGCTGCGTGCCGTGACAAAGGACCTTTGTGGGCCGATATTTATGATTTCATTTAAGCCAGGGAGTAAGCTGAGGGAGAGGGCTGGAAAATAAGAGCTGAGCTGATGGTTCTGGCTTTAAACTCAAGGGATCTTTATCTAGTTTTTGTATTAATACAGTTGTCATCTCTTAAATATTTGAGCGACTCACAGCCGTGAACGCTCCCACGCCGGAGGGACGGCGCGAGAATGGCTCCGGCTGTCCCAAGCCCACACCCTCCTCTGGACCCGAATCCTGGGGAGAGGGGAAGGGTTTGCATTTTCCTAGTGCCCCCCAAACCTTGCCCACACGTGAAGCCTGCTGTGAGTGCCCACGACCTGCTGGCGGGGGGCCCCGGGTCTCCAACACCCCTCCCCACACCAGCGACTTGCCAACACTGATAAATTTTTGCCTTTTCCTTCGGCAGGCCTTGGTGGAGGATTAAACAGCTGGGAGTCGGGAGTGAGAGCGTGTCCCCTCTCCTTTGCCATGCAAACAGAGAAAATTAATCTTCCAGCTTCCTCTGATATTTGGGCTGAATTACAAGCTGGGAGCGGAGATAAAGCGCGGGCGAAGGAAGGCACAGGTACAGCGGAGCCGGGCTGCTGGCACAGGCCTTTGTCCGTGCAGATAACGCTCCCCTCCTGGAGTCATGCATAATTCACCAGCACTGCCTCCCTCGTCCTGGTCATCCCTCCCTCTGCTTTCTCTGTCCTCCTCCCGGAGCAGCTGGGAGCTCCATGTCCGAGCGAGCCCCGGCGCGTGGCGGGTGCAGGACACGCTCACGTGGGAGCCATGGTGTGAGCGTGAGTGTGTGCAGAGACACGGCAGCGACATCAAACCTCAGTGACAGCGGGGGTCTTGTTGGGACAAAGGTAAGGGGACCTCGTCCCCTCTGCCTGGAGGCTGATGGAGCAGAGGGGTGGCACCCTGTGCTGGCGTGGGGTGTCCTGCACACACCCTGCAATTCCCACCCAAATCCAGCCAAACCCCAGCGGTGCATCCTCTCCTGCAAGCGCCTGGGCTGTGTTTGATATTCCCATCACATCCCAACTCCACTAACCACGCTATCTCCCTAAATCCCTCCATGTTATACTTGGATAGAGGTTACATCCTCCGGGATACCAACCCCGGCATTAACAGACACCAACTGCATTTTATTTGGTCGATCATCCGGAGGCTCCTCTGCACCGTTCTTGACAGAACTGTGCCACACAGAGCGGGAAAGCCGTGGAGGTTTTCCACAATCACCAAGGGTTCCTTTCCCAGAACAAAGCAAAGAACAGCCTCGGTCACTCCCAGCACACACACACACACACACCTGCTTAATGATTTTTGCTTTGTAAACGAAAGCGGTGCCACGAGTTTAATAACCACTGCTTGGGAGTAATTGGGGCGATTATTGTACGGCCCATGGGGAAAATTGCAGCTTGTTATCTCCAGGGAGTAGCATTAGGATCCAGCAGATAATCAGACCGTTATTTGTTGCACTTCAGATGACATTTCTCGTGGATTTAGAAACGATAGAGATCAAACCATGTTGTCAGAGCCACTGCCAAACTGTGGAGTCCAGAGACCTGGAAGCTAAATAGCACCTGAAGCTGCCTGGGACAGCTGCTCTTCCAGCAGGAATAACAGATTTATGTGCCACATCCAGCTCAGAGACATCCAGACCTAAGCAACAGCAGTCTCTCCTTTAATTTGATCTTCTCATACGAGAGACAACACTCAGGATGAGGATGCAAAGGGGGGATATCAGCTCTAACATGCCACCAACCAGATCTGTGCTCCTACTCAGTGATTAGGTTTCTTGAGACCTTCCCTCCTGTTTCTCCCTGTCCTCTCCCTCTGCCTGTCCTCTCGCCTCCAGCAGCCCTGAAATTCGAGGTTTGGGCAGGAGCTGCAGCATCAGGGCTGTTGTCTGCATGGTCCTGCAGAGACCAGCAGGGCTGGGCACCCTCCCTGTGCCCCGACCCCATCCCCTGAGCAGCTCCACCAGCGTTGCATCTCTGTAAAACACTTGTGCACCCCCAACAGCAGCTTTCAGCCCCTCGAGAATTTCTGAGCTGGGGGAGCCAGTTCCAGCAAACCCAGATGTGGTGGGTGGGTGGGCAAGGCACAGCACAGCTCCCAGTGACACGGCCCCAGCACCAGCCTCGCTCCTGGCACCCCACATTGTGCTCACCCAGCCTGGCCACCCGGGAGCAAAGGGGGCTTTTAGCAAAGCTAAACCCAGCCAGAACCCCTGGCACGCTCTCTTTTGTAGGTTTGCTGCACAGGAGCATCCCCAAATCCTGGTTTGGGCTCTGCTCCCAGGGATGGGCTCACAGACGACACGGCAGCACCTCGGCCCCCCGCACGACGCCAGCGACGAGGATCCTGCCAGGCCTGGAGAGCTCTGAGCCAAGGCAGCTCCGCTATCGATCCCCGATCAATGACAGCTCAAGGCCTGGAAATGACAGCACCTTTCCCTGGTCCTCAGCTCCCAGCCCGGGCTGGAGGCTCACGCAGAGGTTTAGCAGTAATCCGAGGCAGGAGCGGGGACGGGAAGAGCCTCTTGCAGCAGGTGGGTTGTTTAACAAATTGGACGCATAACGAGACAAAAGGCACAGAGGAAGGAGATCTGGTGGGACTGGACCTTTATCTCTGGCACGCCGGCCGCCAAATCTTTGTGCAATATTTATCAAGGGTGAGCGGACAGGAGAATTGGCAGTCGATGCATAAGTGAGGAATTAAAGCCACTGCCATCCTTATCTCCCCGGCAGAGAGGCGAGGGGAGGGGCGGGCGGGAGCTGCGAGCCAGCCCAGGGCAATCGACTTTGAAACCATTTGTGGATTTAACGAGTCCAAACTTTATTAGCTCAGCTGATGGGGAGCAGAGCAGAAGCACCGAGAGGGCAAACCAAACACATCCACGTCCTCGGGCTGCCAGAGCTGAGCGCTGCCCCCGGGCAGGCATTTCCACTGGGAAGTCCCTTGTGTCGCTGGTCAGGCATTGCACGGCTGGGGGACGTGGCAGAGCTGCCCCAGAGGCTCCAGGTAAGGGGTCTGCGGTCTTTCAAGCCGAGTTAAAATGCGCTTTTAAACCGAGGAGTTTAGGAGCTGCTGCACTTTCTCTCCTAGTTTTTCTCAGCAGTGAGACAAAAGCAGGCGATGCTCTGCCCTCGGGACAGTCACGTTTTGCACAGTCAGAGGCACAGCTCCTGGGGAGAGCAGACACTGCTCAGCACTTCCAGCCACCCTGAGAATCTGCCCCAGGAGACACAGCCAGGAAAAACACAGGGGAAGGGATGGATACAACCCCCATAACCGCAGAGCTCCGAGTCGGTCCATGGAGGGGGTTTGTGCACGAGCCATCCCCAGGGAGGGCAGCTCAGCCCCCGGCCCCGCCGGCTGTGGATGGCGAGCAAAGGGCTGCTCCATCGCCAGCATCCCCTGGGAATCCCCAGTGATCACATAACGTCTGTAATTAACTCGATTATTGGCTTTTCTTTTGCTGAGACTGCACGTTCAAGATGGGCTCCATCTGCTCCTTGCATGGGCCTGGCTGCAGCGGGAGGGGACAAAGCCCCTCCTTCGAGAGAAATGTGACATTTCTGCCGGCAGGGGACAAGGCCAAGGCCATGCTGGGGGGCAGCAGCAGCCCCTGGACAATGGCTGCGGGTCCAGCTGCCCAGCTCCCCCAGCCCCTTTCACCACACACCAAACTCTGCCAAGCAGCCTCCTCCCCGTGGAGGCACCCACCAGCCCCAGACCCAGCGGGGCCATCAGCCGCGTTACATTGTTTAAGGGGATTTGCATCTCTCTGTTTTAATTTCTCTTCGACGCAAATAAGAGCCCAGGAAGCCAAGTGGGAGACGCCGGCCTGCCGTGTGTCAGGCGGCTGCTGGGAAGAAGATGCGCCGATCTCCGCGCCTGGAGCATCCAGTGCCGTATTCCCTTCCCCGCCCCACACGATCCCTCCTGCGGAAATGGGACACAAGCGCCGAGAAGCAACAGCACCAGAGCAATTCCCGGCTACAGCCCTTTCCAGGCAGGCTCCCCCTTTCTGGCCCTGCTGTGGCTCCCATAAATCCTCCCCAGGTTATTCCAGCCGCTGTCACGGAGCCGGAGCAGCAAATCCGAGCTTAGCTGGGAGCGGCGCACGTGGCGCTCGCGGGTCCCCCAGCACCCATCTGCACCGCCTTTGTCTCCGCAGCCTCTGAGCTGCTCTTCCCCTCCTCTCTGCTGCAAAGAAACGCATTAGTTGCAACATTGCTTTAATTTGTTTGCCAGCTTTCGGAGATGGAGAGGCTCCTGCTCCCATCGGTGCCGTTTGAGGATGCCGGCAGCGTTAACCCTTCGGCTCCCGCACCCCCGAGCTGCTGCCGGAGCGGGTTTTGCACACCCGAGACACACGAGCTGCCTCCTCCAGCCCGGCTCCGCAGCCGACCTGGCACTTCCCAGATGGAGGGATCCATTTCCCCTTCCAGCTACCCTCAGCGTTTCCGTAATGAGATGAGTTTTGTTGTGACCACAACCAGTGTCAGAGGGAATAAAAGAAAAAGTGATCCAGACGGGCTCTGTGGCAGTGACAAGGACACGAGGACAAACAGCCGCCAGCAAAGCCAGGGCAGAGCGGGTGGAGGAATGGTGTGGGATGAGTGGGGCAGCACAGGGGATGGGCTGGATCCACACCCAGGGAAGGGCTGGGGGTTCCTGATGTCCTGTGCCACACATGGCACGTGCCAGGATCTCACCTGAGCACACACACACACACAGTGCCATGACCTGCTGTGCCCAGCAAGGTACCTTTTGGACACATCTCTGGGAGCGCCAGACTGGCCCAACAGGGGCATTTCTGCTCAGGGAGCTCCAAACCAGCTTCTGATACGGATATCAGAGCGGGAAGAGAGCAAGGAGCCAGGAGGGATGGCCTTGGGCGGCACTGCAGGACCGCTGGCAGCCACACGGATCCCTGCTTGACCCAGCATCCTGTGGAATGAGTTTGTTTAGTCTCTGCCCCACACTTCCAGGTACAGGTCCCATCCAGCCTGAGCATCTTCAGCCCCTTCAGTGCAGGGCAGCAGCCCCAGGGCTCTGTGTGTCCCAGGAGACGCTTTCTCTGGACACTGGGTGAAATGTGTGGGGACGGCAGGAGCCAGCCGAGTCCTGGGTTGTGCACAGGGGATGTGTTTCGGGGCAGTGGTTGAGGCAGGAGCCAGTGGTTTTGCATTGCCTCATGCTAATTGCTCGAGCTAATGAAGCCACACACCCATCTTGGTGATTTTCCACAGGGTTTCCGTCCGCCTTCGGTTTTCGAGGTGCTGTCCACAATTCCGGAAAGATGCGGCTGATGGATTGTGAGATTCCGGGATGGAAAAAGAGTAGAAACAACCCTGACAGGGGCTGCAAAAAACACACTCAGCCCCAAAGCAGGTGAGGGGCACCCAGATGCAAGGGTGACGAGCAGCAGGAGGAGGAATTCCCAGCCATCCAGCCCCAGGCGTACAATGTTGGTGCAACACCGACGCGGCGTTGTGGCTCTTCCCGAGGCTGCTGGTGAGGAGGTGTTCCTGCCCTCCCACAGGATACCATCCCCAGGGAGTTTGCTGCCTGGCTCTTGGGGATGGTTCCCGCTGCCAAAACCCCAGGAGAGCCCGAGCCACCTTCCCCATGGCTCTGTGCCTCCAGGTCCCCCGCACCGCAAGGTGCGCGGTTGTTAAGCGGTTCAACCTCCTTTTCATCCCGAGCGCAGTTCTGAAGGTTTAAATAGAAAGATATCAAAATAAAAGATAATTGTTGAGAAAGATGAATAGGGGGGAGAAAAAAACCCCATCAGCACGGAGGAACTCTTGTCTAATTTCTCACCCACGCAGAGCACAGCGATATTAGTGCCTTCAACTCTGGTTCGTAAAAGCTTTCATGGCTTTATTACCAGCTCCCCGAACAGCTTGTCCTTTTAATAAGCCAAGGCCTCCAGATAGCAGATCTGCCCATGGGAGATCCCATCAGGACGTGGTAAATCCAGGCAGAAATAGCACAGAGCATCATCGCACTCACCTGGATAAGGAAGCCCTCGTCTGAGGCAGGAAAAGGTTAAAACCCGCTCTGAAATGCGGGGGGAGAGGGCAGGGAGGGAGGGAGGGAGAGCTGGACCTCCTCCGTGGCGGGTTAACCGGTGCTGCCGGGTGTCCTCGCCTTCCCCATCGGCCCCGCTCTCCACAGCCGCTGGCACTGGCGATGGAGGCCTTTAATTATCCAAACTGCTGCCCCTCACAAAATTAAATGCTGCTGAGGATGACTCAGTGTTTAATGGACTGGCTGCTCCTCACGCCGGGAGAGCCAAGCGGGTGTGAGCGAGAGCGCGGCACAACACGGCATAAATCACACGGAGACGCCGCTCACGGGGCCCGCTGACCCAGAGGCTCGGAGCAGCCGCTGCTGGGTTTAAACAGCGGTGTTTTCACTCAGGATAACCCCGTGGGGAACTCCTGCGAGCAGCAGCTCCGGGAATTACAGCTCAACCCTTCACCCAGGCTGGCTGCGACCCTTCCCCGGCCACCACCACGTGGGTGCTGGGGATGCGGTTGATTTAGAAATCCCACGGATTCACCAAGCTGCCCGTGCTGGGTTCGCTGTTCTCGGGGTTTAGATGCGGTGGTTTCCTTTGGAAAGGTCTCAGCAACGGTCAGATGTGGTTTAGAAGGCAAATGGGTGCCAGAGGATGTGATACAAAGCTTGTCTCTGCCTTTGCTCGCCCGCGCGGGCCAGCCCAAGCCAGCATGGCGAGGAGCAGCTCTGTTAATAGCCTCGTTAGTCTCACCAAGATGCTGAGCCTTTGGCTTCCAGCAGATAATTAAGGACGTGCTCCTGAATTAGGAAACCCTGGACTTCTACCAGGATCTCTGTGGAGGCAACGGAGCTGCTCTTGGTTCAGAGCTGGAGCAAGGCGATGCCTCGAGGAGCAGCACAAAGCGGTGGGAATGGCCAGCAGGGACTGACTGGCAGAAGCCTTCTTTGCCCCAGCCTTTAATGGCAAGACCATTGTTGTCCTGCTGTTCTGTTGTTCTCCAGGCACCCAGCACCTGGAGCTGGAAAACAGGAAACATTTCTCCATGGAAAATGTTGTCAAGCCCTGGCACAGGCTGTCCTGGGCAGTGGTGGGGGCACCGTTCCTGGAGGGATTTAAAAGACATGTGGATGTGGTGCTTGAGGACGTGGCTTAGCGATGGCCTTGGCAGTGCTGGGGCAGCAGTTGGAGGCTGATCTTGGAAATCTTTTCCAACTTGAAGGATTCTGTGTGGATGCAAGAGTCCCTAATGCTGGAGCTGCCCCACCAGCGAGAAAGGCACATGTAAGAAGTCCTAATAACGCCCCACGGTGCCTCATTTGAATACAATTTACTGTCGCTAATAGTGCTGATGCTTATTTCCCCAAGCTAGGAAGTATTTGGCCCCAAAATGGGCTCCTGGAAGCAATTTCAGACGGCAATCTGTAATGCTGGAGCTGATGGAAGCAATTTGCAACCCATTAGCGGGGCTCGGCTGTGAGATATTTTACACATCACTCAGTCTAGGTTTGAGGGGGGTGGAATTTTTCCCCCTCTCCTTCGGAATTTTTGTCCCGGGTGGGGTGAACACCTGAGCGCTGCTTCTGCAGCCCCAGCGGCTTTGCCACGTGCCAGTGGTGACTTCTGAATTAAATCTCTTAAATACACAAACACAGTCCCAGGCAGCTCCAGAGCCTCGCGCTCCGGGAAAGAACACAGCGGTGCCGAGCACCTCCAGCACCCACAGGCCTAATTGACCATTATTAATTAATTTGCCTCCTGGACAGCAGCGGGTGTAGATAAAGAAGCAATTTGCAAGCCAGGGCTGCCTCCATGGAGGGAGCGATAGCAGGGCACAACCCCAAAAAAGTCATGGAAAAGCATCGCTTATCCATCCTTGCCCCTGGGGATGCTCTTCCAAGAAGCAGGATGGGAGCTGGTTTCCGTAACTGGGGTGTGTGTGGTGGAACAGGGACAAGCCCTGCTGGGAAGGTGAGAAAAGAGCCCCAGGCCTTGAGTTATCACTTGACCCAAGCTCCCGAGGTGTTCCCAAGACACGTCGGATGCCTGCCTGTCTGCCGAAGCCTGCGCTGGGAGCCCCAGCGCTGCAGCACCTTCCCTTAATTACTTTTTTCACGCTAATTAGATCTGAGGACACGCTGAGGGGAGCCCTGGTTACTGAATCCGCGCTCTGAGCGCCCATTTGTAACAGGAGGACTCCTCCACAGCCACTCACATCCCACCACCCCTCACTAACCCACCCCTTTGAGGCTTCCTGTCTTGCAGTTATCACCTGGGGCTGTTACCTCCTCACCCATCCCACAGCCCTCGGCTGGTTCCGCTGTCTCTCCCAGCAGGAATTAACACAACCCTCACGTGGCTTCCCCAAAAAATAACACGGAAACGCTCCCAGTCCCCACGCTCCACTCGATTCCAAGGATGCAGCTGCATTCTCCCTGGCCGAGGGCCAGCGGTAAGGAAGTTTCCTCTGGCCGCTCTCCTCCTCCCTGGCTCCTGTAGAAAAGGGTCCTGGGGTTGTCTGGGGTCCCAACAGCTCCACGAGACCCCCCAGGAAATGTTCTCCATCCAGGGGATGTAGCAGAGCCTCTTCCCTGGGGATTCTCGTGCACTGGAAACCAAGGACTCCCAAGAACGTCCACGTGCTCACCTGCTCCAGCCTGAGACCTCCTCCCTCCCTGCCCAGCCCGCGCTGCCGGGGGATTTACCGCCAATAAAACCACTGCAGAGAGCGACTTCTCATCTGGAAGAAGAGAAGGAGGGGGTGAACAACCACTTTCTGAATGTCCTTATCCCTTACCCCAGCAGCACATCCTTCTCCGGGCTCCCATCAGGAGCGCTAATGGAGGGACAGCTATCAGCAGGCAGCTGTCGGCCCGGCAAGGAGCAGGAAGGGAAAGGCAGAGCTGGTGCCAACTGGGAATGCTAATGCTGCTCTCCCAGCCTCGCAGCCACGTCCCCAAGCACCGGCAGGGCTGTCCCTGAGCCCAGCAAGGGGGGCACTGGTTCGGGAGTGTCCCTGTCACCCACTTCTGTTGCCCCCAGATGCCCCTGAGCAGGTCCCGCTGTTAAACCCAGCTCGGGCAGGGGAGAGGATGCTCCAGAAAAAGACCAAACCGGGTGTGTCCAAGCCGTGGGATTTGGGGACAGGGCACGTGTGCCTCACCCTGCTGTATCCCGAAGTGCCCACGCTCGCGTTCGCTGCGGTTCAGGTGGGGACACCGTGCTGGGAAGGCACCTCTGGGCAGGGACAGAGCTTGTGGTGACAACCCTGGGGTCTGGCTGTCCCTTCCCAACATCACGCTCGTAAAGGACATTGAAATATCCTTTTCCATTTGACTGCAGCCACCTTACTGGGAGCAGTGGGCGGGCGCCTGCTGCAGCCTCCGCACCCAGAGCCGCTGCCACGGGGGCTCAGCTCGGGTGACGAGGGCACCCCGCTCTCCGGGGCAGTCACGGGTGCAGCTGGAGGCAGCGGGAGAAGTGCTGGCACCGCGGGGAACCTGGGCACTGCTGTGCAACCCCCCAGCTCTGCCCCGGGGAGGAGCAGAGCACCGGGCACCCGGTGCCTCCTGCCCCGGGAGCAGCCCGGGGACAACGGCAGGAGGACGATACCGGGAAAGGGACAGCGAGCCCTGAGCGGGGCAAGGGCCCAGCGCCTCCAGGAGGGTCAGTCCCTGTCATCGTGACAAGCGTGACACGGACCAGCCACAGGCAGCAGAGCGGGGCTGCACGGGCTGAGCCCGGGGTGGACACTCGAGGACACGCGTGCCCCATGGCCGGGAAGGGGCTGGAAGGCCGCCGGTGCCCCCCAAAAGGACCAACCCCAGCGTGTCCCCGCACCCGCCCCGGCGCTGGGGCCACCACGGGTGAAGCCTGAAGGGCGGGGGAAGCCGTGGCCGAGGGGAGACGCGTCCGGGGCTGTTTGGGGGGACCGGGGGGCCCCGGCAGAGCGAGGAGCCGGAGCATCCCTGGAAGGCGCTGGGGGATGGGAGCGGCACACGCACACGCACACACAC
>VZTH01002922.1:0-40866 GCA_013397815.1 Aleadryas rufinucha
CACACCAAGCCCCGCCCTCTCCCAGCAGCCTCACGGCCATTCGCCGCAGCGGTACGTCCTGTGCTGTGATTGGCTGGCAGGGCTATCACCCCGCCCACGCACCATCCCGGAAGTACTTGACACACGGCCTCACCCCCTCTGTCTACTGGGGGCGGCCATTTTGTTTCACCCGCCATCTTATGGCGGGCGCAGCCATTTTGTTAAACGTCATGCCGCTCTGTGAATGGCTGGCAGCCGTCCCGTGACACCGCCGTCCCCAGGTGATCTCAGGCAGCCCCGTGATTGGCTGTCCTTTGGGCTCAGAATAAACAGGTGGATACAAGGTGTGCATATGAAATTATTTATAACGGGGGTGTTAAATTCTATAACAAATACTTCTCAGATTTATAAAAGGTGTGTTTAAATATGTATAACACATTTTTCTATGTGTGTTACACATATTTACATGTATATGCATATAGAAGTATGTAATTCTACCTCTGTATTTGTATATGTATTTTAATATATGTAGGTGAATTTAAAATATTAATTATAAGATATAAACCCATTAAAATTAATTAATCTTTACAGCTTTATAAATTCACTTACATGTTAAAATATATGCACATATATATACAAATACGTATTATATAAGAACATAAATATTACAAGCAATCCAGTCCAGGGCAGCAAGGATTGTTTGACAGCTCCATGAGCAGCAGCTGGGAAGAGTAAATGATAAAAAAAAAAATAAATTGAGCCTCCCATTTCCTTGGTGTTCCCCTTGCTCTGCCAGAGATCCCTAAAACTGCGTCTTTACAATCTGCCCCAAAACCCGACAGTGCAACCCAACAATGTCTCTGCCCCCATGGAATCTTGGAGGCCTCCACGGTGAGTCCCAGCTGCCGCCAAACCCCAACATGCCCATGGCACCCCCCTCCCCAAGTGCCACCAGACCTTTCCGACACCTCCAGGGCCGAGGACTCCATCCCTGCCCTTGGCAGCCCTGACAACCTTTTCCATAAAGGACTCTCCCCCAGTATCCAATGTAAATGGCCCCTGGAGCAACCTGAAGCTGTTTCCCCTTGTCCCCTGGGAGCAGAGCCTGAGCCCCCACCTCCAGCCCAATTTGAATCCCAGCACAGCCAAGCTTTGAGAATTTTATAGTTGGGGGCAGAGACCTGAGAGAGCGGCTTTCCTGGACAGCCCCAGACAGGACACAATGGGCAGCAGGCATGATTCAGGATTTCACTTTTATTTATTTTTTGCCTTCTGGATCACCAACACTCTCACTGAAACCTCTGGGATTCCACCTCCACCCCCATGACAGTAGCACACAATCTCCCAACTTGTTCAAATATGTGAAGAGAAAAAAAAAAAAAATCCCCAGCGAGACAAAAACCTTCAGTGTGAGAGGGTGGCAAAGAATCAGGGCGGTGGCAGCTCTGGCTCCAAGGAGCCAGACAGGAAAGGAGACCTACAAAGGGGAAAAAAATGGGCTAAAAAATATTTAGCAGTCCTTCCTCTACCCAGAGAGCAGGGAGATAAGGAAAAAATAGTCATCTGCTTACACACAGGGTATATATTTTTACACACACTTGGACACACATCTAGATATAGTACATGTAAAAATATATGCTATACATCTGCCCACCCCCGCGGCGGCGTGGGCAGGATCCGTGTGTAGGAATTACTATACAGGTACTACTAAGTGTTTATGTGCATATGTACACCCCCTCCTCCTGGACACGCTGACCCCACAGCCGGGATGCTCCCGCAGCCCCTCCGCTGCAGCAGCTCCTCCCTCCACCAGCCAGCCAAGGAAAATGGTGTCAGAACGGGAAGAGGAGGGAAATCAAAGTGATGTGGCTCGTCCTCTGTGGTCCTTCAGCTCCACTCCTGTGCCCGGAGCAGGGTCCGGCTCTTGGGATCCCCTGTGCCAGATTTATTGCACATTTTGCTTCTGGGCTGCATTTCAACCCCACATTCCACAGCCCCGGCGTCCTCTCCCTCCAACAAACTGAGGATACGACCCCCTGTGCCTGTCCTCCCCCACCTCAACATCCCCATCCCAAGAACACAAAACCCAGGAAGGCTGCTGGCTGGAGAGGGCAGCAGGAGTAACGCACCACAGGTGCTCTCTGCAGGGACAGGGGGAGTCCGGACACGGGAACCGAAGCCATGCAAAGGGTGGGAGAACGGGAGCTGGAGGAGGGAAAAAAAAAGGATGAGAAGGGCAGAACAGATCTGAGGAGGAGGAAGAACACAGCATGGCAAGTGCTCAAGGCTTTGTGTTTTCTTGTCCTCTTCTTGTAAACAAGCTAATAATTCTCATGAGATAGAACAAGTAAAAAGACTGAAGTTCCAAGTCGAGGGGCTGGAGTTCCCAGGAGTCTGTCCGGTCCATTCAGCAACACCACAGCCGGGGAGAAAACGAGGGGTATTTTTTCTTTTCTTTTTTTTAAATTTTTTTTGTTTGTATTTTTTTGATTTTTTTGTTAAAATCTTCATTACTTAAAGCTGAGAGAGAAAAAAGCCAACTCAGGAGCCCTTTTCAAGGATGGCTCATTGTCTCTAGACTGAATAAATCACACTAGTTGCGAGAGAACCTTTTTTTTTCCATTTAATGACTTATAAAAGCCGCGGGCTGGCCGTGGCCGGGCTCAGAGGCGGGTCTGGGCCTCGGGGACGTAGATCTCGATGCTGTCAGCGCTCTCAGTGGCCGAGTTCTGCCGCACAGATGCCGCACGCTTGGCCGCCATCAGCCGCTTCCGCGCCTCCTGCCGCTGCTTGTCCGAGTCGGAGCCTTTGTCCCGGCTCAGCTGTGATTTGGACTTGGCCGGCTTCTTTGGCACTGGAGGGGGTGGTTTCTTCTCTTCCTTTAGGGAGACAGTAAGGAAAAACCCAGACCTGATATAAACGTGCGCAGCCGGGTGCCAGCTCGGCCCCGGCGGGGCCTTGCGGGAGGGACTGCGATCGCGTCGGGGAGAGCAGCTCTGGAGCAAGACACTCCTCAGAATCAGCTGCCCCGGTTTCTACAGTGAGCCATTCTGCATTTCATGGAATCATAGAATGTCCTCAGTGGGAAGGGATCCACCACAAACACAGAATCAGAGAATGGTCTGGGTTGTAAGATCATCCACTTCCACCCCCTGCCATGTCAGGGACGCCTTCCACTAGACCCTGTCCAACCTGGCCTTGGACATTTCCTGGGATTGGGAGTCCACAATCCAGAGGCTGATGATCCACAACCAGGATCATCAAGTCCAACCCTTGCACGGACACACCTGCAGGACACTCTGTGCCTGAGAGCGGTGTCCAAACGCTCCTGGAGCTCTGGCAGCCTTGGGGCCGTGCCCATTCCCTGGGGAGCCTGGGCAGTGCCCCAGCACCCTCTGGGGAAAGAACCTTTTCCTGATATCCAACCTAACCCTCCCCTCCATGCAGCTTCCATGGTACCAAGCTCTTCTGGAGTGGCCTGGAATTCAGACTGTCTGCTTCAGCTGTAGCTCAGAGCACAGCACAGGCAGCATGAACACACAACTTGATGTGGAACTGCAAAATTTTAATAAGCCACCCTGCCCTGAGCCACAGTCCTCCCTACCCTTACCTGCAGAGCCAGAACACCACCTCTCCTGCATTTTCCAAAGGTTCCAGTTGTTTTTTACATTACTTAGGCATCAGGGATAGGTAACCCATCCACACAGTGCTGGGAACACTTGAGGCCCCTGCACTACTGCTCAGCACTCCAGGCTCTCTCCATCCAACACCTTTTCCCCTTGTATAGAACTGTTGCCACTATTACTTAAGAGGAACGGTCTTGGTGCCTTGCAAGGCTGTGAGATGACAAGTGCAGGATGGCAAAAGCCCTTGAGAGCATCTGTTTGCAGACAAAACCAGACCTCAGATACCTCAAATGTGTGCAAGGTGCTCTGGTCACTCTCCAGCGCCCCTCACTCACCTTTCTCTCCGGTGTCTCTTGCAACTGCCAGCTATTAGCTTTGAGGTGGTACAGCTCATCAAACTTCATGCTGATGTCTTCAATGGACAGCTGGAGGAGATCCCAAAATCCAGCCAAGTCCTGGGCTGTGGGTCTGGGATTGGCATTAGGGTTCTAGAAGGGGAAGCATTAAAAACACCCTTTCAGAAGGGACACACCCAGCAGAGCAGTGTGCACAGCATGTTCACCCCTTTTACGTCTGCCTGCAAACAAACCCAGTGAGAACCCACAGGAGACACCAGCCCTGAACATGGACACACAAAGCCATCATTTACAGCCCAAGTAATTTCTGCCCAGCTCAGAAAGCAGGTCCTGACTGCACTTCTACAGCAGAGTAATCCTGAACCAGACACTCAGTGCTGGCACTAACCCCACAGCAGGATCCAACAGCAGGTGCCCAGCATGGCAATCAGAGCCACAACACTGGTTTCTTACACAGAGACCCTGATTTCAGGGTGGGAAATAATGGAAATGGACACCCAGCTCTGATGCCTGCACGTGCAGCACTCCAAGGAGCCAAACTGAGCTTTCACGAGCAAAATTATTTTGCTACATTTCCCCCCCCAAAACAACTTGAAAGCATCAGTACTTCTCAGACTGGGTTGAAAAACTTTAAGTAGCTTAAGTTTCTTCCAAAAACAGGATTTTCCCAGTTCCCAGACAGCTGAACCACCACTGCAGGGCCTGGGAAGCATGGGATCAGATCTGAGCAGCTCACACAAAGCTCTGCTGGTGCTGCTGCTCAGCTGGGATCAGCACTTTACCCCCTCCTCCTCCTCAAGTCTCTCCAAGATTATTTTGCATGTAAAGGGGAATTCACCTCTGAGGAAGTTCGCAAAATCCATATTACCATGAAGCCTGAGGGGAAAACCAAACCACAGATTCCATCAATCCCCATTAGCCCAGGTCAGCTCCGAGCAAGGGCAAACCCCTGCATTCCCTTTCAGAGATCAATTCCCAGTGAGCTGGGGACAGTGCCACCAGCCACACACGCAAAGGAAGCACATTTGGTCAAGAGCAGACTTTTCAAACAGTCCCCCCTAGTCGGCCCAACCTCAAGAGTTTGCCTCAAAAAGCCCTTCAGAAGCAGGAGGCAGCTCTGGGCTAACCCAGCCCTCCCCCAGCCTGGCACTACAGGCTGTGGCTGCACTGGCTTTGTTTTCACAGGGACAGCAGCCTGTTAACACCTGACCAAGTCCCTGTAGTGCTGTTGAGAGGCACCCTCTCAGAAACCAGGGAAAAGGAGATCCAGACTCACCAAGTTTTGTTCACAGAGGCCGTGGAATTGCTGGAACTTCTGTGACATTAGTAACTGTGCACTGCCCACTGCACTCAGGACTTTTCCTAAGACTGTGGGGGACCAAAAAAAAAACAAAACAAAACAACCAAAAAAAGACCTGAGTTGAACAGACTATTAAATGTAGCAATGAGCTCCAGCATTTCTGAAGCAAAGAAACACTCGAGTCATCAGAAAAGCTGTTTCAGAGATCCTCAAGGCACTAACTGCTCTCAGATGTTTTGAAACTACATTTGTCTGCCATTGCTCCTTCTGGCAGGCCAAACACAGACCTGTCTGAGGACATTACAACATCCAAGCTGGCAGAGAGCTCCTTAAACTGCCCTCAGCCCCTCACAGGAGCCACAGGCACCACCTCAGCGAGGTCTGCTGGCACCTGCTTAGAGATCCTAGCCTGGTCTCCCAGTCCTGCACAAGGAAAAGGTGACATAGGGACCACTCTCCACTCCAGCCTCCCTGTACCAGCAGGGATTAACACACAGGCCAGGGTTTTTAACACACAGCACTTCATGGTGCTCTTAATGGTTTTTCCAAGCAGCCTCTGGCCATGGACACATTCCTCTGCTCATTAGAGGTAATACAGTCTGGGTTTTTCCCTTCCAGAGGCAGGTTCTGAGCCCCACGTGCCTGCTGCTGCATCACCAACAGGGACCACCTGAGTCCTGCCCCTGAGCCTGCTCAGAGCATTGGGAGCTCTTGGTGGGACAAGTGCACCCTGGGCTCTCTCACCCACCAAGGCTGAGGCTACACAATCAAGCACCTTGCTCCTGGCACTCACAGGAACAATGCCATGCAGGTCTTGCTGTCTTTCCTTGCCACAGGTCAAGCCAGGCCAGCCCCGAGGCAGGGAGATCCCTGGCATGGCCTGTCCCCCTGGCAGCCAGGGCAGCACCTCAGGGAATCGGATTAGGGATTAGCTCCCGGAGCCCCAGCAGTGACAGTGAGCTAAAACTGAGCCTCACCTTTGTTTCACCTTTCTCAGGTTTTAAAAACATCAAAACCAGGCTCCACACAAAGATCCTGCCCTCTGCAGCCTTGTCACCCACTCCTGTCACTCTGTATGCACCAGAGGCATGATTACCACTGCAAAAAGCCCAGGTTTTGCCAAGGCATTTGAAAATAAAGGAACAAGTCCAGCTGGGACCAAACCCCATAAAATCAACTGGCCTCATGTTCCCTGTTCCATGCTTTTGGTGTATCCAGCACAAACTCAGTGAGGCTTTCCCGTGTGAAGAAACCTCCTCTTTGCTATAAAGACAAGTTCATCAACTGAACTGAGCAAACAAGCTCAGAAGTCATGTTCCTTCTGCCCCATGGCCCGCTAAGCTTTCCCCTGCCTGTTTGAGAGCAATGGGTGAGGCAGGGAGAGATCCCACAGCCTCCCTGAAAGCTTTTTCCATTCAACCTTTTTTAAGATTCAATCCATTTAAGCTTTTAGCAGTTTTGAGTGGTCAGAAGCTGCCCCATCCCCTGCACGTCTTTTATGCTGCATCACAGCATTATTTCTTACTCCATTTGCTACAGGAAGTCATATTACCTTTTCCAAGGAAAAGCATTCCTTGTCCCATCCTCATCTCCATGCTCTGGCTCTGTGAGCTGTCAGCAATTTCACAGAACCCCAGAATGGTGTGGGAGGGAAGAGACATTAAACCTCATCTAATTCCATGGGCAGGGACACCTGCCACTATCCCAGGTTGCTCCCAAGCCCCATCCAACCTGGCCTCGAACACTTCCAGGGATGGGGCAGCCACAATTTAACTGACCCAATACTCAGCTCCAACTGCTTCTTGAGGGAGGAGCTGTCGGGCTGCAGCCCACACTCACCTTCCTCAGAGAGATTGTTCTCTTTGGTCTCCTGGTCCATCTGGCGGCACCAGCCCTCCAGGCGCTCGGTCTCGGCCTGAAGCAGCTTCAAGAACCAGAAGCCGTCCCGCCGGCAGGGCCCCGGCTGCGCGGGCTCTGACGGTGACGTGGAGGAGCTCTCGAGCCAGGGGTCAGGAGGAGGGAGAGAAGAAGGCTCCAGGGCCGGGTCATTGTTTTCTCCATAGGAGAGGTTTCTCTTAATCTGTGAGGGCTTGGCTGGTTGCCTGGTGGAGGCATCAACACCAACAGAGTTGTTGTGCTGGGGGCACTCAGCGAGGCTTCTCTCAGATGATTTACAGCTGGAATTATTGGGCTCCTGCGTGTCAGAGTCTGTGTCCTGTTTGGAGGACATGCTGCGAGAGTGGCTGTTTCTGGAGGGATCAAAAGCCACGGTTCAATAGCACAGCTCGGCCTGGCCGGCCTCCCATACCGACAGCAAAATCCATGGCCACAGCAGAGCCTCTCCCTGCCCCTCCTCACATACAGACACACCACACACTCAGACAGACAGAATTATAAGGTTGCCTGCTTACTGCAATCGGCCGTTCAGACGAGAGGGCTGACGCGTATCTATAATTACAGCTTGCAATTTTTTTATTTTTTATTTAATTTCAAGCTCCCATTGATTTGGCTGTTAGAGAAAAAGTGCTTTTTGCAGTGGGTGTGTGCTGTGGAGGAAGAGCTCTCCGTGGGCCCCATTCAACACCACTCACTGGCACAAAGCAGGGAAGAAGGTCTAAGCACAAGTGGGGGAGGCACAATTTAAAATAAAAGGAAACTGCACAAGCTTGCGTCTCACTTACCGCCACTCGTCCTCTACCTGTACCCCGATGGACTGGAATTTGGTGGCTGGTGGAGGAGGCTCCTCTTTTGCCACTGGCTGAAGGCAGTCAACCTTATTGAACAAAAAAAAAATACAGACAAAAACAGACACGAGAACTTGCGGCTGGAATCCACGTTAGTAGACCAGGAGTGTGCACACAGAGCATGCTGACACCACATGGGAGGGCTGGCTAAGGACAGGCACGAGGCTACTGCTCAGCTCTGCTCCCACCTCAGGATCAGGGCTGTGTCCTGCCAGGCTGCTGCCACCACCTGTGCCAAGAGCCCTGGGCTCTGCATGGCTGGGGCTGTGTCCCCATGCCTGTGGCATCCCACACAGTCAAGGATCACAGCATTCAAGGGAGGACAGAGAGATGACTGAGCACAGCAAAGCCTCTCTCCCAGGGATTGACACCCTGGATAAGAGGGTTAGAAGATTTTAGGAAAGAAATCCAGGTGACTTAGGAACCAGCTCAGAAAAGGAAAAGGAGAGGAAGGCTGTTAGCCTCTCCAGTGTGTTTCTCTCCCCTCGCTGTCCTTTCAGGTGTTCTGTCCCACTGGCCTTGCAGAGAGGCCTTCACTGTCACCTGTCTGAACTGGCCTTGCTGTAAAGCTGATGGAGAGCTTGTTCAGCACACACAGAGCAGCTCAAAACTCAGATCCTGCACTTGGAGCTGCCCAAGTTCCCCTCTGCTGGTAACCAGCACCTGGGACAGAACCAGAGCTCACAGCTACCTCTAACTGAGAAACCTGTCCCAGAGGAGTGCACAGACCTGGAGGATGCAGTTTTGCTGACTAAAGCATGGATTTACACTACTCACTGGGTTCTCATTTGACTGCGTAATCAACAGCTCATTTCCATCGATTCCCACAGAGTTAAATGCTTCCAGCAAGGGAAGCATCAATCTGCTGGGAACGGTGGGCAGCAAGGAATTGCTCCCTCCTGCCTGCAGCTCTGGAGGACCATTTGGCACTGCAGCCGCCCATCCCACGTGGACATGAAGCAGAAGGGCCCACCTCTCAGGGGAGACTTGTTCCTAGAACCACAGGACAAGGAGCAGACTGCTGGGAAGCAATACAGAATACAGGGCACAGGCAGACCAGTAGCAAAAGGCCTCTTCAGAGGGACTCACCCAGTTAACATGGCCCCTCTGCTCTAGAAAACATTTTAAATTTGTACTAAAAAAACTCAGTCCTTTCTGGGCTCTTAAGTCCTTTCTGGGCTGCTGTCTCTCACTCTGGGAACACCGGCAGGTATTCTGACAAGACTGTGAGCGTCTCTTGCTATCCTAAGTGAGCTCAGATGCACACCTGGCCACAGAAAAGGCACACGCTAAATGGATGGGGTAAGGACATTCCTTGGGACAAAGGAGAACAAACTATTCCATACTTGTATTCCTATAGATGATAGCTTTCTTTTGGGGATATTCTCCACTTTAGGCTCTTCGTTAGTCAGAGTCCCTTTGTCACTTTTCAAAGTTGCATTTTTCTGAGGTAACTCTGGAGTGTCTCTGGCCGGAGTCACGACGCTGCCTCTGGTCACGCTGGGTGTCCTGGTGCTGTCCAAGCTGTCTGAGGAATTGCTGAGCCCCGACTGGCTGGTGACCTCACTCTTGTGGTCCTGGCTGTCCAGGTAGGTGTCCTGCGCCGACTCAGTGCTGCTCTGCACAGTGACAGAGATGAACGGCTTGGATGTGGTCCGAGGTGGGACGGGAGGTGGAGTCTTTTTATATGCCACTAGGCATGATGAACCTGCAGGGATGGAGGGGGGAGAACAGAGAACGCAGGAGACAGGTGGGAGGGAAAGAGATACAGTGAAACAGAGAGAAAAAGCAGGTCAGTCACGACATCCAAGAGGAGCCTCCAAGCAGCAGCTGGAGGCAGAGGTGAGAACCAGCCCACAGGCAGCAGCTCACACTGGGGACCCACACCAAAGCATAGGGGAAGCGAAGGCAGAGCCAAGAGCTAGCTTGCAAAAGAAGTCAAAAGGAATACCATGATGCGTGGAAATCTGGAAATGGAGAAGAGGGATAGAAAAGCCTCCCAAGAATGCTACAGGGTTTGGCAGGTGTAAGCCTCCACAGTGGGGAAATATTCTTTGGCTAAACCCTATGTTTTAGTGTCCTAGTACGGCCAAGTGTCTCAGCTCTTTGTCCCATCAGTTGACAAGTTTCAGTGTCTGGTTCAGGGTGATGGTTTTTCCTATAAAAATGGAAAGAAGCCATAAAATGTGTTAGATGTTGGTGGCAGGAACACACATTTGAAGCCCCTGACAAGCCCAGCTGCTCCACACCAGGGGAAAAGACATTGCCTGGATGCCCAAGAGTGGCAAGGCTGCTACTCTGTGGCCCCAGATCCAAGTGGTAGCAAGGCTAGAGATGTGTGCCCAGCAGACACAGAACACATGTATCCCATATGTATGGATAGATACGTGGCTGGCCACATGAACCACGACAGCAGCCACAGCCCCAACCTGCTCCTGCCTCTGGCTGGACAGGATGGAAGTCCACCAGTGAAAATACATGTAAAATACAAGTAAAATCCATGTGGATGCTGCACCAGCTGCGTTTAGGCTCTCAGTCTGCCCAAGGTATACAAGCCCCTGAGACTACAGTTCCTCTCCCGCTCCTGTCCAGCCAGGACAGGCTGCACTGTGCAGGGCGTGGCCAAACACACTGACCAGCCACGTTCCTACAAACAACTGACCCCCTTTGTCCCCATACCCCTGTACTCTTGGTCCTCCCCAAGTCATCAGACTCCCTTTCTTCTCCTACCTTTGGTTCCTCCCATTAAGTCCTGTGCAATCCCAAACTGCTTTTCTCCTGCACCCCACAACACATCCCAGCCCTTGCCAGCAGCCTCCTTAGTCCCAGAGATCTGCAGTTACTCCCCATGTCACACCTGCCTCACCATTTCCAATGGAGCCAGAGCCGGTCCTGAGCCGGTCCCTGGGAGCCACATTCCCTGTGGCGTAATCACAGAGCTGCCCCCTGAGCCTTAGTGACAGTATGTGGACATGCCTGCATTTACACATCCTACTATTTACCATATTAAGAGCCAAAGCTCTACTTCAAAGGAGGAACTAAAAGGGAGGAATTACACAGGAGGAGATCTGTGTTTGCAGCAGCATTTTTCTGCCCAGAGATGCTGAGCAGCACCTAGCAGAGCAGAAGGGAGAGGCCTGTGCAGGGCTGCCAACCCAGCTGCCTCCAGCCTGGATGTACCCAGGAGCTCAGAAAGTACCAAATGCATCTCAGTTCCCTCAGGCCACTACACCAAGTCCAGCACAAACTGAGCAGTGTCCTGATGGCAGGAGAGCAGGACCCATTCCACCACCCACCACCCTCTGATTCACATGGGTGAGGGGTGACCATAGTCCCCCTGCCAGAGCTGCCTGGATGTGGAGCATCATCTCCAACAGCAATTCCTTGGCCCAGTCTCATGGCCTGACTCACACAGCCCATCCCAATGGGGCAGTGGAGGAGCAGCCTGACCAAAGCCATGGCAGAGGCAGCTCTGGATCAGCTGTGTCTACACCCCAAAACAACAGGTTACTCCTGGTCCTGCACCAGGGCTACAGTGGCCACTGGCTGGGGCAAGCCAGAGCCACCCCAGCTGGCAGAGGTGAAAGCATGTCACTTGTCCCTTCAGTTAAATACTTAAATACCTCCTCATGGCCCCTGTTCTTCTCCAGGGACAGTGCCCAGGGTGCCCTGCTACCCACAGCGCCTGTGACACCGTCCTGCTTGGAGCTGACTGGCACAGTCACCATGAGCTCAGCCCAGCTCCCCAGCTGCTGTGGGCACCACTGGGGCTGGGACCAGAAAGGAAATCAATGGCTGTTTGACATCCAACAGCCTGGCCAGGCAAAACAAGGGGAGGGCACAGCAGCACAGAGAGTTTCTGGGGCAGATCAGTGCTGTGCAGGGTCAGTAAGCCAGACCCAAAGTCATTCTCCACCTACCAACAGACAGCATGAACACTGTTTGTGCTGCTCTCTTAAAGGGGGAAACCACAGTATCTCCCTGGCTTGTTCCTGGGATCCCTTCGTGCCACCTGGCTTGGCTGAGCGACAGCACAGGCTTTGCTGGAAGGGAAACACCCAGGACCAACAAAACACACCTCTGTTCATGCATCTGTGCTCAAAGGGTTGATTACCCAAAAGTAAGTCTAAGGCTCTAAGAAACATTGCAAATGACAAACACAAAGGGATCAGGAGCTTTGAAGAATTGGGGATGCATTAGTTAGTGCAATTGCAAATTAACCTCACTGAAGCCCTCTACAAACATAAAACAGGACTTCTGACTGCCCAGAAGACTCAGAAACCAAACCTTGCTAGGACGGGCTTCAAAAGCCAAAGTCAGAGCAAGCCCACCCAGAACAGTCTGTCCTTGGCTCTCAACACAACGCTGAACCAAGGTTCAGTGCTTCCTGCATCTGTGGGAAGAGACTAAACTTGAGGAAGACAAGAACATCCCAGTGTTTCCATAGGAGAAGCAGGCAGCATTCTCTCCTGGCTCTGAGACCAATCCCACCAGTCAGACACATTCCAGTTGCTGACTTACCCCTCCAAAGGGCTACAGCTCAGCAGGCTGAGTCCAGATCTGCTCTGGACTTGCTGAGGTCACAGCCTATTACATTTTAAAATCAGCTTGTGCTGCAATGTGGAACTACAATTCCTGAGGGCACTGGAGCAGGACACCTCACTCTGCAGGACCATCAGCTCAGTTTGCTTGGGAACATCATGCCTGCTCCAAAAAGGTGTGGAACACCAGGAGAACATGGAAGTCATGCTTAAGCTTCCAGTTTTGCAGCACTAGGCTTTTCCTGGTCACAGGATATTCCAAGGATTATTTCAGCAAGCAGCTGGAATTCACAGCATGCTGTGGATGATTGGTTTTGGGGAGGAGGATGTTTGTTTATAGTCTTTCTTCTGTAATTATTTTTAGAAAGCAGCATGTTTCCAAATTAGCACCTTGCATCTGCCCTCAGGGGCTTGGGCAATCCCCAAGGCTGCCGCCCTGGGCAGAGGAGCTGTTTGCAGAGCCTTACACTGGAGAGTCCTCTGGACCCTCAAAAACCAGCTGGGCATGCTGGGATCCTCTCCTTCCAGAGGCATTTGCTTCTTGGAAGACTAAAAGCAGAGTCGTAAGAGAATGTGAAATCCAGCCCCAGTTCCCACCTCACCAGGCTAGTACCTGCTCAGTACCTGGCAGGAGCACCAGGAGCACAGCCAAGGTATTTGGGGTCAGATTTAAGCATCACGATTGCCCTCAAGTGTGTCTGGCCTGAAGTGCCAGTGTTCTGCTGCTACTGCTGATTCAGTACAGCCTGGTGACATTTCCAATCATTCCAGGAACTTCAAAGACCTACTCAAACCATCCTTATTTTTGTTAAATCACCTCAAAGGCCCCCAGCCACGGTCAGCTGTGGAGGCAAGTTCCCCTGCCCTCAAACATCAGCAGGGCTGGCTGCTATCCCTTTCCTGCTCCATGCATCCCCCTTTCCCGGTGGGAAGGACTGGAGGAATGACCTTATTTCCTCACACTTGAAGCAGAATGCTCTGAAATAATCTCTCCTACAAGACAAGCTCATTTGCCTTTTAAATAAAACAACCATAGAATCGTCTTGCAGCAAATGGCATCAGTGGCATTATCCCCTCGGAGATTCCAGCTTCAGGGCTTTGGGCTGGCCTTTGCCACAGGGTCTGCCAGCTGGAAGGAGCTGCTTTGGGAGGCAGTTTCCAATAGCAAAGGGAACTGGAACAGCCGCATTCCAAGCGACCTGACCTCTGATTTTCATCAGCTCGAGGAACACTTCAAGGTTGGAGCTGTAATGAACTGTAGGATGTTTTATTTGTAGAGAGTCCAAGTGAAAATGAGTCCCAGTGACAATTCGTACCGAAGACAATACGGACACATGGATTTTATGGTTCACAACAATCACTTCAGACCTGATTCTTCTCCTTCTGCACACTGAAGATCAAGATACCTGCACCAGTTAGAGGCACCTCTGAGAAACCTACCCAAATATTGTTAGTCAATGGGAAAATCATATAAGTCAGAAATTACAGAGGCTTGGGTTGGAGGGACCTTAAAGCTTGTCTTTTTCCGCCCCCTGCCATGGGGCAGGGACACCTTCCACTGTCTCAGGGTGCTCCAAGCCTTGTCCAACTTTGCCTTGGGCACTTCCAGAGATCCAGGGGCAGCCACAGCTTCTCTGGGCACCCTGTGCCAGGGCCTCCCCACCGTCCTCCCCCTCACAGGGATACTTTTTTCCCTAATCTAAATCTCTCCTCTTTAAAACAATTTCTGCTTGTCCTATCACTATCTGCCCATGTGAAAAGTCACATGGCTACCATATATTTCCATCTAGACATGATGGGAAATGCCTGTGAAGATGCCACCTCTTCCTCTGACAGAATGACTGTCTTTAGAGTGCTGCAGGAGGTTTAAAATAAGTTTTATCATGGTTAAACAAAACAACTCCTGGAAAGCAAGGTCAAGTGGCTGCATTTGTTCAGAGAGGCAGTTTATGGAAATGCTATAAATACTTCCTGCCTCAGTGCTTTCCCTTTGTAAATCTCAGTAGCACTGATCTCTGAAAAACCAAAAATCTCACCTCAGTACTACACAGAGGTAACAGACACCTGATGGTAACCACGAGTGGGCTGTGGGAGCCAGGCAAGGGCTGTGGGCTCTCCTGCCAGTCCTCACTCCAAGCTGCAGGGTGACCCCAGCAGCAGCAGCAGCATCCTAGTGCAAGCAGCTCCCCACAGCACAGCCCAAACCACGTGCCACCTCCATGGTGGTGCCCATGGAGCCTTGCAGAATGACCAGCCCAGCAGAGCCCTTTAGCTCTCAGATGATCCGAGAACACTGTGAACACTTCACCAGCTGTTTCTGCTTGTCACAGAGCCCATACACAAGCCAGGCTGCGCTTGTGAGTCAGAGGACAGAGAACTCCCCAGGAGCTCCTCCCAGGCAGCAGCACCAGGGCAGAGCCCTCTCACCTGTTGTGACAGCCCTGCATAAACCCAGCCCGGACATCCAAATCACCCTGAGTACTTCTGAAGGAGGTCAGAGGAGAAATTCAACATTCCCCTTATTATTGCCCTAGCCATCCTCAGCTTTCAGCCCCAGCACAGCTCAGGCAGAGCAGCAGTGCTTGAGCATGGCCGGAGTGGCAGCTGGGACAGGGGGACCACTGCAGGCTTGTCACTTCACCCACCATATAATGCTCTTGTTCCCAGGACAGAGAGCCAGGCCTTGGGCTCTGTGCCACAGGACACCCTCAGCCCAGTCTCAGGACTCCAGGCAGAGGCAGTTTTAGGGAGCACAGCAACGGGCAGGGGGTCCGCAGCAGGGACCAAGGAGAGGTGAGGGGCAGCAGGCTGGGGTCACACCCCGACACTCCAAGGCGGGAGTGTCACTCCGACCACTGCAGCTGTTCCCACCAGCAGCTACGGAAGATGAGCGGCCCTCACTCAGAATTACACCCCAATCACTCTTCCTGACCCATGGGAAGTGGCTATTTTCCCCTGAACAGCATCAAGCCACTTGTGAGATAAGCACAGAGCAGGGAGATGCCCTTCCGGAGCACCACTGCTCCCACACAGGCTCCTCTGGGAGCAGCCTCCACCCAGCCCCACATGTGCCTGACCCATGCTGCAGCTCCCCCTTGGCACAGCCTGTACCGGCTTTGCAGTCTGCATTTCAGCTATCTGGCATTTTGTCACACAAAGAAATAACTTCTTAGCTTTAAGCAAATGCCTTCCTCAAAGCCCTCCCTGAGCAGCCAGAGGCCGTCACAGCATTAAACAGACCTGTGCCAATAGGTCTTTGCTGCCCGGCTGGGAGACACTTCCAAGTGCTGCTCCAGCGAGCACACAGCTGTCAGAGATTTGTTACCCCTTGCTCCTGTTCAGGTCCAGCACATCCTGCTCACAGCACTCCTGTACACCCCAAAGGCTCTGCTGGCAGGACAGTATTTTATCACCCATGTATCCATTTGGTACTTGGTGTTAGGAAAAAAGGGACTGCCCAGCACTTGCCTGACCACTGCCAAATACAGCAAGTTCCTGCATATCACTGAAAGGAAAGAACTGGACATACCTGCAGAAAAGGGACCTCAAACTCAAGGGAGCATCTCTCAAATGTTGCAGTCAGAAGCAAATACAGAAGCAAAGGGCTCTCTCTGAACATCAGCTGTGTGTTTGTACACTAACAGTAGAGCTCTCATCCAGAAATGCACCACAAAATGCTCGGCACAACCATTTGTGTTCTCTGGTCAACCGTGACTGAGGTGCCCTAAGGGAGAGCTGCAGCCCTGGTCACCTCAGAGCCACCACGCAGGGTGACCAGGAATGCCTAGGGCAGGCACAGGGGCACTCAGGGCTGCATGAGCCCCAGCAGCCAGTTCTAATCACAGACCCAGTACTTTGGGAGGGAACATTTAACCAGAGCAGGAAAGGCTGAGGGCTGTGAACTCTTTACATTGGATTTTGACTGGACTTTGGATTTTTCACTGTACCAGAAGTTTAAGCATCATGGAGATGCTCCAATTTGGAATTCCTGAGCACAGAAATGATAAGCACTGATACACTGAGAACTATTACACTGTGAAGGCAAGGCAGGTTTCTTTTTAAAAAAACAAAGCCTCTTGTACAAGGTCACAAATTTAAAAGAGCCATGAAGCAACAGAAGACACCCCCCAAGAATGCTGGGGGTTAAAAATAGGGTACCTCACACTGCTGGCTCCTGGCAGATCTGGCCATCCCTCCCTTCAGCACAGCCGGCTGCAGAGTCAGCAGGGACACTGCAGATGCTGGAGGGGACGCCAGCCACAGGCACTCCCAAAGCCAGCTGCAGCAGCTGACACTGGGGCTGCTGTGTGTGCTAGAGGAGACATGGTGATTTCTCCCCGCCCTCCCCAAAGCGATTGTCAGGGGTTTTAAAGCGAGTTGAAGCCATGGTGAGCAGCTCCACCCTGCTCCAGCCACACATCCAGCCAGTGTCCTCCTGTCCTGGGGGCTCAGACAGATCTCCAACCCAGCCAGCACAGGGCAGCAGCCAAAAGGAGCATTCCCTGCCTCTCCCTGCCCTAGAGGTTAATTCATTAGCAACGACCAAGGTCCCCAAACCCAACCATTCTGCCTCAAGAAGTCAGCGACTGGGGGGTGGGGGTGCCTGATGTCCAGGGACAGCGTCCCTTGCCAGCTCACTGCCCATTTACTGCTGGCACACGCTTTTTCCACAGAGAGGCTGGACTGAAGGGACAGTCCATCAATTCAGTGCTCCTTTGCTCTGTGCTGGGACTCAGGATGTGCTTATCCCCTCAAAAACACTCATTAATGAGGGCTTTTCACACCAAAGAGGTGAAGCAGCAGAATTAGTGGGAGCCCAAGCTCATAGAGCCCTGGGATCTCTGATCAACAGCCACACTCCTGGTGTCCACCCGGCCCAGGACCCTGCACCAGGAATGCAGCACCAGAGTCCCCAGCAGCACCTGGACTGTCCTGCCAGGTGGGCAAAACAGAGTCACCAGTGATTCCTCCTGCTGCCAGATACTGCCTGCACAGGACTCCAGCACAGCCAGGGCTGCCAGAGCAGCTGAGAGCCACCCAGGCAGGCCTGGAGCTCCATCCCCGTGGCCATGCACAGCCCTTCCCCAGCCAGGCCCCTGGACACAGGCACCCTGCGGCACAGGACGGTGAGCACAGGCCATGGGAGAAGGGCCAGTGGCATTCTAATTCCATGGCAGGTTTTATAGGAGTGGAAAGCTCTGGGCAACAGGAGCCCAGCTGGGCTTTAAGGCCACACCATTTTTCCCTGCTGGCCTTCGTGTAGAGGATGCAGAAATGGGGTCCCACAGTGCTAAGGAGCCACCAAGCCATGAGGCCCAGGGCTTGCTGCATCACCCAGCAGCCTGTTTGCTACAGGCACCTCCTCACTCACAGCTCCAGAGGGCTCTGACTCCAGCCTGAGGCATGGCAAGCATAGGGAGAGGGAGCAGGTCCCTGGCTGCAGCAGAGTGGGGATGCCAGGATAGAGGTTGAAACCTCTCTGTGCACACATGAACTGGGAACAGGGGAATAGGGAACACAGAGAACCCACACTGCCACTTGTCCTGCCTCTGCAGGATACCCTGCCTACACATCTGCAAAGAGCAGTCAGTCCTCTTCAGAGGGCCATCAGGAAGGGGCTCAGCTCTGAACCATCCGTGCCACAGATTTCTAGAGACAGCAGGCACTTCCATCAGCTCCTGGCACTGCAACAGGTCACATGGACTTTCCTGCAGCCAGTGGCAGGTAAGAGAATGCAAGACTGGACAGACTGGAGCACACAGCACCTCACAGAGCCTGCCCAGCAGCTCAGCACCCCACCACTCCCAGGGCTCCAGGGGATACCAGGACCACTTCAGAACTATATGGACCACAGCTTAGTGAGCACGTATCAGCCAAAAGCTCCTCAGACAGTGAGACAAGCTGTGCTGAAAGGTGCTGCCAAAATAAGAGCAGCAATCCTTTCTGCTGATGCACTGAAGCATCATCCACTTCGTCCTCCTGGATGCAGGGACCTGTGCCTGCAGCACCTCACCCAGATGTGGCAAACAAAGCTCAGCAGCAGCACAAGGAAGTGTCCACTGCACTTGACCACACACACAGGTGGTCAGTGCAGCAGCACAACCACGCAGTGCCCAGGGCGGCTCTAACACCATCAGCCAGCAGGTCAGAGACAAGAGGGGCCTGCTAGCAGAACAGGAGAGGGAAAACACAACTGAAGATATCTAGAGATTTGCATTCCAGAGAGCATTTCTCAGGAATAGCACTTATTGCAGGCAGGCCCCATCCCTCCTTGCTTTTAAACACTCACTGTGGCAGTCCCCAAATGCCGATTCTGCTGCTCTGGGACTACAGGGTCTGTTCTGCCATCTGCACTCTGCAGCTTTGTGTCTGGGCTGGTTTGGGCTCTGCAGCCCTGAGTGTCTCTAGGAGAGAGGCATGGGACATCCCAGACCACGGATAACAGGCAGAGAGGGGAAGGGAACTGGGCTGAACTGGGTGCCACAGAATTCCCATCCCACAGCAGTGACCAGTCCCTGCACCCCTCCCCCTGTTCAACACTGCCCTTTCTGCAAGGTTTGCTCAGGGTTATCCAGCATAGACATGGAATTAGGGCATAAATGTGAACCAGACAGGAATTAGCCAGTGCCACCAGGTCACAGGCTGCTCCCCTATCCCTCCTCCACATGGGATGTTACCCTGCTGCTCTGCAAAGCAGCAAACTGCAGGGAGTGGGGGATGCCTTTGGAGGAGACACATAAGGAATGATGGCAAACCCTCCATGTACCCACTGCTGTAGCCACTTCTAAGTGCACCATGGGTATTAGCATTAATCAAAGTGTTTAGCATAATTAGGGAGGTCAATTTAGTTTTTCTCCAAGCTAGCAGTTTCTAGAATCTCCTGCAGAAGTAAGTTCCACCAGCTAATGATGCACTGCATGAAATATCCTCTCCCTTCACCATCACTTCATGC
Organism: Aleadryas rufinucha; assembly: GCA_013397815.1. Classification (NCBI taxonomy): domain Eukaryota; kingdom Metazoa; phylum Chordata; class Aves; order Passeriformes; genus Aleadryas; species Aleadryas rufinucha. The sequence goes on from VZTH01002922.1 coordinate 19,499, forward strand.
ACTGCCACATCACTCAGAGGATGGCATATGTGGATGCTTTTAACTCGCTTCCCTGCCACTGCAGAAGTCCAGGGAATCTCAACACACCTCCTCAAAGTCACAGCCAGTCAAAATCCATATGGCCAGAAATGGCTGGAAACCATGGCAAACTGAATCTCTTCTTGTCTATGTCAGAGCTCAGCAGCTCAAATGGGCTATTTTAGGTTATGCTGATTGCTGAAGCCCCAAATCCAGTCATTCCCAAGCATTTGCTCACGTGTCACAGGAGACGCATCTCAAGTTCTCCATGTACAGGCAGCAAGCTGCACCTTGAGCACAAAAACAAGTGCAATAACCCAAGTCTTGCCATCTCAGAAGGGCGAGCGTGTCAGTCCAGCACGGCACAAACAGCACTGTGACTCTGTGGGACTCCCCACATGCCTCCCTCTCAGCCCAGGGACCTCCCCCCAGCCCACCAGGAACCACTTTGTCCACGACTTTTTGACAGCTCCAGGAACAGGAGTTGCTCCCCTACAGCAGAATCACATCTAAAGCTTTGGGGAACCAAGCCCACAGCATGGTCCACGGGAGGTTTTGCAAACACTTCCCAGTTGCTGAGGCATTATTGGCACATCCCCACTGGTGGACAGTCCTGGAAGCGGGGTGGAGGGGTTACCATCATTGTAAGTGTGCCACTAAACACTGTTCACAGAAGAGCTGGCCAAGAGGGTGCTGAAAACACTGATGGCAGCCAGCAGCTTGTCAGCACAGAGTGTGATAACAGGAACAGGCCTATGCTGATGGCAGCAGTTGCTGCGTTCCCCAGCACAAATGGGGCTCCCAGGGAATTGCTCCATCCCCAAGAACAGAAGCAGCCAACAATTCTGCAGCCCACCTAAAATTTTGAGAAATTGCCACCATCGCTGCCAACAAAACCCCCCTCAAGGTAAGAATTAATTTCTCCATCACTTTGTTCAGCATCAGGATTTTTATCACAGTTTTCAGTTACTGTACCCCGAATTTTACCTGATGCAGGAAATCTGCTACTCTCCCTTGCTCACAGGAAGATATTCCGCTGTTTTAGGCAAGAGCAAGCACTCAGTGATGCCACCAGGAGCTGCAGAGGTGGTTTTCTCAGGACATTATGAAAAACTCTCCCCACACCCAGATGACGAGGGATTCTTTGTAAGCCGAAAACAAACCCCACCCTGTAGCCATAGGGCCAGGGAAAGCACATGTGTCAGCAGCTGAGGAGACAGCACTGAACAGTCTCTGCACCTGGGAGTCGGGAAGGCATCGGGCTGGACTCATCTCCCAGTGAAAAATTCCAGCCTTTAGTCAACACTCTTTCCACTTGGACAGTGGCTGTCAGGCAGCCAGCACCCAAGATTTACCTCTTCAAAGCTACAATCATCAAGAGGTTTTAATAGCCAGATTCAATTGAAGCTATTTCCTCCCTTAAGTATGTACAAACCAAGATGTGGTAACATTATGCTAATACTGAAGAATCAAAGTCAAAATTGCTGGGAAACTTCTGTTGGCTGAGGCACAGGACAAGCTTTGCATGTTAGAGAAAGCTACTCCATATTCTATTTCACTGTTTAACATGGCATTATCCATAAGATTTAAAAAAATCATATGAACAAATGCAGAAAAGGCTGTAGCAGGCTGCTCCCTCTTCATTAGCATTAAATTTGACAGTGGTTCAGCTGTTGCAGCATAGCCTGGTCTGATCTGGAGAGGAAGGGAAGTCCTCAGACTCAGAGCACGCAATTAAGCAAATATTCCAACCTTTTATTCCCTTTGGGTAGGGTGCCAGGAAGCTTTGGAAAGCTGCGCTCATTGCTCGGATTGCTGAGGGCTCCCACCTGAACTAACCATGGACCCTGCAGAGCACAGAGCTTTCCTCCCTGGTGACAGAGGCACATGGAGGAGCAGTGCCATGTGTCCCCAGTGCCACTGCTCACACTGTTCTCCCAGAGGCCAAGAGTCCCCAGCTCTGTATCCCTAAGGATTTCAAGTATCACAAGCACTCCGTGAACAATGGATACCCCAAGGGAGGGGGTATCCGGAGCAAACCCGGCACTTTCTGGAACACTTAATTTCAGGAATCATGCAGGCATCTGACAAAAGAGCCACTGTGCAGCTCCAGCTCTGAAATCAAAGAGCACAACACATCCCAGGCGTGCACCCAGAGCCTTCTCCAAGCACATCTGAGGCTCCAGTATCTGACCTACATAGCTTCCAGCCACCACCAAGTCTGCATCTTCACAGCTTGGTCTGCTTTTCCTGCAGGCTCCAAAACACCACATTCCTGGTTCGAAGGCCTGAAGAGTCCCCATAAGCTTTCAAGTTCAGAGCCCAGACCACCACTTAGCCACAAGTATGGGTAGCAGGTCTGGATTCAGGGGTGCAGTACCTGTTTGCCCACAGGCCCGGCCCCTCCAGCCTGCAGAACCAGCCATGAAGGTATTCCAAGGATCTGAGACCATTAACTGGGAAAGGGACATGGGGAGAGGCTAGAGCACAGCTCTATTCACCACATCTAGTGAACAGATTTTAGTTTTAGGCCACAGAGCTGAAGGCACTGGCTTAGTCATGCTGTTCCCATGGAACTGAGACCTACTCCCTTCTGACCTGCTGTCTGGAATTCGGAATGTGACAATGACTCCCTGGCCTTCTATGGAGGGTTATCAGTGAACCCCAGCCTCCAGCAAAAGCATTAAACGTCACCGGAGCATTCCCTGCTGCTTTCAGGAACCTGCTCACCGTGGAACAGACCATTTTCCTGCCTTGGAAGCTATGTGCCAAAAGCCTTCTTGGCTTCAGTTCCCACCTTGCTTATATTTATTCCTGTTTCCAAATGAGTGATCTCCTCTCCCTCCACTCCTTTCAACTTAGCAGTTGTGCAACTCCAGCTACAAAATAAACACCATCCACACCAAATTCAGAAATCTTAGGGTGTTCTGCAGGATATTCCAAAAAGCTTCCTCCCAGGACTTCACCTGTAAACACCAAGTACCAACCAGCCAGGTGAAGCAGAGGCATTTTTGCTTTTCCTCGTCTGTGGCTTGGCACTGGATGGTAGAGGGTGAATGGCAGGGTAGGGAGCAGGTAACAAGGGATTTAGTGGCTTAAGAAAGGTGATGACAATGATCCAGCCAGACTGTTTTGAAGGTATTCCCGCAAGAGACAGTTTACCAGAGGTGTCTTTGGAAGAAGCCACTCCTTGCTTAAGCACAGCAATGGGACCTTCCCACAAAACAGTGTTCACTTGGTCTCCCCGAGCCTGAAAGGCCTCCAGAGCCTGCTGGGAAACACACCAGCCCAGCTATTCCACAGTCCAAGGAGCTCTAAACACATGAGCAGCCTTGAAAGACGCCTATCCACAATGCTCTGTTTTCCTCTTCATCCTCAGTTCTCCCTCCCAGCACATTCCACAGAGCTCAGGCACCTGCACCCACAGCAGGCGCCACAAGGAGCACTGGGGCTCAGGAATGCAAAGCCCCTGCTCCAAACAAGCACTTTTGTCAGCTCTAAAGTGACCTAACCAGGAAGTACAACAGGGCCACAGCAAAAATGCAGGATCTGCTGGACTCAATCTAACAGAAAACATCAGTCCAAGTGACATTCCAGATAGGAATTTATGGGGCTTTTGCTACAGGTCTTCAGAGTTACAATCCTGCCCAAGAGCTATGTGCCAGCCTTTGAACACACTCAGAGGTTCAGCAGGCTGGTGATGTTCCAACCATGTCCATACCCATCCCTTCCCCTTGCTCCCAGCCCAGGTCCCAGTGCTCTGGCAGCTGCTACGACTCCGAAGCACACAGGGCAAGTTCTTCCTGCAAGGGCAGATGGAGGGAACAAAAACTGATCCTTGCAGGCACCTCCTCACCCAACCAAGGCCAAAGTGGTTTTGGAGAGAACCAGCTCAAGATTTCTAAAACCTGACTACCAAGAGCTGGCACACCAAGGAAAGAATGCTGCCTTCAGTTCTCCGGGAGAAATCCCACCTCTACACTTCTCTGAAAATCCCAGCTGAACTGTGAAGATTGCCCAGGGCTGGAGTTATTCCTCCACTTGGCCATCTCCCCACACTTGGCCTGGGAACAATTTTAGACTTGGAATGCATTACTGCATTCAAGCAGCCACTCCTTGTCGTGCCAGTTGTCCAACCCCCAGACCAGCTGGAGGATGAAATTCCTAGGAATAGCAAAATGTCAATCTTTGGATGCAGGGCTTTCCAGGGCAGGCACCAGCTCGGCCTCTGCTGTGTTCAGCTCAAAAGCATTGCTGAGAACAGCTACTGTGGCCTCCTAGGACAGACTGACTGTGTCAGCTACTTGGGGTTAGTCCAGCAAGTGCTTTCACCTGAAGTGGCCTCGTGAAACAAGAACCACCAGCCAAAAATAACCCAACAGTGAGCACAGACACAGCCCCAGAGCAGCACTGAGCTTGTGGGATACAAGAGTGGGATCAAGGAGCAGGTCTCCAACTATCTGCTCAAGGGGTTTGTTTGCCAGAAGGAATCCTCCATCAGACTGTGGCAAAATACACCAGAACACGGTGCCACCAAGGGGGACATGGCTGGGAAGGACACAAGGACACTGCTCTGCTCTTGTCACAGGCACAGACCCTCAGCACATACAGTGGTCCTAGTGCCACCTGTACAGGGACTGTGCACTTGGGGTCCCTTCTGATGTCTGTGACACTACACTGGCAAACAAACCCACCCAATCCCTGCTGCTACAGTTTCCTGGAAAGCACTTTGAAGAAAACACTGGGGTTGTTTATGTAGCAGAGGCCCAGTTTCAGAGGAAGCGCTGCCCACTCAAGTTTCTTGGACATGGGTCGTGTCAGAAGCCTCAAGACAGACACAGTGGATACTGACTGAAGATGAAGGTCAGTGCAACAAGGTGACTCCATCACACATCTCCTCTGTAGGGTTCTGGCAGCCAGGCATGATGAACACTGTGAACTTGCTGTCAGCAAGAGACTGATCCTGCAGGGAGAAGTCCTATCCAGTGCTGGAAACAGGGAGGGCTTAAACTCCCACTGCAGCCCAGGTTACTGGGGACCTGGAGCTCATACTGCAGGAATAATTGTCCTCCTCAATATACCTAAAAAAAGGACTGCTCTCAGCTCTGTCACTATATGATAGCAAGAGAAAGAATGTACTTTATCTCCCAACATCCTTTCCAAGGCCAAAAGCAACCACAAACACTTCTGAAGATAAATTAGTGATAAACTGCAGCAAGCAAAGAGGTGGGACAACAACAAGTAAGTGCCTTTAATTTTCACATCTGACTTCTTGTGTTTCCAATGGCACACAGCTGGTGAAGAGCTGGCAGCTCCTGCCTGCTCCAGCCTGTGCCTGGACCCCAGTCCAAGGGGGCTGGTGCACCCCAGAAACACGTGGGACGCAAAGCGTTGCTGCCCTGCAGCCACTGCCCCACAGGGCCCCCGCGCTGCTGCAGGGTGGGGCTCCACCTGCTCCAGGAGCATCCCAAACCCACTGGAGGTGCCAGCTGCTCTGGGATTAGCCTCTTGTAGCCTTTCAGGGAGGCAGAGCAGCTCGGCCAGCCCTTCCCACAGTGCCCATTCCCCACATGCTATGGCTGGTGCCTCCAGCACCACCATCACACCAACAACGCATCCTGTTCTCAGGGGTGTTTCTATTCCTGTCCCAGACGTGCAGCAGACACAGGATGCCTATGAGATGACAGCAGACAAGCTTCATACCTACAAGGGTTGAGATGGGGAAGACAACTTCGCATTAAAGCAGCCATAGGAAAAAAACCCCAACAACCCCCTTTTAGCAAGGGATTCAGTTCTATTCTTTAGCTGTAACCATGACGCAGCCCAGCTGAGGAAACAAAACAGCAACACATTATTTTGGATACTGCTTTGTAAACAGATGTGTAGCCAGTTATCTAATTGTGGGAACGTGGATGTGAGTAGGCTTGGAGGGAGCAGCAGAGCATTTGTAGGCTTATTTCACTGCAAGCTCGCAGCAGTTTGCATCATCTCCATCAGGAAATTTCCACGGACTGCAATGTCAGCATCTTGTGCTGCAACACACCTGAGAGAATCTGTGAGGTGCCATCTCCCTTGGATACCACAGGACTGTCCCCTCCTACTCTGGCCATTAACAGACACAACCACGAAGACAGTTACAGGAGGTATTTCCTCAGCAAATTGCTAATTACATTAATTGACAAGACATCTGACAGCTGCTCTAGAGCCTGGTGGAAGCTGGGCCTCCTTCTCCCTGTAGCAGGAATGCCTTATCCATGGGGAGAGGGTGTAACAGCAGTGAGTCACCTTACAGACACACAGGCCAGCCCTGGGACAGAGCTCATGCCAGCACAGCCTCCTGACTGCAGGGGGATGTGTCTGCCCCGGCAGCTCACACCAGGCAGTCAGCACTGGCACTGCTCCAGCACCACGGAGCCCACTGAGAAAACACAGAGCAACACTGAGCACAGGTGCTCTGCACAAGGTGACACAGCCAGCACTCGTGTGATGGGATCCACGGACAGAGGACCACAGTCAGAACTGCTGAGCTCAAAGGAAACACAGAGTAGCCCAAGACTAGGGTGGCACAATACAGAACATTGAACTGTGCTTGCTCTCTGCACTGCCACACAAGTGTCACTGCCACACAGCCAAGGGACAGCAGCAGAGCTGGGAACAGCAGAGCCAGGGCCCTTTTCCTCCCACCTTCACCTGCCCCCCTCGGTGCTGAGCAGCCACTGCCCACGCCTAGGTGCCAGATGGGCACATACAGCCCCCACTCCAATGGAGGTGGGGGAGCTGGGGGGCTCAGGTCTGAGCTCTGTTAACATTCCACTCATGAAGGACAGAAGATCCAGGTAACTTTTGGTTTCTCTAGGTCTGGAACCCAAGCATGTTCCTTTGCAATACAAATATTAGTATTGTGTTAGATTAAGTACCAGCTGTCCTGAGAGCCAGGATGACATCCCAAATCCAGCATGCCCTCCTAGGCTGCTGTCCGGCAGGACCCATGTCTGGCACAACATCTCCCCCCAGGACTATTCAGTCTGAGTGTTTCAGAAGTGCTCCCTGTTCAGAATTCAGGGACAGAGTTCAATGCTATGGCAATGCTGAAGGAAACACCCTGATACAACTATATTGGGAGTTTTGGCTAAGCTGGTGAATTTTCCACAGGAGCACCAGTGCACCGCAGTTCTGCAGGCACAGATGTGCAAACCGAATTTCAGTGAGTGGTCAAGAATGGACTGGGAGGCTGAGTACCACCTTCTAAACTAAAAGCACGCTGGAATTTGTCTTAAGGACTTCAGTCTGAGCTTCCTCTTTGCTCACTTCTGCAGTGATCTTACAGTATGAAGATGATTTAGGGGAGATCTTAATAGGGTATGAATTCACATGGTCGCTGGAAGCCTCACCTTACCAGGCTGCCTTTTCTTCCATCAGTTCCATCCCAAGATGCTTGTCCTTGGCCTGTCCAGGCAGACTGAGCAGTACCCCACCTCCTCAACACACGTAGCACTTCCTAAAGCTAGAGGTGGGCTCCCATGAGCTAATGATCCTGCAGTTCCTTATCCAGGCTGTTATCAGAGGAATAATGCTCTCAGGAATCTAAGGAGAGAACTGTGTTATGGTTTAATTCAGCAGCCCCTGCCAGAATGAACCACTGTGCTTTAGGCTTTGGTTCTTGCACACCAGATGTCAGGAGTTTCAAAACACTCCAGTTATCTGACACTTAGATTTCCCACATGCAGTATATATTCTCTGTAAGGATCAGAACAGTGCTTAGCTACTGTTAGTTGTAAGAGCAATAAAGTGCAAAGAGCAATGCCATTGAATAATAATTGCTTCTGCAGCTGGGAAGCCCTCAGTCTGGCTGTGGCAGGTTTAAGTCAGACTTTGTCCTGCCAAGTCCCACTGGCATTGGGAGTGTGCAGCCCCTGGACAGAGGAATGCTGACCTGTTGGCTCCCTGAAGGTACCAGAGAACAAGAAGACAAACTAAGCAAACCAGAAGGTACAACCTTAAACTCTGGAGAGAGACCACACATCAAAAATCCCCAAACCACTACTAAGTGTAGGCTTCCCTACATTATGATGACCCATCTGTCCCCCACTTTCCCCATCCCTGTCCCCCTTCCTGCCAGTGAGCACTGTGGGGATCTCTGTGCAGCCCACCAAGGTGAGCAACAAGCACCTACTGCCCCTCAAGACCAGAAACACAACCACAACACCAGCACACACCATAAAGCAGCTGCACTCCGAGGAGCAGGTGCAGAGCTGGAATCACAACACTTGAAGAGTCATCTCCCATATGTTTGAGAACATGGGCCCAGAGTTTCATGCCCTGGTGCTTAACAGGATACCAGGCAGCAGTTCAGATGTATTAAGCACTCTACTTTATCAATACTAGAAAAATCAGACTTCCCAATCAGAAACTTCTTGTTAAGGAGATTCACTTGCTTGTCTTATCAGTGAGAGTTCACCATAAAGCCAGCTAAGAAGTTTATTCACAAATCTCACCTGCAAGAGGAAAAACGAGTTCTACCTTCAGTTTTTAGTTACTGGAACATGCAGAAACTGTGCAGAGACCAGAGTTCCCACATGCACAAGCTCCACTGTAGAATGTGCATAGTTCCCCCTTCAGCAGCTCCTTGCTGGACTATTTCCTTCCTACGTTTCTGACTGTAGCTACTTGAAAACCCTAACTCTGACCTTCACCACTTGGAGATGGAGGAAAACAGCAACCAAGAATTCAGAACTGCAGTCAGTACTGCCCAGCAAGAGAACTCCACTGGCAGCCTTCCACGCCTGTGCACTGGACCTCGACATGTCACACAAGGCCAGTTCCAAATCTAGGCAGCCATAAGCACCACGCTCCAAGAGCAGGGCCAGGTCTGGCAGGAATCAGCTGTCGTACAGATGGATGGCTCAGAGAACCTCAGTACAAGAGGCCAATCGAACAGCAGCCACTGCCCCTTCATATGAAGACGTGTGTTAGTGAGCTGAAGCCAAGTGCACATAGAGAACGTGCGGAATAGGTGAGCTTAGGGGTGCTCGTGGCACAGCACACAGAGGTATTCCCAAACCAGCACAGGCCAGCCTCCTCCTGAATACATTCCCTCTCCAGGAAAACCTCAAAGCACTTCGAAAACCTGGGCATGGGCTTACGCGTAGGTTATGGCTTCTGGAGGTGACTTGGAATCCCAGGAAGATTTGGGTTGGAAGGGACCTTAAAGCCCATCCAGTTCCACCCCCCTGCCACCAGCAGGGACACCTTCCACCAGCCCGGGCTGCCCTGCCTCTGTGGCCAGGTGTGCAGGCTTTCCAGTTCACCAGCTATTCCCAAGCCTCTGGCAATCCTGCCAACAGGATTAAGCACCGGTCAGCCTGAACAGAGTTAAACTGCCAGCTCAGCTTTCAGCACTAGGAGCACAGAAGTGTCTGACAGCACTGCCAGCTGTGCTTCCCTCCGAGCTTCAAAGTTTCCCACAGCATTGCACAACACATGGTGCAGCAAGTCTGCCTAAAATATGCAAATACTACTGCCACACAAGTGATTCACAGCCCTGAGGTTTGTCACTGGCTGGACAAGGAGATCTTTAAGACTGAAAGCAGCCAAGTGCCACCCTTGCCCACTCTGTGGTCACCCCATATCAGTACACAGAGTTCAGTGAGTGTAAAGAGCTCAGGCACCTTGGCTCACTGAAGTATCTTCCTTCTGCTGAGGGTTTAGAAAAGCACAGACAACACAAAGAGCCAATGCATTTTTCTCCAAAGCAGCAGGAAGGACTCTCTTGTCTTTTGCCACTCACTGACCAGTTACCAAGAGGTAAAGAGATACCAAGGGAAAAGTCCTGCTCTGTGTGGCAGCTTGTCCAGATGGGAACCTGAGGCTTCCACACATTGAGTAACTTCACTTTTCTACTCATCTGCTTAAGAGCATCCGCCAGCTCTGCAGCCTCTCATTCTGTTTGCTTTGAGCACAAATCCATATTCGTTAACCTCCATCTCTGGGTGATGCTTGCAGAAGCTGTCACCTGTATAGGAGTACACCAGGCCATGGCTGCAACAGGATCAGGCAGCTCTGGTTTCACAGCCTTTATCAGAGATCACACACAACAATTTGATGCCTGCTACAAGCCAGGACCTGGAGACAAGCAATCTGTTGGCTTGCAATCTGAACAAGCACTCAGTGTCACAACCCTGAACCAGCTCCTGCTGCAAGAATGCCCAAAACTTCAGTGCTGGGAAGATGCCCAGAGAGACTTGTAGCAATTTTCACTACTTCATCTTTCAGGCAGGAACGCCATTTCCCTGTATCTCGTATATTTTTGCAGTTATTCTGCAAAATTGCCAGTGCCCACTCACTCATTCTTCCCTTTTAAGTCTGGACACTGCTTACCACCATGTAGGTGACCATCTTCTACAATGACTGCTTTTAAAACTTGTCTGAATTTCAGAGAACTCAGCAGGGCACCACATTAATTTGCAGAACAATAGGTTTTATGTTTCTGTTCCCATCCTCAAGCACTCAGCCTGCCTTGGTTGGCACCTCAGCTTTTCCTTCTTTTCCTTTTTCAGAGGCCAACTGAGCTCACCTTCAAGGAACCTCCAGGTCCTGAGGGAAGGGGTTTGGCACAGGGGAGAGGACATCACCCAATGCATTTGGAAAGTTAAAACACTCTCTGTGCAGCCCTGCAAGGGGAACCAGATAACAGCTAATCCTCTAGGGCTCAAATTTGGGGGATAAGGAACTCCACACAGTCTTATTCTGAGAGAATAAACCATTTCACAGTGACTTGCTCATGTAATAAAGGAATTTGATGAGGTTAACTGTTTAGACAAGCCCATGAGTAAGGACAGAAGGACTAGTTTCCTTCCAGGAAGCAACCTATTCATAGCCTTTAATGGAAATCTCCAAATACTTGGGAATTAGTTGTTTTGCTGTATAAAGGGAAATTTCATCTCACCCTTCCCATAGATGTAGTTCTCTACACAGAAGATGGAAAACATGATACTATATAGCTAAACCTACAAACCATGCACAGTTTGTAGGTGAGCTTTTAACTCCTTTCCTGAACAGCCTCTGTCTGCCCACTGCAGCCATAAACAGTGTCAATCTCAGACCTCCATGCAGTTATTTTCTCCTCTACAGTAACCAGAGTGCTGAAGTCAGAGTCGAGTAGCCTTGGAATGGCCTTGCAGCCACCAGGACAGATGTGACCAGTGTCAGGAGAGAATGAAAACATGTCCTACCCTCTGTTGTTTTAAGCAATGCTGGTTAAAAAGCAGATTTTAGCGTCTTTAGCCAGACAGCAGCTACTTTAAAAAACAGCAGCACTATAAATTAACATGATTCAAATGCAACTGGCCTTTCAGTCACATTTTTCCCCTAAACAGGACATGTATCAAATGTTTCAAGGGAACAGACAACGTGAAAAAAACCCTTTGTCTTCATGCTATGAGCTGTTGTAGCCTTTCATCCTGAAGACCCAGCAATTCAGAAGAAAAACTAGGGAAAAAAACCCCAGATGAATCCATCAGCAGAACTGCTGGAAAACAGTTTTGATTTTTTCAGGAAAACAGCCACAAATTTCTCTCACGCTGAAAAAGTCAACTTGTTTCAGCTTCCACATTACATGAAGTTCTGTCCTTTTTGCCTGAATACAAGGTTGCTTAAAGCAAGCAAAGCTCAAGGGAGCTGATGTACTTGCCAAGGAAGTGTCAACCCTGACAGACGATAACTTGGAGCAGCCCCAGCCAAACTGTGCAGGTGCCATGCACGGGGTCCCTGCTGAGCAGTGGGACCAGCACACAGCACTAGGAGAGCCCCCCAATCTCACCCAGAGACACCCCACAAACAGGGCAAATCTGCACGTCCACCCCCTAACACCAAACATTGCTAACAGAACAGTTACAGGTAACAAGCTTCTGTGATGGGTATGACACAACCCTCTGTCAAAACCAAGAAATAACTAGGAAGCATCAGCTCCCTGCTTGCCAGGCCAGGCACTGACACCACCCTGCCTCCCATTAATCAGGAGGAAGTTAGTTAATACTTGAGTAGGCGATTACAGCTCAGGGTGGAGGATGGAGTACACTGTGCCATGCTCTCAACTAGAATCCTTACAAAAAAATTTTTAAAAGATAAAGCTGAAGACAAATGCACAGCAAAGGCAGTACAGAGCAGAATAAATCCTCACAGTGTTTTGGTGACAAATCATGGTATTTCAGGAAATAGGAAGGAAGTCCCCATTGTTTTGGCAAAGAGTAGAATTAAGCCATGCAATAAGCCAAATTCTCTGCTACATCCCCACCTCTGCTGAGCTCACACAGACCGTGTTGGCTCTCCTGGTCTCATCACCCAGCTCACCCCACTGGCTTTCCACAGAGGAAACAGCTGTCTCAGAAGTGCTGGAAAGGCAGGAGACCCTGAAAAAACTCTTCCAAGTCACAGCCTGGTGAAACACCAGCTTTTCTGACTGATGTCAGGGCTGACAAAGCTCAGTGTCCCTGTCCTCCAGCCCAGCAGCACCAAGCCCGGTGCTGTGCCCAGGATGTAACTCAGTGGGTGCCTGGGTTTTTAGCACCACAAGCATTTGCCAACGGGGCCCAAGTACAGCAGCACAGCAACTGCTGGACATCTGGGGCTTCCTGGCATTTATTTAAGTGAGCTCACCAACACACGAGGCGATAGAGACAGTTTTGAGAAGGAGGGTATATGAGCTCTTTTCTGCCACCACCACTCAGGTAACAGCCTTAAAATCACAGCTGTAATTCAGGCTCATTTCAAAGCTCCATATCCTCCCTGAAGTCTATTGAGCTCTTCTGCTTTTTGCTCCAGCTATTGATTACTGGGGTGGATGAGGTGAGGGGGAACACAAGCAACTGCCTCCCAGCCACTTTTCAGTGATGCCACATCTCGTGACATCACGACTGTCTCCATGGTAACACAGCAACACAACTGAATTGAAACAGGAGGAGGCCAATTAGAACAAGAAAGCTCTTTTGTGGCTGGAACCATAGTAATTAGCAGAAATAAGAGAAACCATTATAAAAAAGACATCGTTGTAACAATAAAAACCTTGCTTTTAGCTTGCTAGGTGAAACCAAAGCGCATATATATATATATATAAAAAATCCCTTCTAGACTGGAAAACCCATGATATCACTAGCTGCATTCCCAGCTCCACAGAACACTGAGCACAGCCTGGATCCGAGAGATCACTTTTCATCTCCCCTCATGTCAAGTTCCCCTTTCCTCTGGAGCCTCCTCACATTTTTAGGAGGCTGCTCAGCTCTTCAGCTCAAGCAGAGCCCCCAAGCTGAGGTGCCTTTCAGCTTGTCACAATTAGCACACACACGTACGTGGGGGCACACACAAAAGAAACCAACCCCAGGCCGCCAATCCACAGTGACTCACACCAGCTAAGGCTCCACCCTCAGGGGTGAAGCACACTCAGGGTTTGGAATGGATGATATGAACAAGATCTGGACCCTCTAAATATCTACGATGTTTTGTTTTCAGCCTCCAAATGAGAGACGCACAGGAGCAATCTCAGCTAGTGCCAGTTACACTGTGACAGTGCCAAATCTGACTCCAGCTGAGCTGCACTCCCCATCCTGTGGTGCACGCTGATCAGGAAGCACTTGCTGCAGTCCCAGAGATGAGGCAGCTGCTCTATTGCTCCGGAGTGGCCAGAAGCAACTCACAGCTCTAGGAATTCCCCAGGGAGAGCAGCTGCTTGGAGTGTTCCACAGTCAGGCTCTCAGCCTGAGGCACCTCCACTTCGGCCGTACATTCAGCCCATTAAACACCAGTGACACACCATACACTCACCATATTTTTCTTTTCTTAATCAAGCCTGAAAGCTGCAGGAGGCCAGGAACAAGCTGAGCATAAACTTCCCAAGAAAAGAAGCTTGAAGGTGTGAGGCACAGCACAAAGTCAGGGCATGTGGAGTGAGGAGAGCAGCACCCAATACAGCCACTGGAGCACAGCAACTCTGCACACACTGGAGGTTAAACCTCCACAGGTAACGCTGCTTCCCACAGCTCCTGGGAGCAGCCGTGTCGTGCTCCTCTCCTGCAATTCCATGGGAAAGTGAGACATTCACTGCTGGCAGGGAAGGCAGAGCACACAGGTCCCTAGTACTGGCACACTCATGGCATGTGGAGGCAGGGCAGCAATCTGCTTGGCAGCTGCTCTGTGATAAGAGGCACAGCTACCTAAAACTGAGTCACCTTAGGAAAAAAAAATGCTAAAAAGCATCACACCATAAGAATTAGGATAAATTAGATTTAACAGGTACCCTCAACAACCACAGCAGAAGCATTTTTCAGTTATAATCCATTCAAGTCAGAGTCTCTGTACATAACCCTTGTACCAGCCCCTACACCTGTCAGGTGAGGTTATTTTGCACGCAGCAGCAGAACTTGAGGTAAGGCACTAACAGTGACTGGGGTTCTTGCTGGGGGTCACTGTTAAAAATGAGCCATCCTCTGGCACACACCTGAGAAATGGGACAATGGGATTTCCTCAAGCCACTGTCACCTCTAAGCACAGTTGGTTCAAAGAGCAGACACCTTTTGGCACATGGCTTCTGCAGAGCTGCACCCGAGCGGCTCCAACTTCCAAATGGTGGAGATTGACCCTTCAAAAGGCATGGGTTCATTTTTTCGTACATTCTGGACTCAGTGCTCCTGCTTCACCAGCTCGTTCACCCAGAACTGCAATCACATGCACCTGCTGCCTGCACACACACCATCACCCACACCCAGAGCATGTTTGCTAACAGAGCGGGAACTAGCACAGAGCAGAAAACATGATTTTCTGTGTGAACCAGGCCTTGCAGCAGTAGAAAAAGCCATTAGCTACAGAAGGGAAAGAAATAGGCAGAGGCAGAAATAACGGCTTCAGAAATAACCAGCCTCTAAAGTTATTTTTAGAGCTGCCTCCCCCAACACTCAAGATATTCAGAGCCGTTGAAAAAAAATATAAATCAAAGGTAAGTGCACAAATAGCACTGCCAGGAGAAAGCAGACAGTGCTTCAAAGTTACTGCTGCCAGAGATGGCCTGGTTCTCTTCCATTCAGAGCAGCCTTGTTAGCCTGGACTCTGCTTTGCTGTGCCACAGCGAGCTCAGGGGATCCAGCCCATGTGTGCTGGGCACTGCAGGATGGCGCCAGCTGGGCACTGCTCCCTGGGACTGAGCGCAGCCTGGACAGGGGAAAGGACAACCAGTGCTTCCATCCCCTTTGGACAGTGCACTGTTATCGATGAATCAATTAGGTTGGAAAAGACCTCTGAGACTGAGTTCAACCTGTGACTGAACACCACCTTGTCCACTAAACCATGGCTGAATGCCACATCCAGTCTTTTGNCCGCAAAGCGCGCCCGGCGCCGGGCCGGAGCCGCCCCCAGCACCGGGACCCCGCCCGCTCCCGCTGCGACCCCCGGAGCAGCGCAATCCCGGCCCCGTTTGTGCACCCGTGGGAAATCGACTCTGAGCACGTCTTGCAAGCACTGGGCATCTCCCAGCTCCAGCCCACGGCTCCCGGGGCCCAGCCGGCTCCTGCTGTCACAGAATCACTGAATCACTTCGTCTGGAAAACACTTCTGAGACCACCGAGTCCAGCTTGTGACCCATCCCTGCCTTGTCACCAGCCCAGAGCACTGAATGCCACATCCAGTCTTTTGTTAAACACCTCCAGGTGACTCCACCACTGCCCTGGGCAGCCCATTCCAGTGCCTGACCACCCTTCCTGTGAAGAAATTCCTCCTAACGTCCAACTTAAACTTCCCCTGGGGCAGATGAAGACTGTGCCCTCTCCTCCTGTCCCTGTTCCCTGGGAGCAGAGCCCGACCGTCCCCCCCGGCTGCCCCCTCCTGTCAGGGAGTTGTGCAGAGCCACAAGGTCCCCCCTGAGCCTCCTTTTCTCCGGGCTGAGCCCCTTTCCCAGCTCCCTCAACTGCTCCTGGTGCTCCATTCCCTTCCCTGGAGAGCCGGGGTGATAGCCTGGGGCTGTGTCCCTGCGCACTGCCAGAGCCCAGGCCGCTCTCGGAGCGGGAGCCGGAGCTCCCACAGCCCGGCCGGGCGCGGGCCCGGCCCCGCTCCCGCTCTGCCCCGGGGGCTGNAGCTTAAGGACAATGTCCTCTCATTCTGTTGCTGGTTGCTTGGGAGCAGAGGCTGGTCCTCGGTCCCTGCCCTGCGGATGCCACTCAAGACCTCAGTTTTATCTCTTAACACTGCACATTTCATCAGTCCTGACACACTACAAACAGGAATTATAGCATCACACAGGTGAACACCCAAAACGCAGGGATCTCTTCTGGCCAGGGCCCACACAGGCCGCCAGTAGGTCTGACATGTTACTGTCAGACCTGCGTGTTCACCAAACCCTCACACAGCTGTGACGGCTGACAGCGAGCAGCATTCACAGCAGCAGCCACATGGGCACGGCCACAGCAGCCACAGCTCCATCCAGGCCTTTGTCTGCCTTCCCCAAAGCCCTGATTCCCCCAGTCAGCTTGGTTCAGTGCTTGACTTGTGCGAGAACAGCTCCAGGGAGGGAGCAGGGCTTGGAGGGCTGCTCTGGCAGCCTCCCCTCAGCACCTGGCTGCTCTGCAGCACTCATCTCCAGCAGGGCCCTCAATGGAGCAGTGATAAAGTTAATGTGTGGCACCACACCGCCGGTAGTGCAACGGCGAGGAGATTGCAGGGTGACAGCGACGCTGACACTGAACCTCTGCCAAGCACAAAGGCCAACAGCAGCAGCACCGTGGCCAAGGCAACCGGCTGCTGGTGAGCAGGGCGCTGCTTCCCAGCATCCAGGATTCCCCGCTCCAGGCCTGGCTCTTGGCACGCTGCGAACCTAAGCATCACTGAAACCAAATACTTTGGAAATAAAGTAGCTGCTTTGTCCAGAACCAGGAGCTCAGGAGGTGCAAGCACTGTCCAACACCCTTGTACTTCCAAGGGATTAGATTAAACATCGGTTCAGGCACGGGGAGAAGTTCTCCAGCTCCATTCCACCAGTACCCGTCTCCCCAAAGCCACCTTCTCCCCTGGAAAGTTCCAGCCCGGGCTGTACAAGGCCGGGCATTACAGCAGTCGTGCGCTGCCAGGGAGCTTGCTGTGCTCAGACTGGCAGCTGTTCAACAGAGCCCACCAAAGCCTGGAAGAGTTCCTGCACAGAAATGGTGTAACTCAGGACCCCATGTTTGGGGCATGATGAGGGATTGAAAAGCCTCAGGGTTCAAACAAGGGAGAGGAAGGTTCCTAACAAAACAGCCACTCCAGTGACCTGAGAGCCCTGCCATAGCATGCTGGCCCATGACCTGTCCTGCACACACTGTTCTCCCCAGAGCAGCACTGACCAGGCTGGCAGCCAAGCATGGACACGGCTCTGAACAAGAGCCTTCAAGAGGGTCCGGGGACTCCCTCGGGGACAATTCCACAGCAGCCTTGGGGACACTTTCTCTGGCTTCAGACATGGGTAGATGGCTTATATATAAGTCCTAAGAAGGATGCAGCATCCATGCTTGAACTTCCCAATTTTAACTTCCAATTCAATGAAGCTGTAGATATGCCCACTCTGGACAGGAAGTTTAGGCTTGGAGATTCCTCCTGCACACAGCAGATGCCTGGCTGGGCTCTGTTCAGGTAGATCTCAATCACTTCCAGAATGGAAACAAAACAAGACAATAATACTTAGAAGTTTGACTACTCTTATGAAAACAACTTCCAATAAAAATTCTCTTTTATCAACTCTTAAATAGCTTTCAGCTTTCATCAAACATCACTTTGCACTATGACGGTGCATCAGAAGAAAGCCATAAGCAACTTCTGATCTCCACTTTAATTCCAGCTCTGACAGACCTGCACCACAGGTACAAATTTACCTTTGAAACATTCACCACTCAAGTTTCTTGGTCAAACTTCAAACTGGAGAGACAAAACAGCAGCTTAAGCTTTGATCTCTTGGAACTAGGTTCAGAAAAGATCACTGCAGTGAAACCTTGATGTCTTAATGAAGAGCACTATATAGGATACACAAGATTGACTGTTGACACATTCTTGATTGTAAATACTAGTGCTAAGGTTTAAAACTTATGCACATTCACTGTTTCCTTTTTGAGCACTGCTGTCTGATGCACCGAGCTACAGCCTGGCTCGGGTGAGTTCCCTCAGAGACTGGTTTCATGTTCTTAGTGTTCCCAGAGGAGCTGACAAACTTCACCCTCCGAGACCCTATAGAGCACTGGGGATAACCCAGTTCCGGCATGCACTGTCTGCTCAGGCGATGCTGCAGCACCTGTGTGGGCATCAAGCACCCTGCCTGTGCCCCAGTAGGTGCACGTGCCCCTCTGCCTTTACTGGAAATTCACACTGCAAGTCCAAGCTCAGCACCAAGGAGGGAAGGAGGAGAGAATCAGAACTCAGATGTCTTCCTAGATGTACAGAAATCTGGCAAGAGGCCTGGCAGTGCATAACCCACAGCCCTGTCCTCTACAGAAATTGAACAGTCTCCAGTCCTGGGGGACCATTAACTCCCCCAGCAATGCCTGTCACCTTCTGTGACAGCAGACTAGCAGCCCACACTGAGCTATGTACACACTGGGACTGCCCTACCTTAAGTTGCCCATTTAATTAGAGACCAGACTCGTGTGGGCAGATGGATCTGAGCACTTACCTCACTGTTTTTAGTGAAAATCACAAATGCTTTTGCAATGGTGCCTTTTGCATTCACCAGCCAGACCCTGGCAGAGCAGAAGTGAAGCTCAGGGCTGAGGCCCAGCTCAGGACTTCAGCCGTGGGGCTGTTGTTCCTCTTGCTTCTCCAGGGGACAGAAGGTTGGTACTTAATGCACCCATCTGCACCAAAGGGTCAGCAATTAATTAATTCTGCAAGACAAATTGAAGTGGACAGAATTTCTAAATATTTTCTCCTCTCCTAAACTGGCACATCTGCAAATAGTTTAACTTTAGCCTGTTTAAAGGCAGCTTATGTCAAACCCTGGCGTCATTCTGCACCCCACTTCTTCCTCTCTCCCAGTGGGAGACCAGGAGAGAAGGGAAAGACTAATTTTTCCATGAGCTCTTCTGGAGAGACCCAAATTCACCATTCCCCACTCCAGCCCTCACAGAACTTTATCCGACAGCCTGAACTCTAATCGCCTTTCACAGCAAACAGCAATCATACTTAGCACTGCTCCCCTCCCTTTTAAATCTGCTCTGATAGGAAACACACTGACAACTTTTCACTGCAGAAATTAAAGTGGATTTTTCTTGAACAAGGCCACCCGCCTGCATAGCCTTAATCCTTCCAACTCACATATGTCCCTGTAACTTGCACTGCTCTGAATCCAATTATGCCTCCTCAATCCATTAAAAAATATTTGAGGCTGTTGTGCAGGTTGCACAGAGCAGGAGTATCAGCTGAAGAGGCACAACCAAGCCCTGCTGCACTGTGGCTCTGCAGGCTTCCCTCTGCAGGTGTGCGTGAAGTGGGTTATGAGAAAAATTAAAGTGGCACAGAGTGACTTTCAGAGTCCAGTGATTAGCTCACTCCAAACGATCCCAGTCTGGGCTCAAACAACAAGAAAATCCATACAGGAGACAAGAACTGACACACAGCTATTTGTAAACGCCTGGCAGTCATTAGTTACCCATGAAAAGCTTTTAAAGTTCTCTTGCTCTGACAGCACGCTCAGCTAGGAGCGCACTCATGGAGCAGCAGGTCTCCCATGCATCAGGCTGGAGCAGCAGAATAACCTCGAGCTGAGCAGGCAGAAGTATCCACAAATGCAAACCACACACACAGATTAAGCACCTGAGTATCCAACTACTGACACACAGAGCTGTGGGCAAAACAAGCTGACAGCGTGTGCTGGGACATGGGCTACGTTTCCACACAGGGACCTGTGGGGCTCCCAGCACGCTGTGCCTGGCTAATCCCATTGGATTCTACAGACAGACAATCCACATTTCACAGAAACCAAGTTCTTCCAGTATCACCTTTTTACTGCCCAGGGTCTCTTTGTCCTTTCCAGGCTGGCATAGTGCACAGCAGTTACACTCCAGCATTTCCAGGGCCACACTACAGATCCCGGGGCCCTCAGCTGCACCCCAAACTTACACTGCCACGACAGAAGTAACAAGCTAGATGCAAAAATAGCATGTGGCAGTTCAGCACTTGCACCTTAAAGATGAGTTTTTAGGTTTCCCACACCTGCCAACAACAGACAAATTCTGCAGATAAACCTCCTTTGAATATCTGGGTACAGACACACATCAATACTTTATCTGAAAGCCAAACAGACTAATTTGATCAATAGTTACACTTTTCTCCACCCCTTCAAGAACATGTAACTTCATAGCACCAAATGCCTATTGGAAGAGCAATTACCAGCACAGTAATTTGGACCCTCTGGAGTCAAGTCTGCCAACTTACACGACTTGGCAATCTGGCTTGTTATCATCCCACATGATCAGAATTTATTTTAGGATTCAATGCCACATGCTGTGGGGTTTTTTTCCTCCCTTTTCTTCTTTTCCTCCCGCAAGTGACAAGCTACAGCCTAGGATTCAGAGGTCCTAATTCCATTCCCATCTCAAACACATTTCCTGTACACCCTGGGGTCAAGGTCTTTGCAGAATAAGTAATACTAGTCCTACCAACAGCATCCCGCAAACAATCCTCCTTTTTGAGCCTCTCAATCAAGACTGGAGTGGAAATTAAGAGCTACATTTACTCACTGCTCATAATCAACCTTAACATCCCCACCCTCCTGCAAGGCACACCAACGCTGAGCTGCACCTGCGGTTAAATCCCGAGGGATTCAGCCTCAACTCCTGCACAGGGCGGGCGGCTCGAGGCTGGGCTGCCACACCAGGTACCTTCAGCCAGGACCTCTTCTCCCAGGCTAAAAAAAGAGACTTTTCAGAGCCAGCTCTGGCCGGGAGGTGCCAGCTCGCTGCGCTGCGAAATGTCAGCCTTCAGCTCCGTGCCTCGCCCAGACAATTCCCTTTTCTTCTCCAGGGGAGGAAGAATCCGAACGCCTCTCCAAAGAAAGGGCCCGTGTCCCCCGGCGGGGAACGCATTTAGTGAGGCGCCGCTTCCTTCCCTGCGGCACCCAGGGACTCCTTAAGGGCCTGAAGCACCGAGCCGGGTACCGGCCTGACCCCGCACGGCCCCCAGGGGACGGGCACAGCGAGGCCGGCACCGGGGCAGCGCCCACCCCCGCCCGGGCCCGGCTCCCCGCGGCGCAGGCGGCATGCGGGGGAGGAGGAGGAGGAGGATGGAGCGGCCCCACACCCCGGCCCAGCCCGGAGCCGAGCGGGGCGGCCCCGCCGCTCCCACGGAGGCCCGGG
>VZTH01002922.1:41001-65130 GCA_013397815.1 Aleadryas rufinucha
GCACCCTCGGGACGCCCGGCACTGCCCAGAGGGGACACGGGCGGCGGCCGCCGCTGCCGCGCCGCCGCTGCCGCGGGGGAAGCCGAGCGCTGCTGAACAAAGCGGGCGCCGCTCCCACCCCACGCGGGAGCTTTGTCTCCTTGTCGCGGCAGCCGCGGTGACATCTTCCCCAGCGTGGCCGCGGTCCCACCTACGCGCAGACGTGGGTTTGCTGAAACATTCCTCCAGTATCCCCCCCGCACCAGCCGCCCCAGCCCCCGGAGCGGGCGCGGTGGGACCCCCGTGGGCGGCGGGTGCAGGGGCGCAGCGCTGCCGCCACGCACCTCCTGCAGCATCGCCGAGAGGAACCCTCCGGTGCAGAGGGAAATAAATGGAAAAGAAACAAGTGGGACGAGGAGGTTTCCCTTCTGGGTGTTTTCCCCTGGTCCCAGATTTGCTGGTGGAGTTCTGCCCCGCTGGGCACGGGGAGAGGGAGCGGAGCCTCAGCGGGTGCTGGCGTTGTGTTGGAGCTGTGCTTTGTGCTTCCCCTGGGGCTGCCAGAGCAGGGCTGACCGAGGATGGAGCTGCGGAGGGGAGCAGGGCTGGCACAGCGTGCGGGCTGCGGGAAGAACCTGCTGGGCAGAGCCACCCGGGTCTGCACCCTGGGCACAGCCACGCTGGATGCTGGAGGAGCATCCAGCTCAATCCCTGAGATCCTGCGCCGACACACGGAGCTGAGCACAAGGCTCCTCTGGACCGGGGCAGGGGACAGCTCTGCGAGGCCGTGTGGCTCCGTGTGGCTTCTGGCCGAGACGGGCAGCGGGTGCCCTCCAGCCCAGCGTGGTGTGGGCACTGGTGGTGCTCGGCCCTGGGCAGGGCTCGTGGCTGTGCGGGTAGCGGTGCTGCCGCGTGGCTCCTGCCAGCAGCAGGTCTGCTGCCCCGGCCCCTCGCTGCTCCCATCACTCCTTGATGCTGTGATTTATCGATGGCTCGCTGGGCTCCCAGCACTCGGAGAAGGGCTGGTCTGCAGCAAGGAGCGATCAAAGCGCCGTGGGAAACAGTGCACTGAGCTCAAGTGCTGCCGGCTCCGCAGGCAGGGCTGAGCCGCCGCCGCCCTCGGCATTCAGCGACCGAATGGCTGCGGATTTGGTGCTTCTGCTCTTGGAAGGAGCAGCACAATGGGGCTGCAGGAGGATTTGGTCACAGAGTCAGCCCTGAGCCTTGGGACCCTCAGCCTAGGGCCTCCCCACTCTGCTGCCTACCAAGGAAAAAAGGAAACTTGTTTTCAGTTCCACATCTCCCAGGTGGCTCTGAACTGCCAATCTTTTCCTGAACCCTCAGAAATACCCAGGTCATGGCTCAGTAGATGGAAAAGATAATGGGAGAGCATGAAGGAGAAGAAAAGCAACCCAAACCAAGACATACACAAAGAAACCCTCATTTGCCTGCACTGTCTGACATCCTGAAAATGCTCCAGGCTGTTTGCAGAGCCTCACTCAACCCCACCCAGCCCTGCTCTCCTGGCACGTGTGTGTCTGTCTCAGCTAAGGCTGTCCTTGGTTGCTGCTGGGCTGCCCCAGCGATGGCACGAGCCCTGCGGCCATGGGGAGCTGCAGAGGGGCTGAGCATCACCAACAGCAGGGACACAAAAGGGCACCTGCAACTGCCTGGTGCCAGGGCAGCTCTGTGCTCACCTGAGTCACAAGGATGGCCAGTATGTGGGGATGCCACCAGGCCCCTCGGCCTGAGGAGAGACCTCAGGTGTCTGTGTACCTGGCACAGTGCCCTCCAGCCAGCTCTCTTCATGGGCAGAGCACAGCACCGTGCACGGACTCCTGGTGCTGCCCTCCCAGAGGCTCTGAGTGAGCTGAGGCACCCCTTGGTGCTTTGGCTTCTCCTCTCCCACGAGGACAGCACCAACTCCCTTTCCTGCTATCAAAGCTGATAAAAGCAAGCAACAAGAAGGACTTGTCTTTCTGACTGTATCAGCAAAGGGAAATGCTGGCAGCTGCCTTTGTTTCTACTCCTTTGTAGATGGTTCCTGCTGGGAGAAGGCAGGCTTGGCCAGGACCTTGGAGCTGTGCTCACCTCCCCTGTGTCTGTTTGTGCCAGCACAACATCACACAGCGTGGCTGCAGCTCCCCCCTTCCCAGGGACCTGGGCGAGTGGCATTTCTGTGGGCTCAAACCCATTGCAGCTGCTTTTGGGTGCCAGACACGTGCCTGCAGCAGGCAGCGAGCTCACAGCCCGGGTGCTGCCCGTGGGAGTGCTGAAATCTGGCAGCAAAGAGCACCAGGCACATAAAGACAGGGATGGTTTGGGTTTGGGGGTGGAGCCAAGAGCAGGGCTGTGGCCATAGCACAGCTTCCTGGGGAAAAGGGAGCGCTGCCTGGGCACGGGGCGGTGGTGGAGTTTCCATAATAACAAGGGAAAGATCAGAGGTGAAAAATGAACGGGCAAATGTTGACAGAAACAGCTGTCATTAATTTCTTTTTGTCCCACAGACACATGAATACATCACAGAACGTGTATACGTGCCCTTTTTTCCTCTGCAAACACTGATGGAGCATGCAACAGAAATCTTTCCCTGGCACACACACAAACACACACTTCGCTCTCCCTCTAATCCCTTTCCTGCTCGTATGTCAGAGAAAGCTATTTCTGGAACGTGAAATCTAGGTCAAAAAGAAGGAGAAAATCTGAAGGGAATGATAACAGTCCCTCGCAAAGGCTGCGTGGGGTCAGCTCAGGCCGATGGGATTAGTGAGGGGCTGCAGTGATGCTTCACCCCTCGCTGAGCGATGCCTCCTGGCCTGGTGTGAGCTCCCTGTGCCTTCCCATCACTGCTGCTTCCCCACACAGGAGAGAAGGCCATGACAGCTGAGAGGAGTGCAACAGAAATTGCCTGCCTACACAGAGACCGGGATCATGGCACACAGAGGAGGAGAAGGAGGAAGAAGATACATGACTTTCTCAGAAGCCACATGACTTTCCCAGAAGCCGTGGAAACTCGTCCCACAGTGAGCCCACCCTTGGGGATTGGGCCAGCACAAAGAGGGGTGCAGGCACTTTGTCCTTCCTCCTAAGCACAGCCCTGCTGCCCCTGCAAGAGCATCAGTGCCAGGGGACTGGGCTGGCACCTGCCTTCTCCCGGGGCAGGGCAGGGTCCCCAGCACAGCCATGGGCCCAGAAGCCAGCTCTCTAATTTAGTCATAAACAGGGAAACAAAAGCAATACAAAGAAGACAGGAAGCAAGTGGGAGGCAGGGGGCAGCTGTTCTGTCCCGACCTCTGGGAGTATCTCTCCCAGGTAGTGCTCTCCTGCCCAGCCTGGGCTTGGCAAAACTCTGGTATATGGATGGGCACAAGGTGCGTGCAGCCCTGGCCTCCCTGCAAGAGATCTGGACACAGGATAAGGAGCTGGACACCTGAGCTTTTTGGGAACAGGCTGCTGAATCCCAGGGCAGGATGCTCTGAGCAAGGGTGGTGTTACCAGATGGCACAAGGAGGACTGCGAAGAGCTCGAGTAGAACTGGCTTGGTGGGAGCTTTCCTGCTGTATTTGCTTGCTCACCTCTGCTTTCCTGTTTCCCCTGGACGTCAAATATTCCACTCTGCATTGCAAGCAGTCTATTAAACAAGCAATTCCCAGAGCTGCCTCTAATAAGCAGGAGCCGGGGCTGGGGAGCCCTTTGTGGTGCTCGGGAGCCGGCGCGGCTGTCACCGCACGCCTGGCAATTAGAGGAATAGGTTCCACTGGGGCTTTTGAGTCTCTGGCTGCGCAAGGCACAAAGCTTTGTTTAAGGCTGATCAAGGGCAGCTCATCATCTGTCTCACTGGCTGTCAAATGGGAGCTAATTGCCTTGCAATGTGCCGGTGACACAGGCATTAGTGGGAGGAACTGGCGTGACAGGGGTGTGACAGCTGTCAGGGCTCTCCCCCGTGCTCCCCACACACCCGGCATGGAGCTCGCTGCCCCTCCTCCTGCCCTCTGACAGTGCCTGAATCCCTCTGCTTTAGCATCCAACCCCCACATGGCCCTCCAGGAACAAGAAGCCTGTGCTGGCCTTAGCACTGCTGCTGCTGGTGCCTCTTTAGGATGTGTCCCTACAGAGACAAAAGCGTGGTGGTCCCCATTCCTCTGGCCTGGTGCATGGATGCTGGAGGAAGAAAGGCGTCCCTGGGATGTATTTGGGTGAGGGCTCTTAATTGTCTCTTCCCAGAGCCCTGAGTGGAGCAGAGGCCATCAGTGACCACTACACCTGCAGGTGACAGTGCACCCACTTCTCCCTGTTGGTCCAGGCTGATGCCACCAAGATGCTACCTGCAGCTCAGGAGGCCTCTCTCCTACACCACCAGCCACTCAGAGTCTCAGGGATGTGCAGAAAAGGCCCTGGGGGTGCTGGCTGACAGCAGCTGAACATGAGCACAGGTGGGCAAGAGGCCAAGGGCACCTGGCCTGTACCAGCCATGGTGTGGCAGCAGGACCAGGGCAGTGACTGTCCCCTGTGCTGGGCATGGCTGAGGCGCCTCAAGTGCTGTGTCCATTTCTGGGCCCCTTGTGACAAGAAAGACATGGAGGGACTGGAGCATGTCCAGAGAAGGAAATGGAGCTGGGAAAGGGGCAGGAGCACCAGCAGCAACTGAGGGTGCTGGAGGGGCTCAGCCTGGAGAAAAGGAGGCTCAGGGAGGACCTCACTGTCTACAACTCCCTGACAGGAGGGGGCAGCCAGGGGGATGTCGGGCTCTGCTCCCAGGGAACAAGTGGCAGGATGAGAGGAAATGGCCTCAAGTTGCACCAGGGGAGGTTTAGATTGGATATTAGGGAAAACCTCTTCATGGGAAGGGTGGTCAGGCACTGGCACAGGCTGCCCAGGGCAGTGGTGGAGTCACCATTCTAGGGAAGTGTTAAAAAAACTTGTGGATGTGGCCCTTGGGGACATGGGTAGTGGTGGGCTTGGCAGTGCTGGATTAACAGCTGGACTCAGTGATCCTAGAGGGCTTTTCCCACCAAAGTAATTCTATGATTTGCAGGGGAACTGAGCCCAGATGGCTGATTAGAGGTGTGAGTGCTGTCCAGATGTGTCTCCCGCCTCCCATATCCTGTGCATGCACAACCACAGATGCTCCTCTTTGCTCCCCAACCCTTCGCCAAAACCCTTTCCCTCCCCAAGCCCCAGCAGCCAACATGAAGGGCTTGGGGAGCCTTGGGGAGGCTGCTCTGGGAGCCAGCAGAACTGTCCTGGGTTATGTCACAGAGAAGTGGCACTCAGGCATTTTGGAAGCTCCCTCTCTGCTGTGCCTGCTGCTGCTGCCTGGTGTCAGCCTGGAACTGTGGCAGCACCGAGCTCAGCAGTGCTGAGCCAGCAAGGAAAGGGCTGTGGGAGAGGGGCAGCCAGGTGGGAAGAGTGTGGGACAGAAGCAGAGTGGAGAGGGTGGCTGGAAGGAGGGACAGGGCTGAGCAAACAGCCCATCCCTCCCAGGGGATCTCTTCCAGTTCCTCATCCTGTGGACCTTGACTGGGATGCCTCTGATGCTCAGACCACTGCAGGGAGATGTTAGGTCATGCCCATATCTCTGGCGGGGAGGGCCTGGAGCCAGGCAGGAAGGCTGCCGGTGCCCTCTCCCCACTGCCCAGAGCTGGGATGTGCCTGTCTCCCACTGACAGCCCACAGCAGAAGAGCTGAGGCTGCTCTGAACCCTCCTTGGTGCCAGAGCTGGTGCTGAGAGTCACTGTCCCGCTGGGCCTGATGTTGGTGTCCCCATGGGGATGGGACGTGCTGACTGCACAGACAGCCCTGGGGATCTGCTGGATTCCTCCTGCTCTGGCATCTGCCTTGCACCATGGACAGGCACCACCATGTCCAGGAACGCCAAGGTTTACCTTTTCTAACCAGTTCCCAAAATTATCCCCAGGATGGCACCTCTCAGCTCTTCATGCCTTGTGTTACACCTGAGCCTCATGCGGAGCACTGCGGCTGGCCACAGCCGGGAAGGGCACAGGCTGCCTTGGAGAAAATGATGCAAAGAGATGCAGATCAAGTGACTTGGAGCATCATGGAAATGTTGCCATGGCTCAGCACAGGGATGCTGGGCTCTGGGGCTTGGGAAGGCTCGTTAGTGCCTTGAAACTCAGTGCAAGACCTGTTTGTATCCCACAGCCAGGGATATTGGGGCCTCTCTATGTGTCATCAGAGAGTGACAAAATGGTTTGGGTTGGAAGGGACCTTAAAGCTCACCCCACCCCTGCCAGGGCAGAGACACCTTCCACTATCCCAGGCTGCTCCAAACCCTGTTCAACCTGGCCTTGGACACTTCCAGGGATCCAGGGGCAGCCACAGCTTCTCTGGGCACCCTGTGCAAGCACCTCACTATCCTCTTAAGATCTTCCTGGAGCCTTCTCTTTTCCAGGTTGAACATTCCCACCTCTCAGCCTGTCTCCAGAGCAGAGGGACTCCAGTCCTTGGAGCATCTCTGTGGCATCCTCTGGACTTGTCTTTCTTGTGTTGAGGCCCCCAGAGCTGGAGGCAGCTCTGCAGGAGGGGTCTCATGAGAGCAGAGTAAAGCAGGGGGCATCTCCTCCCTTGACCTGCTGGTTACATCTCCTTTGATGCAGCACCCAGAGCCCGTCTGCCATTCCAGCACCCACATCCGGCTGCTGCCCATGCTCTCGGGGACAGAGCAAGCCCCCACAGGCCCCCAAAAGTCATGGACAACCACGGCTGGGGATGCAGGCACCCGAGCCCAGCGCTCCGCACGCTCGACAGCCCCCAGGCAGTGGCAGCAGTGCCCCCTGCGCCCCGGCCCCGCCGGCCTCGCGCCCCGTCCCCCCCACGCCGCCGCACTCACTGCTGTTGGTGGGCAGGGTCCTGCTGCCGCTGAGGCTGCCCGTGGGCGGCGGGGAGATGGAGCGGACGGAGCCCGTGTCGTCTTCCTGGGAGCAGCCCGCCTGGATGGCGCGGAGGTAGCTGTGGCTCCGGGATCGGAAGTAGCTGGGCAGAGGCAGGTCCAGCACCTCCGCAGCCGCCGACTCGGCCTCGCTGTAGGTGGAGTCGCAGACGGGCTCGTACTGCTCCCCCAGCTCCGGCTCGGGTGCCTGCACGGGGACAGGGGCAGCCCGAGTCAGCCCCCGCCTGCGCCGCCCTTCCCTTCCCTCCTGCTCCTCGCCCTCCGGCCACTCCTGCATCGTCCTGCTTAAGGCAGGGAGCGGTCAGTGGTCAGTGCTATTGGGGCACAGGGTGCCCAGGGCTCTCCGCTGAGAGAGGGAAGAGGGGCCCCACCTTGGAGGCGAGAGGGTCCCTGCTTGTGGAGTAGGGGACACTTACCAGCGCAGCGCCTGTGAAACACCCCCGGTCCTGCTGCTGAGAGCACCTGTGGCCAAAATCCCAGGCCAGCCTCTGCCAGGGCCCCTGTCCCAGCACATCTGGGACACTCCGGCCTCAGATGTGAGACCGCGCCAGGGCAGGCTTGCTCCTCGGGGGACAACACTGGGAGACAGCAGGGGAGAGGTGTGGGCTGGGGGACAGCCCCCACGCTTGCCTAGGGTGGGTCTCAGAATCCATCCCAGCCCCATCCCTGGTGAGGGCCAGGAGAGGGCTCAGCTGCGGCCACGGGTGAGCAGGGCAGGGGCAGCTCTTCCACTGCCCCCACCTCCCTGCCCCCTGCCCACAGCCCTGCCTCGCTCTCCCGTGGCAGCTGCTGGGCAAACTTGGTCTTGGGAGAGGCTCAGCCAGGTCAAACCAGACCCAGCCCAGAGCAGACAGTTCTGAAATATAGGAGAGAGATGCTGAGAGTGGCCCTGTTGCCCACATCCATCTCTTTTTCCTGGCACTCAAGGACATTGTTTCTGCCCAGCATTGGCATCTGAGCCCATGAGGCAAACCTCAAGAAGCTCAAGAAGTTCATCTGCTTTCCCCCTAAAACTGACAGTCCCTAAGCTCCTGCTGGGCCCAGGACTCAAGCTCTCCAGCTGCCCTGCAGTGCCCAGGTCAGGAGTGCTGTCTCCTTCTCCTCCTCTTTTCCTTCTCCTCCTGCCGCTGGCCTGGGCATGGGCTGATGCCAGAGCCTGCCTCGCACTCTGCCGTGGGTGTCCAGGCTGGCCCCATAAAGCTCCGTGAGGAAGGATGAGAGAAATGCCAGCGGGACAATACCTGCTGTCCATGGGTAAATATCTGAGGGATAAGTGAGGGGGGTCCAAAGATCTGGAAGAAAGAGTTGGAGAAGGTTAAAGGCCAAGAACAGGGGAGCCCCTCACACAGACAGTCACTGCACAGGGACCGAGGACAAGGGGAGCGGGGCGCCTGCCCCCTGGGGCCACCACTGCTGACACTTCAGTACAAACTGCAGAGCTCGTAAGATGCCAAGCAAGGCCACACAGGCCCCTCAGACAGTGGCACGGACACGGCAAAGCTCCACAGGACACCTCAACCACGGGAGAAGCTGCTGAGCATTCGGCCTGCTGTGTGCACCGTGTACACCCACAGGGGGCACTGGGAACACACCGTGCTGGGACACCCTCGGCACAGGGCAGCTGGACAAGGCGGCCGTGGCTCCCACGGAGCAGCTTTGGGAAGCCCCCAGCACTGGCCAGCACCTCACAGCCCACAGAGCCAGGGGTGTGGGCAGCCCGAGTGCTGCACGTGGGGGAACTGTCGTTCAGCCTGCAGGGCAGGGCTGGCCACCTTGCTGCTGTGACCCCGTGCCAGAAGAAGCCACACAGAAGCCGTTCTGCCTCTCCAGCAGAGCAAAGCCACGGCACACACTCAGCATACGGACAGACCCCGACAGACACTGCACTGCCATGGGAGCACGGCCACCTCCTCCTCCTCCTCCTCTCCGCCCTCAGGGCTCTGCCTGGTGCCACCTGCCCAGGATGACCCCTCTCGGGAAGAATCCAGGTTCAAAGTGTACCTGAGGAAAGAGGCTTGGCTCTGGAGATGGGCCTGGCCCTCTTGCACAGGGCACAGCTCACAGTGGGGCTTGGCAGTGTTTGGGTCACCAGCTCTGTCCCCCTTGGTGTGACAGGGGGTGCTGACACACACAGCTGGTGATCCCTGGACTGCCAGAGGGCTGCAAGGTGGAGCTAGGTGGGGACAAAACCAAGCAGAGAGGGCTTGTCTGTCCGAGTTGGGGGTGCTTCCATGTGGGAAGACACTGGGGCCTGTCTGGACATACAAGGAAGGTGTTGGTGGTCACACAAAAGTGAGGGCAGGGCAGGAACTGCCTCTGGTACTGGGATGGATGAGACCAGCGTGCACTGGTGGATGAACCAGCTCCATCCTGGATCAAAAGACGTGCAGTTTGTGGGAGGCCTCTCAATCCCAACCAGCTGCAGCTGAACTCTCTGGTTTTCAGGGGACAGTGGCAGAGTGCACATGATGGCAGCAGCCCCGTGTGCAACCGGGTGCTGTGGCAGTTGGTGTGCCCCCAGCATCCCAGTGCCACCAGTCTGGCTCTGAGCTGGCTGCCTGGGCAGCTAGTGGCACATCATGGGCTGCTCAGACCCTTCAGCTCCAAGTCCCTCCTGATGTCTCCATGAGGATGCTGCATTCAGCTCCTGGAAGCAGCTCTAGACATGGATAAAGCACAGACCCAGTCTCCTGCAGAGACCTGGCTTCAGCATGGATTGACACGCAAAGGACAAGGCCACGACAGTCCTGACCCCGCTGTGCACTGAGACACCCAGCACACTGCTGCTGCTGCTGCTGCACGAGGGACAGGACTGACCACAGGGAACAGGAATGCCCAGCAATGCCCCTGCTCCCCCCAAGCTCCCCTCCAAGGGCTCCGACTGCTCTGGGACAGCAGGAGACTCCAGCCAAGGGGCTCAGAGCCCCCCACACCTGGATGGGAACACGGGCAGGACATGCCCTTTCCCCCCCTCATCCTGGGGCTCCTGATGCCCACCCTGCTACTGTGCCCCCCCTGCACACACAGAGCAGCTGTGTGGGCACATCCCCACGCAGACATGCAGGGACAGATGGGACAGAGGCCCAGGGTGGCTGGGCTCGCTGGGCAAAGCTGTGGAGCCATCGCTGCCCTGCGGTGAAAGGGCTGAGATGAGCACACGGGACCTCTGCAAAGGCTCGTCCCTGCACCGGTCATCTCCTGGCCTGTGAGGCAGCTCCAGAGCAATCCCAGCCCCGAGGAGCTCCAGAGTAATCCCATGACCACAGTGTGGGGAGTTAGACCCATTTTGCATTGACTGCATCCCAAATGTTGGTTGGGGCATGAGCCCATGCTGTGGCAAGGGGTTTGCCACCCTCTGCGAGCATCTCACAGGCATCCTTGGCTTTGCCATGGGGCCCAGGAATATCCAAGAGAGACGTCCCCAGCTGGCTGGCAGGACAGCCTCCTGAACTACGGGCACCTTGTTCCTGGGCCCAGTCTGCTGCATGAGGGGTGAGGTCCTGAGCTGAGTAGGGTGACTGTCCCTGGTGACCCTGCAGGGTCCCAGGCTGGACACCACCAGGAGAGGTTGGCCCTGGCTCTGGACCCACCCAGTGGGCATGAGGGCTTGCAGCAAGGTTGAACAGCCTTGCAGATGGTTCTGGGAGGTGGCAAAGTGAGTGAGACCCTGCACCCAGAGCTTCCCCCAGCAGTGTGGGGCACCCTCTGGGCTACCATACCTGTGGCAGAGGGATTTTGGCTGCACTAGCAGTGTGAGAGGAGGCAAAGCTGCAGGAAGGAGGTCTAATAGGAATCCTGATTGAAGTGCTGGCCATGACACTTTGGTAAAGCTGCCAGGGAACAGCCTGTGCAGTTCCTGGAGCACAGCCAGTGCCTTGTTTTGGAGAGGGAAGAAGATGCTCCCTCTCCCCTCAGCTGGCCTCCTCCCTCGCTGGCTGTGCCAGCACAGTGGGTCAGCACTTCAGCACCTCACCTGGTTGATGCAGCTGGACTCGTTGACACTGTCAGAGATCTGGTTGTATTCTTCCTCCCAGGTGGGGAACTTCGGAGGTAGGAGGATCTCGACGGAGTCCAGGCGGTCCAGGCTCCTGCCAGCAGAGAGAGGGTGTGAGGGTGTCCCCACGGCAGGGGCAGTGCTGGGACAGTGCTGGAGCAGAGCCAGACCACCCCTGCCCATGGCCAGACCACCCCTGCCCATGGCCCCTCTGCCAGGCACAGGCATGGGCAGCACGGGGACAATGCTGAGCACCGCATCCACTGCTGGGCTCCTGGAGAAGGCAGCGCTTCCCCACCCTGCTGGCCCCTGGCTCGGGTGTGGCACGCAGGGAAAGGATTGTGGAAGGAAAGGGGACAAGATTTAGGGTCCTGCTGCCCCCAGGAATGCACTGCAGGTGCCAAGTTAGTCCAGCTGAGCCCCAGGGAGCATGTGGGATCTGTGCCAGCCTCCAGTCACGGCACTGCCTGGATTGCTGGAAAAGGTGAGAAATGACTTGTAATTTGTATTTTGTGGACTGTGCAATTGGAAACAACTGCAAGATACATATATTTACATTTGTATAGAGGAACCCAAAGATTATCTGGAAGAAGTCCAGTGGGAACCTAGCTGCAATGACAATGCTGCATGAGCAGGGGATATTTCCAGTGCAGCTTTTCTGGGATGAACTCTGCCACTAGGTCCTGGGGCACAGCAGCAGGCTCTGCACAGGAGGAGAGCAGGGCTATCACAGAACCTGACCCAGCCCCACCCTCAGCTGCCACCCAGGCACACGGGGGCTGGGAGGGATGGGGAAGGATGGGGCTCCCCTGGGGCTCCGTCCCACCATGAGACCCTGTGTGAAGGAGTCCTGGTCACAGGCTGGGTGCACACGGTGGGGGACATCGTCAGCCACAGCAGCCCGGGACAGCTGTGGGGCCTCTCCCTCTGGAATCGCCTGTGATCCCAACAGAGGCCCTCATGGTGCTGCTTCCCCCACATCTGCCAGGGCCGTGGGTACAGAGGTCTGATTGTCACCTGTCTGGGGACAGCAGAGCTGAGGGCAGGGCAGGCCCTGTGCAGCATGTGGGCATCCCACAGGGACTCTGAAGTGTCCCTTCCGGGGTGGGATGGGAGTGGGAAATTGTCCCTTCTGCCAGGGGAGATGGAGGAGACACCCAGGCCACGTGGGGACCAAGGACCATGTGACACCCCTAGCCCTGGACTCTCTGCTGACCGCCGGGTCTCCCTCGTGCTGAAGTTTTGTCTGTGAGCTCACACCGTGAGCTAGCCACGTCCTGAGGTGGGCAGTGTCCCTATGCCACCCCACCGGCCTTCGCCCCGCCTGCCCACGAGGAAACCGAGTCACAGAGCGGCCGACAGCCCTTGGAGGGGCAGAGACCCTCGCAGAGGGACGGCTCGTGGCTTGCTGTGTGTTTTGCCCCGGCTCTGGCTGTCCCTGCGGCCGCCCCGCCCCAGCCACAGCCCGCGGTCCCCTCCTTGCTGGAGCCCGGAGCTGCGGTGGGCGGCGAGGGCCGGTCAGCAGGTGGCGACCGCGCTCCGCGCCCGGCTTCAGCCCGGCGCTATCCCCGGCTCCGGCTTTATCCCCGCTTTTATTCCCTGCTCCACCTCCGCCTTCGGCTCCATCCCCGGCTCCGGCTCCGCTCCCGGCTCCATCCTCGGCGCTATCCTCGCCTCCGGCTTCAGCCCCGCTTTTATTCCCGGCTCCAACCCCGGCTTCATTCCTGGCTCCAGCCCCAGTCCCGGCTCCATTCTCGGCTCTATCCCTGGTTTCAGCTCCGGCTCCATTCCTGGCTCCAGCCCCAGTCCCGGCTCCATTCTCGGCTCTATCCCTGGTTTCAGCTCCGGCTCCATTCCTGGCTCCAGCCCCAGTCCCGGCTCCATTCTCGGCTCTATCCCTGGTTTCAGCTCCGGCTCCAGCCCTGGCTCTGTCCCCGGTTCTGGCTCCAGCCTCGTCCCGGGCAGGGTCCCGCTGCGGAGCCCCCTCCGCCCCGCAGGGTCCTGCCCCGCAGAGCTCCTGTAGGGACGAGCCCTGCCCGGAGCCCCCTGCAGCTGCATCCCTGCGGTCTCGACTCGCCACTCCCCAGACCTTTCCCAGAATTGTCCCAGCTCTGGCTAAGCCCAGCGCTCAGGGCAGGCCACATCCCGATGAACATGGTCTGGATGGACGATACCCAGGGCAGAAGGAACCCCGGCCTCTCTATGTGGGTATTTTTCACCAGAGACCCCATGACACCACTGCTCCCCTGAGGTGGATGTGAAGGCTCGGAACAGGGATGGATCCAGAGCAGGCATTTCCAGGGCTCCCCACATCTCCCAGCAGAAAGCAGCACCTGATCTCAATGGGAAGGCTCTGTGAGGGGTCCCCACACTGCCTGCACCCCACTTCTCTGTGTGCTGAGCCTCAGCAGTTCATCCCCAGTGGCTCCTGCTCCTTCCTGCCCCTCCATACCACTCACAGCTGCCCGAGTTGCAGCATCTGGAGCACTGACAGACCCCAGGTGCCTTGTCCCGGGATGTGCAGCAGCTGCTGAGGACCCCGCACAGCATCACTGCCCAGGTCACCCAGAGCCCGTCCTGCAGGAGCAGCCCCTGGCCCCGCAGAGCTCCTGCTCTGCTCCCCCGGCTTGGTCTGTCTGGCTCAAACCACTGTGGGTCTTCCTCCCTCAATACCTGGTGCCAAACCTCTCAGCTCCTCAGGATATCATCCAGCCCAGTGTGCCAACTTCCTGGCTGGTCACAGGGTCCCTGGACACCTCTGGAGCAGAGCAGCTCTAGGCACAGTCCCAGCAGGCCAAGTGTCCTCAGCCATGCTGGGTGAGCAGCTTCCACATCCAAGTGACACCTTGGCGTTGGCATCTCTGCGTTCCCCCAGAGCAGAAGATGCTTGGAGAGGAAATCCCCACAGCTCCATCAGAGGAGTGCTCTCCCCACGGCTGAGGGGACAGGGACCTGGAGCAGCCCCTAACACCAGGGCTACTGGGAATCACCAGGATGAGGAGCTCTCTCTGTTCCTCTGCCACATCTCCTGTCCTACTTGTCTCCTCATCTCTCTGTTAGAGCAGGGGTGCAGGAGCCCTGCTGGGCTCTGATCCCACATGGGGCCTCTGTGGGGTGCTGCTGCTGGCCAGACCCCAAGGGCTGCTCCAGGGGTGGCCCTGAGGACCCTCGCAGAGCCCCCAGAGGAGCTTCAGTGTTACCTTTGTGTGGTGCTCTGCTCACTCAGGGACTGTTGGGTGGCCTTGAGGTAACTCTGCCTCCGAGCTGCAGTTTTCGGGGATGGTTTGGGGCTGGTTTCTGAGTCTTCGCTATCATCATCCCCCATGGCTTTGATGTAACTCCCACTCCGCATGCGCCGGCACGGGATCTCACTGTCCTTGTCCCGGGACAGCGTGTTGTTCCACTCCCCCTGAGGCACCTGCAGGAGGAAGGGGAGTGTGAGCACATGGGAGGGATGGCACACACCCATGATCCTGGGACCAGCAGGACCATGGGGAACTGGAGAGATTGTTGGACCTTCCCCTGGAGTATAGTGGGAATAAGCAACACAATTCCTTTACAACCCTCCCTTACAGTTCATGCCAGGCAGCCCTTGGCTTGGTGGCCTCTGTTTTAGCACATCACAGCCATTCCCCGCCACTGGACACCTCCATCCCAGACATGCTCACACAGCCAGGACAAGCTGCACGATGCCAGGCGTAACGAGGGGAGAGGGACAGTCTCACTGGGCCTGTGTGGGGCACTGGGACAGGGCTGGACACGGGTGTTCATTGCACAGACCACGTCACTGAACATAGAGTGCTGTTGTGGAGCAGGGCTTGGGGGTCAGAGCCCAGACCTTCATGGGCTCTTTAAGGTTTCTGAGTTGAATGTGACTGAGTGGCTGAAATTACTTTCTGGAACCAAGTCAGTCTCTCACAAGTCCCTATAGAGCAGCTTGGGCACACAGACCTTGTGCTGGCCTCTCTGCAGAGATGAGCAGCACCTTGGGCATGAAAAGCACTTCTAACCCCACCAAGATGACAACTCCACAATTAACTTAAGGCAGGCATGGTCTCTTGTTCCCTCACTAGAGATGAGTGAGCTGATGGTCCCACGGGAGGCTTGAAGGACTGAGAAGCCACAGAAGCCACCACCCTGCCTGCCCATCCTGTGGAGGGTTTGGTGGGGGGGGACTGGAGGCAGAGCCAAGGTGCCCAGGACTGACCAGGATGAGCCACATGTGGTGTGGGACAGGTCAGGAGAAAGATGGGGAAGCCCGAGTTTCCAGGAGCAAGCCTTGGCTTTGTGGTCCACTTGGATTGCAGTTGGCCTTTGTCCTGCTCTTGAGGACACGGCCGAGGAGCAGCCAGGCCAGATGTGAGGATGCAGCAATGTCCATGCCATGCCAGTGCCGGGGCAGCCCAGGGCCACCCAGACTGCTCCGGCAGCAGCTGGGGATGCCATGGGGAGCAGTGACAGGTCTTGTGCTGAGCACAGCTTGTGCTGACGAGAGCATCCATGCTGGCTGTGCTGGCTGGAGCTGCTGGAGCTGCCCAGGGAGCCGTGGGGCTGAGCAGCCCCAGCTCACACTGTGCTCTGGGGACGCAGGGCTGTGCTGCAGCTGCCACGAGCCAGAGCCATGCGGTGCCTGTTCCATCCCTGCTCCCAGCAGGGCTCCTGTGGGAGCCAGAGCCAGTCTGAGGCTGTGTCTGATGCTGCTGGGGTGCAGCACCTTCAGGTGAGGCTCAGCTCTGCAGGCTGCAGGCTGTGTCCAGGTCAGGCTCAATCCACACAGCACAGCCGAGGGCTTTCTCCTGCCCGAAGGAGCAGGGGCTCAGCCTGCTCCATGTGTCCCCTCTGTGCAACAGACCCCAAACCACCCTTGGGGCTGCTTTGGTGACAGGCCCCTGCCTGGAGTGCGCCCATGACCCAGCACCCACATTCCTGGGGGATGTGTTACAGAGCCAGGGCTGATCCAGGTGTGTGAGATCCAGCTGGGGACTGAAGTGGAGCGAGTCTTCCATGAGACATGCACGCTGGCCAGGCCTCCCTGGCCCCACTTGCTGCTGGTGTGGATTTTCCCAGCTCTTTCCACTCTGCTCCTGCAATCTTTGTGCTTGGCCAAGGCTCCCAGGCTGCTCACACGACTGTCCAGCTCAGAGGCTGTGGGTGTCATCCATCAGGTCCTTGTAAACGCAAGAGCTGAGAACCCTTTCCCTGCTGGATGTGAGTGCTGCCTCTGCCCCAGCCTCTGTCTGGACTGGTGGCCTTGAGGCCAGGAGGGACCCTGCTGGCTCCAGCTGAGTCCAGCCACGGGAAAGATCCCACAGGTCACTGGAATGCCTGGCTCTGACCCTTTCTAAAGGAGACAGGGACCCTGAGAATCACTTTTATATCTATCACCTTGGTGTCAGGTCTGACTGGAGACTGCATTTTACTGCCTGCCTTTTCCTCAGGGTGAGCTGCAGCTCCTGCCTGTGGGGTCCGGGCCAGCATGGGGCTGGAGAGGTCAGGCGGGGCTGGAGAGGTCAGGCAGGGCTGGAGAGGGCAGGCAGGGCTGGCTGCAGCCCCTGGCTGAGGTGGGCAGAGCCAGCCAGCAGCCAAGTGTGCCATGCAAGACAAGGACTGCCCGGCTGTCCCCTGTGCAGGGCCAGCACTGGGTGGTGTGGGGCACTGAGGGGTGCTGGGCTCAGTCCAGGACAGTGGGGGCTTTAAGACCTCAGGATCCTGCAGCTGCTCTGCTGCCACTGCTTGGGGGCACGGGCTGGGGGTTGCTCAGTTCTGCCATGGCTGCTGCATTTGACCCCTGGCCTCGGGCTCTCCGGGAACGGCAGCACAAAGACAGTTCCAGTGTGTCTCTCCCTGCTGGTGCAGCTCCAGCACTGCCTGCCCCACAGGGACCTGTCCCTCTCCATGTGGCATCATGACAGTGCCTGGTCCTGACCAAGCTGCCTTAATCTGTGGATGCTGAAAAGCTTTCAGCAGAGAACTTTTCCAGCTTTCTGCAGCATTCTGTGAGAGCCCTGCTTTTCCCAAACAAACTATTCAAAATAATGCCACGGTTTCTGTAAACTATTTTTCTCTATCTGCACCTGCAGTTGTTATGTAGTATTGTTATGATACTGACTAGCGAAATATTTTGAAATAGGCGTTGTATAGTTCAGCCAATCACCCTAGGAGGTGGATGACCAAAGGCCCAATGACCTTACACCATGTAAGAATACTAAGGTATAAAACGAGTCTGTATATCATTAAATAAATGCTACTTCTCTTCTCTTCATGGACTCTGTGTAGTTTTCTCTCCGTCCCCGCTACAACAGCGACATTAATTCTCCGTTCCCTGCCTCTCCTCTGCTTCACACCTTGGCAAGGCAGCAGGACACAGAGCTGCTCTCAAGGTGCTCCACATTCCAGTTCAGCAGTCAAGGGAAAGTGACTGGGAGGACACCCTCTGAATCCACTGCCCCACTTTGGAGCGTGTCCCACCTCTGCCTGCACAGAGTCTGCCGGGACTCCCACAGCTCTCGCTCCTGCAGGACAGAGAGCAGGACAAGTGCTTCGTAAGTGTCACACCTGCAAAGACAAGCGGGTGCCCTTGGGGACCTGCAAAAGCAGTACAGGTCCTTTGGGTGCTGTTCAGGGTCCTCTGGGGTGCTTCTCGGCAGGAGGATATGAGGAGCCTGTCCCACAGTCTGAAGCTCTGCGATGGGGGTGACGAGCCCAGAACAGCTTCTGTGATCAAGGACAGGCCTGACAGTGGCCAGTGCAGCCCCTTGATGGCAGCAGAGTTCCCAGCAGGTGACACCCAGGGCTCTGAGCACAGCCTGTGTGTCACGCCCAAGGGGGCATGAGGGCACCCAGGCCTGGCACAGAGCAGCTCTGGAGGCTCCCCACAGGTGGTGGGACTGTGCTGTCCTTCCTGCTGCTCTCCCAGGTGTGGCCTTGGCTCTGCCCATGGTGCTTTGAGTGGTGTGGAAGG
The DNA here is from genome assembly GCA_013397815.1 of Aleadryas rufinucha. Lineage (NCBI taxonomy): Eukaryota > Metazoa > Chordata > Aves > Passeriformes > Aleadryas > Aleadryas rufinucha. Next base: position 58,843 of record VZTH01002922.1, read on the forward strand.
GGTGGGAGTAAGAGGATGCCCAGGTCTGGAGACTTCATGGGGACTTGGGGATGCACCTGCCCTGAGGCTTCATGGAGGTGGGCAGCAGGGATGGTCTGCCAGGCTGCAGGACGTGGGTCCTTCCTTGTGCCCAGTCGTGGTCCATGTGGTGCCATGCAGTGCAGGGATGACGGATCCAGGCATATGTCCATCCCGGGAGGTGGGCTCCACTGCTGCCACAGCCCTGCATTGTCCCCAAGGGCTGCCCAGTCCCCCACCAGCAGCACCGCCTGGCTCTGCTGCTCTCCTGCCGTGAGCTGAGCCCAGAGGGAAAAGGGAAGGGGCACGGGGGAGCTTCCCTCGGGCATGCCCCATCCCTGGAGCACTAACAGAGCGGGGACTGGGGCAAGGGGAAAGCTCCACTACCAGGCTCTGGCAGGAGCTGCAGCGCTCCCTCCACTCAGGCAGGTCAGGGGGAAGAGACTCAAGGAGCAAACAGGGTTTCCATCACACAAGTGCCAGCTCTGCCATGCAGCCCAGCCCCGCACACACGGACATGCAGCACAAGAAGGCCCTGCTGAGTGCTCCAGGGGTGCACGGGCCATGCACAGGCTCCACTGCTGCAGGCACACTGCTGCTCCCTCGGGGGCCGTGTCCCTCCTTCTGTCCCAAGGGCTCAGCCACGTCCACGAGAAAGCAAGCTGGAGCCAGGCTGTCCCTCTGGCAGGGCACCCTGTCGGAAGGGCCTGGGCTGTATTCCTGCTCCATGGCAGCTTGGTGGGGCTGGCGTGAGGCACTCAGCATGGTGGAGCGGCTGGCACTGAACAGGCCACCCACTCTGGATTATGAATTATTGTCAGGGCTCCTGGGGGTTAAGGAAGCTCTGGTGTGGTCTGATTGTAGGTTGGGTTGGGGAGGCTGATCTGGATGATGCATCAGGTTAATGGTGACTGTCCCCTGGGAGCCCCCACAGTGCCCGTCCCTTTGGTGCTGTCTGTGGATCCACAGCTCTTGCTCACTCCTGCCTGGGGCATCTCCCACCCCAAGGAGCTTCTCAGCCTCTTTCCTTGTGCTCTCAGCTGTATATGGGGCCCATGGGGACAGGGGATGGGGAGCACAGCCTCCCTCCTTGGGGACTGTGCTCTAAGGATGGAGCTGTGTCATCCTACGGACTGATCCCAAGAGACTTCTACCCTGATGGGACAGGGCTGGACTTGGAGCTGGGTGATCACCAGCTCCAACATCTGGGTACGGATGTTTTCAGGGCCTGGAAACACCACATGGACCCCCAGTAGTTCCTGATGAATCCCCAAAGTACCCAGACCCTTCATATGGGGCAGGAGAGGTGAATAGCCTTGGGGGCTTACCCAGCCTGGAGGTTGGGGTGTCCTGTTTGTCCCCATCCCACTCCTCCTGCCCTCCCTCACGTCCCTTCACCTCTGGTACCCACTGGGCATTTCTGCCTGGCAGCAGCCCCCATCTGCAGCAAGGCAGGGCCCCCGTGCCCCCCAGGCACTGGGAAAGCAGATCCTTGCTGTTCCTCCCCATGGCACATGGAGGGAGTGGGCTCGCCCTGTCCCCAGGTGTGACAGGGGACACATGGCCTTGCAAAAGGATGTTTCCCACACACAAGCTCCAGAGGTGACTTCTCCATCGCCTTTCCCGTGCCAAGAAGGGATTGGGATACAATGACCCCATCCTCCCATGAGGTGCCTGAGCCCTGTGCCCCGATCTTTGGGGCTGACACCGGACATCTGGGGACAAGATGAGCCCAAGCACCTGTGACCTGTCGGCTTGTGGGGGCACTGGGCACCGTGGTTTTGGGACTGGGTGCCCAGGGTCTTGATTCTGGTGGTGAGCTGCTGGCGAACCGAGCACAGGGGCTGCCCCAGGCACTGGGGATGTTGGTCACAGCCCGGTGTCCCTCAGTGCCCCTCCAGCCATGCCAGTCGTGGCTGTCGGCTGCTCCCTACCCGGTCCAAGTCCGGTGGCACAGGCTGCTGCCCCTGGCCAATGGTCCCAGGAGGATCAGAGCGGGAGGGAGCTGGGCAAAAGCTTCCCCTCAGAACAAGATCCCTACCTGGGTGCTGCCTGCGTCGGTCGGCCCGGGGCTGAGGGGCTGGTCCCACCTCCGCGGGGGCTCGCTCGGCTGCCGCGGGGCACCCGTGTCCCAGCCGAGCGGTGCGGCTGCCCAGCTGCTGGCCAGGCCCGTGCCACCCAGCTGTGCCCACAGCCCTGCGTCAGGCTGTTGAGAAACGGAGGCTCATTACATGGTGGGGAACGAGGAGGGCAGCCTTGCACCCCAGAGCCCAGGGGCTGTCGGGGCTGCCTGCCGGGCTCTGTGCTGCAGCCTGAGGGGAGCAGGGCCCTTGGAGAGCTTGGCTGCAGCTCTTTAACCTCAAATGCTTAACTCGAAGGAGCAGGGGCAAAGAAAAAGAAACCAGGCCAAGACCATTTACCCTGCTGGTGTTCCTGATGCAGTCAGTTCAGTCCCTTGGAAATCTGATTTGCAGCCGTGGCCAGGAAGGTATTGGAAGCTGTGTGTGCTTCAATAATTCATTGCTTTTCAAAGCCTCTAAGGCTGCTGGGCCCAGCCAGGGAAGCCCCTGGCACCTCTGCATTAAAAGGATGCTGGAGATTTACATACACAGACCGGTCCCCTCGTCCCCCTACCCAGGCCTGGCTTATTTGTCTCCATTCCTCTCTCTAGGGCACAACCAGGTTCATGCCGTTTCAGCGCTGCGTTTGGAACCTGCCACAGACCTGGAGCTGTCGGTGCCAGGGTTTCAAACCAGCATCAACCATGCAGGCCATGCAAGCGGGGCTGGCACTGCCCTGCTGCCCCAGCCCTGCCCCGCGGGCAAGCAGCGAGGCGCTGCCGGTCCTACCAGTGCTCCGGGGAAGCTGGGCAGAGTGGGGCTGACTGGGCACGCCGGCACATCCTTGCGATGCGTGGAGATAAGGGGTGAGTGTTAGTTAGTGCTGCTGACCTTCAGCCCCTGGGTGGTGGGACAGGGGTCTTCATGGGGGCCTGGGGAGCTGTGTCCGGTGTGAGACGTGGCCCCTCAGCATTCCTGGCTGTGTGGGAACTTGGGAAACAGCCACATGTGGCAGCTACATCCCCGCCTGCCCACGAGTGTTCCCCAGCACCTGCAGGGCCTAGGCAGGCAGTGGGGACACACAAGGGGCCTGCAGGAGATGGGATCACACCCAGCACAGGGGTTGGGATGGCATGGCATGTCCCCTCCACCCCGCACTGCCATGGTCCAGCACAGGGACTGGGGGTGCTGGGACAGCACTGCAGGCATGGGAGATGGACCCTATGAGCACCCGTGTCTCCGCAGGAGGAGTAGGAGTCTGTTCCCAGGGCCCTCCCCAGCCCTCTCCTGGCAGTGTGACCTGAGGTGGCAGCTGAACCATCTGGAGGTGTTTGATAAGGTCACGTGGGCACCCACCGAGAGGATGTCCCTGAACTCCCGTGCTCTCCCTGCATGGAGCACCCCATGTTCCCCCGCGGCACCCACCTGCAGGTAGTGGTAGGCCAAGTCCTGGTGGCAGGACTTGGATTTGAGCAAGGCTTTGTCGATGGTAGCGGAGGCCTTCTGGCACACCTCCCGGGCATGGCTGAGCGTCAGCGTGGACCAGGAGCCCCGCTTGATGTAGTTGGAGTCGTTGTTGATGGGGATATTGGTGCAAGGGGTGACCTTGAGGTCGTTATTGCTCTTGGAGGATTTCAGCATGTGCTCGCTGATGGTGTTGTAGGCGTGCATGAAGTACTTTGGCTGGCTGTGGTCAGGCTGCCGGCCCAGTGTCATCAGCCCCATGGGGTTGCGGTAGCTGCAGGTGTCGCTGTCCAGGTTGTCATCCGAGCTCCACCAGCCAGAGATGTTGGATCTGGTCCTGCGCTTGGGCTCGGAGGTCTTCGCCCGGTCCTTGCTCTTGCTCCTCCGGTTTTGCTTGGCGTCATCTGCCCCCTTCTTCCCGTTCACGTTGCCCTTGGTGGGGCCCTCCAGAGACTGGGACTTGGCGAAGAGCTTCTGCACGGAGTGCACGAGGTGCCGAATGCGCCCCGGGCTCTCGCTCCGGTGCTTCGCGTCGCTCCGCTGGAACTGGAGGGTGCTGAAGCCATCCCTGTGGATGGGCAGCTGCTTCTCAAACTGGTCGAGGAGGTTGGCAGGCAGACGGTTGATCTTTGTGGCTTGGGCATGGCTCGGAAAAGGGTTGTCATCCGGGACCTCGAAGTGGGAGTTGTAATGGATGCGGGGGAAAGTGCTGCTGTTGGAGATCTGGTTGTTGAGTGGAAGGAGACAGTCCCCGTGGACGGTGTTCTGGGGCGGGAATCGGGGATCCATGGTGAAGGAGTCGGTGGGGCTGAGGAGATAAGGGTTCCTGTCCTGGGGGGCATAAAGAGAGTCTTGAGGGGAGTCCAGGTTTTCGGAGAGATGGCGGCTTCTGTTGTCTCCTAAGCCCTTCATGGTCCCAGTGCTTCCTAGAGCATGGCTTGGGGACGGGGTGGCAGAGCCCTCGCAGACCTCTCTGCAGCTGGAGGAAGAGGACAGATGCTGAGAGCCCACTGGGGACCCCTCTGGCAGCCCACTCCTCACCGGGGGCACATCCCTGTCCCCCTCTGAAAGCAAATGCCACCACAGTTAAGGGACAAAGGAGAGAAACAGGATGGAAGATGCAGGAGGGGAGGAGAAGGGGTGTGAGACCAGCAGGGCCCAGAAGAGGTGGAGGGGGAGGATTCACTTCCCACTGCAGCTGCAATCCTCGTGTGCCTCAGTGCCTGGCCACGGGCTGCCTACCAACACTGCTGCTGCTGCTCTGCTGCTGCACGTGGTTATTTAACAGCGTTCCCTCCCCAGCAGCGTGACAGAGGCACTGCCAGCTCTGTCCCATTGGCTCAGGGGGCTGGAGGAAAGCCTGCTGTCAGAGCCCAGCAGGTCCTGGCTGAGCCCAGGCAGCCCAGAGCCGAGCACCCCAGTGCTGCAGGGTGCCTGGTGTTCCCGTGGTGACGTATCCCGGGGCTGGCACAGCTCCCGCAGCTGTGCTAACGTGACATGATGGCAAACACCTTCTCTCCAGCCAGTGCTGCCTTCCTGGCAGGTTCTGCCCTGGAGAACAGTGTGTCAGTAGCTTGGTAAGAGCTGAGGTGTTTCTGAGCACTCAGAGCCTTACCTGAGAAGCTGTTGGCTGCTCAGACGATGATTCTTGCTGTGCTGCTCCACTCCTGGGGAGCTGTGCCACCTGTGCCACCCTCCCAGCCAGCCCATCTGTCCCCTCTGCCACACTGAGGGCTGAGGTTGGTCACTTCCTTTCAGCAGGTACAGCATCCCTGGGGGGTGGGCAGCTGGACAGAGGGATCCCCTGAGGGATCCTCACTGAACATCTCCCCAGTGGTCTTGCCCCATCCTGCTCGGTTCAGAGGGATCCTCATCTTCACTGTGTTATACAGGGGAAAATGACAAACCTGGGTTTGCTTAAAAGAAAAATCAGTGAACATTTGTATGAATTGAGCTGTCAATCAATAAGTTGACTTTCTGCACTTAAAACCTACTTGAAATCATGGAGTGTATAAATGAACTCTTATTTCCTGTTACCTTTTAGTTTAGTTTCTTAGTTCCTTTTTGGTTTAGTTTGAGTGTCACTTAAAAAAGAGAGAGCGACTTTTAACACATGCAGATGGCATGTCCCTGTGAGGAGCAGAGCTGGCAGTCTGTGCTCCTGGCTTCTCCCTTTCAGCCATGAAGTGTCTCCAGTCTTCTCGAGGAGCTTGTCCCCCACATGCAGCATGGCCAGCTGCATGTGGTGTGGGAGTCTGTCGCCCTGCAGTTTGCAGTTCTGCACTGTTTTTCAGTTTTGTGAATAGTTTCTCATACACGCTCTATAAACATGGCCCTGCTGTATTATCTATTCTCTCATGTTTACTTAACTGTCTTCATGTTTTGGTTATTGTCCTTGACGTTTGCATTCCTTAAGTATGTGATAGACATAAGTTTTGACCAATGGTCTTGAGAGGAGGAGCACTTCATCCTCCAATCCATAGTAGTTTCTAAGAGCATATAAATAAAGACGGAGGGCAGAGGTCAGCCGTTTTCCTGGCCTCTCCTCGCCCTTACAGGTTTCTATCTCCATCTCCGTGTCCTTATTTCATGTCTGAGAGTGACAGGAGTGAAGGCAGTGACCATTGCAGGGTGGCAGGAACTGATAGGCTTGTCTTCCTTCATCACTCAGGGAAAAATGTATTAATAATGAAAAGCAGCCAGAGCTTTAAATAATTGTTTGGAAGCACAAAAAAAAAAAAAAAAA
>VZTH01002922.1:65139-86478 GCA_013397815.1 Aleadryas rufinucha
AAAAAAAAAAAAAGTAGAATTCATTCCATGGCTTGATGGGCTTTGCAGTCTCCATTTAACTCTGTCGGTCCCAGTGGGTTGGCAGAGCCAAGCTGGACTTTCTAAAGCTGCAGTGGGCACAGCCTGGGCTTCCCACCCTGCTCTGAGGGAGATCCCTGCTCCTGAGGGTCCTGCCCACGCTGACCTCAGCCCACCTGCCCCGAGGCACTGCCCACTGCCCCCTGCCCTCGTGGGAACTGCCCAGCACTGCTCCCTGGGCATCCCAGGGCCCCACACCAAGCTTGCCCAGTCCTGACCCGAGCCCCTGGAGAGGCTGCATGGCCCCATGGGGCGGCTCCTCCTCTTTTGCTGCTGAGCTGCTCCAGCTGCCTTCACCTCCAAGCTGTGCCCTGCCCTGTGGTCTGGGCTGTGGTGGTCTGGGCTGTGGTGGTCTGGGGGCAAGGATTTGCCCCTCTCCACCACACAGGCATTTTGGGGATGGGGACGTGGCCTGAGCTGGGAAATGGTGATACCAAACCTGAACTTTCTGCCCAAACACCAAATGCAGCCTTACCCTTGACTGATGCCCAGCTGCTTCTGGGCCCTGTGGGTGCCATCCTAATTCCTGCTGTGCTCTGCAGCAGCATCAGCCCCCCTGGAGCTTCCTGCCCATGGGACCCATGGGGCTGGTGGAGCTGGGGTGGTGCTGGCTGAGAGGTGCCAGCAGGGAGGCTCAGGTTGTGCCAGCTGGCACCCACAGTGCTCACCAAGCAGTTGCAGAGAGCCCCAGGTGATGTTCCCAAAGGAAACCCTCTGGGCAGAAGGGAAGGACAGGGTGTAGGACACGCTCCAGGCTGAGCTACTGATCTGAATTCCAGATGGCTTTGGATGGCCAAGCTCCACCTGCAAGCCTTGGAGGGGAAGCCCTGCAGGAGGCAGAAGCTCAAATCCTCCCTGAACCCCACCCTGAAGTGCCCAGGCTCAGCTCTGCCTGCCATGGCCACTCTCCCTTCCTTCCTTCCCCCAGACCTGGAATCCCAGGAAAATCCTTCCCTTGGCCCAAGGCCATCCTGGCTCAGACGGATGCTGAGCTTCTCCCATCACAGGAGTCGGGCTCCCTAAGGAGACACCATGCCCTGATTTGATCATAAAGGGATGTCTCTGGATATCGATAGTAAATCCATCCTTGCCTTCCGAGAGCAGTGGGTATTTGCAGCAGAAATCTCCTCCTGAGGCAGCCTGTGACTGCCTCACAATAAAGCACCACTGCCTCGTGCTCACTGGGCTCCAGATAAACTCAAACTGCCTTAGGAATCAAAAGAAATAGGGAAATGAAATGAAATTAAAGAAATGTAAATCAATGTCATGCAGTGAAGGTCTAGTGTGCATAGGAGGAGGAGAAGGGTCAGGGTTGGAGAGGCAGAGGGGCAGGGAGGAAACACTGAGGGGCTGGGGGATGAGTGGGAGAAGAAAGAGAAGGTTTTGGAGGGGCAGGAGCAGAAAGGATGGGAAGGTGGGAACAGGGGAGGGCAGGGAGCTCCCTGTCTTCCAGACTGGTTTCCCCCTGCCAAGAGTAGACACTTCTGTATGGCAGAGTTCACTGCTCCCTTCTCCTACTCACTGTGGGGCTGCCACAGGTCCTGATCCTCCTGCCTGTCCTGCCTGCTCCAGGATCCCTTCCCTTGCTGGCCAGGGAGGTGTGAGGTGCAACCCTGCTGCTGGGCATGTGCTGGTGCCCACCACGCTGTGTTTGCTGCCTCCTCTGTCAGCTGGTTTCCCTTTTAAGATGGATTAAACTGTTTTCTTACATTTCAGTTACTCTCTGCAATCCTTGGCACTTTCTTGAGACGTGGGGTCAGGGAAGGGAAAAGTCCAACAAGATCTTCCCCACCATCTTTTAGATTTAGAAGGATGTAAAAAGCTTGAAACTAAGTCTCCCAAATCCATGATTCTGCAGTTCACAGACTGGGCAAGGGCTGTCTCCTGGGACAGCTGCCCAGTGTCTCCACTATGTCACCCAGCCCTGAGCCAGGCGCCCCAGCAGGGGTGGTCAGCCCCGCACCACAGAGGGAGCACCAGGGTCATGGCAGGAGAAGACCTGTCTAGCAGGGGCTGCCAGGGCCAGAACAGAACCCCTGAGCCCATGGAAAGGGACTGGTTTCACCCCATTACCTCTCTTCCCCTCAGTCTGTTTTCTCAGGACTGCCCTTCCTCTTCCCAGTGGCTTTGCTGATGCTCAGAGGTCTTGGAAGCGAAGGGGATGAACTGACCTGATGTGACCTGACGTGACCTGACCTGATTTATGGCACTTTTGTGTCCCAGACCCCAGCCAGAGGCAGCTTCCTCTTGGGCCTGGTTCACAGCCTGCAGGTTTGGATGGGCTGCCCCCAGCCCACCTCCAGCAGCACCTCTGGCAGCTCCAGGCACTGGGCAGGGGTTGGGACCACAGAACAGAATTCCTGAGTGGTTTGGGTTGGAGGGACCTTAAAGCCTATCCAGTTCCACCCCCTGCCATGGGCAGGGACACTTTCCACTGGACCTGGAAGGTTGCTCCAAGCCCCAACCAACCTGGCCTTGGACACTTGCAGGGATGGGTCTCCAGCCATGTTAGGGACCACTGGCTGTGATCAGCTTTTGTGCTGGGGCTTTGCACCACAGGGGAACTGGGCAAACTGATGCCACTGTCTACCCTGCCCCTCCTCTTTAACTTCTGGGGTGGACATGGGTTTCAGGAGATGCTGCCCTATTTCTATTGTCTTAAATGTTGCAAATCCACCTTAGACCAGCTTGTCCTGAGGGCACAGAGAAGGCAGAGAACAAGGCAGACTCCCTGCCCTCTCTCAGCAAGGAGGGGACAGCAAGAGGAGCCTCACAGCCTCACCCCACTGCTCTCTGCTTGCACCTGTTCCAGGATCTCTCTTTGCAGCTGGCTGGCATTTGCCAGCCCAATCCATGGCAGAGGCCCTGGGCAGGGCTCAGTCCTTCTCACCAAGCCTGGTAGATCCCAGGGAGCTCCGAGAGCACCCCACACTCATCCAGATTTCTGCTCCTTGTACGTGCACATTGGGACTGTGACCAGAAGCGTTTCCCAGGCATGTGGATGTGGCACGTGGGGACATGGTTTAGTGGTGAATGTGGCAGTGCTGGGTCAATGGTTGGACTCCATGAAGGCCTTTTCCAACCTCACTGATGCTGTGGGAGCAAACACAGCTCTGTGTGGCTGTGGGGGTGTGTGTGACACAGTGCTGTGTGTGACACACAGTGCATGCCCAGGTGTGTGGGCTGTGGGGGGTGCATCTGTGACTGGGGTGCCCTGGGTGTCACAAGGCTCCTGCAGAATCAGGGAGTGCTGGGCTGGTGGCTCATTTCACCCTCCATGGGCAGCTCTGTGCTACCTCCCTCCCTGCCTTTTCCCCTGCTCTTGGCACACATGTGCCACGCAAGGACTCCCTGTCCCCTCCCCAGCCACCTGGCTCTGCTGATGCAGCTGCTGCAGCTGAGCAATGCCTTGACCCAGAAAAGGGCACTTGAAGAGCTCTCCAAGTGGTGCTGCGGCCCTGGCACAGGGTGCCCAGAGAAGCTGTGGCTGCCCCTGGATCCCTGGCAGTGCCCAAGGCCAGGTTGGACGGGGCTTGGAGCAGCCTGGGATAGTGGAAGGGGTTCCTGTCCATGGCGAGGGGTGGCACTGGATGAGCTTTAAGGTCCCTTCCAGCCCAAATCATTCCAGAATTCTTTGTTTCCCTGATTCCATGTCCTACTGAGGCAGGGCTGGTCAGAAAGGGCCAGGAGCCCCTTGGGTGCTGCTTGGGAGAGGCTGGCAGCACATCAGGAGAAGCAGCAGCCTGTAAAATGGGACTGCTCACAGCACACATCCTCCAGGAGGAAGCCACCCCTGCACTGACGGGGCTGAGGGCACCCTTTGGGGTCAGCTGGTCCTGCCCTCTGCCCATCAGCTCTTCCAGGACTCCGCGTCCCCCAGGCTCCCACACAAACCCCGGCCCAGCCACCCAGGCCGGCTGCAAACACAGAGGTGGCTTTTATATCTGGAACCAGCAGCACGCTAATAACGGGCTGGAATCGGGAGAGATGATTGGCAACCTGCAGGGGGAAAATGCCTCCCCTCTCCCTGCTGCAAGCAGCTGAAAGGATCTGTGTGCTGTGGTGTGGGTGACGTGGGACTGCCCACACGCTCGGAGTCAAACGTTCCCTGAATTAGCAGGAGCTCGGGATGAGGCGCTCGTGAGGGGGGCCGCCGGCTGCCAGAGCCCTGCATTAATGATGATTCAGAGTTCACAATCTGATCGTGGCTGATAAAAATAGCCGGCTCCTGCTCGGAACAATTCATTACACAACAGAACCTCCTCCCGCCACGCTGCTCCCGCTGCTGGCCCGGCAGCTCCGTGTCCCGGGGCAGAGCCCATCCCCAGGGATGAGCAGAAGCAAGCGCTGCCCATCCTGGGATGGAGGCAGGGGCTCCTGAGGAGGAGTTAATGCCACCCACCGTGACAGTGTCACCAGGGGAACCAGGCACTCACCGCACAGCAGTGGAGGGGACAGTGGCTTCCAGCAAGCCAAGTGTGTCACCTGTTTGGGATCCTTCCTTAGGACGTAGGGAATCCTCTGGAGGGCTGGCCTGCCCATTGCCATAGGGGTGTGCCAGGGGCTCACCCAGCCCATCCTCACGACCCTGCCAGGCAGCCATCACCAGGTGAAGCACAGCCAGTGCTGTTGGTGGCTGAGCTCAGCAGAGTCTGATCAGAGTCTGATCCTCTTTTTTTTTGCCTGGGGAAGGATTTCCCCACATTCCTCCTCATATGGGAATAAATGGCTGGTGTCCTTAGAGTGTGGGATCCACACACAGCTCCTGAGGCCCCACAGGAGTGAACACCAGTGGTCTCCTGCTTGTTCTTCAGGCCAAGGGGTGCCTCTACCCACTAATGCACACTGGGGTGATGAGAGGGACGGGATCTGACTGGCACCATCCCAAAATGACAAGGAATAATTTATCTTACCTTAAGAGCTCTGAATACTTCTTTTTTTTTTTTTTTTTTTTAATCTATCAGCAAAACAAAATGCTGTGAAAGTCAAAGGCTGTGATATGACAAAGATTTTTGACTTCAGGTGTTGTCTAAGCTGGAGGAGCGGATGAACTCCTGAGAGAGACAGAGAACTTATTTCCATGCAGATGTCACTGGTAATATAATCAACTCTCCAGGGAGCAAAACCCCAGAAATTCTGCAACCTATTTGTCTGTCCCTAAATAGAAGTTTCTCAAAGTTCTCCATGAGACGGGATTTGCTGTGAAGCAGGAAATGCAAAGCATTAAGTAGGTCAAATGAGACAAATGAGACAGATAAGAAAGGGAATTTTCAGGAAGAGAGCAGGACACCTGATGAGGTGGCTGGACTGTAAGGACCGGGGCAGGGAGCTGGACTGTTGTCTTTGAAACCCACCTGCAGCCCCTGCTGCCTTGCAGTGCACTCGAGGCACAGGCTGGTGACCACATGGGGCATGTTCCAGCTTGGCTGGAAAAGCAGCTAATGAGAACATTCTGGCCCAAAGCTGACCTGTTCTGGCCAGTGCTGTTCAAGGGGGTCTGGCGGGGGTGAGGGAGTGTCTGCACAGCCCCCATGGAGCGAGCGTGGGAGGCAAAGCCCTGGATACAAAGCCCTGAACACGGCTGTCCTTGACCTGCCTCTGCCCTGGCTCCCAGGGAGGGAGGTGTTCCCCCCCTGCACTGAACACTTGTGACCAGACAACGGCAGAGACTCTGCCTGGCCTCCTGTGCTGCCACCCTGCCCAAAGCCCATCACAGAGTCCTCCTGCCTCTCTGTGCTGCCAGAGCCATCAGCAGCCCCAGGACCATGGCCCCAGTGCCCCTCCCAGGGCATAAAGACCATGCTGAGGAGGAGGAGGTTCAGCCTGGAGAGGAGGAGACTGAGGTCAAACTTCATTGGAGTCTTCATGAGGGGAAGGCGCTGAGCTCTGCTCTGTGACCAGTGACAGGAGCCAGGGAATGGCTGGAGCTGGTCCAGGGCAGGGTCAGGCTGGAGATCAGGGAAAGGTTCTTCCCCCAGAGGGTGCTGGGCACTGCCCAGGCTCCCCAGGGAATGGGCACAGCCCCGAGGCTGCCAGAGCTCCAGGAGCATTTGGACAGCGCTCCCAGGGATGCACAGGGTGGGACTGTTGGGGTGTGTGTGCAGGGCCAGGGTTGGACTGATGATCCTGGTGAGTCCCTTCCAACTCAGCACATTCCATGATTCCCTGTCTCCTTGCCCTTACTGTTTGTGGCAGAGCAGTTACAGGATGCTCTCAACGGCTGTGGCTGTCACTGCTGCACCACCAGCTGTCTGCAGCTGAGCAAGGATGTTGCTATGCTCTAGGGCAGATGTTCCTGAATGTCCACATGGAGCCTAAATGTCCACATGGAGCCAGGCAGGGCCCTGCCTGCATTTGGGATGCAGGATAGAGATGCTCTTTGGCCCTGTGTTTGCTCAGTGCCTCAAACAAAGCAGCTCCTGTTGCCTGAGGGTCCTGGGGCAAAGAAGAGCAGGTGGGCAAAGCCAGCAGCTCCCTCTGCCATCCCTTCGGAGCCCAGGCTGGGCCCGCGCGCAGCTCCCGCGTGCTCGGAGCTCGGGAACACTTCCTTTGTCTCAAAGTGGGTCAGGCGGAGGCGTGACGTTACTATAGCAATGGGCATGAGATTTCATAACTTTATTTTGCGAGGGGCGTGTTGCAGGATTCGCCAGGAGACGGAGGGAGGGTTGTCACTGCATCACCCTCCCAGCCTCCCTTCCCCAGCCTGCTCCTGCAGGAGCCCCACTGCCCCTTGTCCACAAGCACAGAGCCGGGTCTGTGCCCCCCGGCCCCCTCGGGAGTCCCAAAGCGCCCCCCGGGCCACCCCGTACCTCTCACAGCTGGCTGGGCTCAGGGTCTAGGCCAGACTCAGCATCCTGTGCACCGTGTGTCCCTCTGGGCTCCAGGGCTGTCCCTCATGAAGACCTGCAGGGCAGAGAGAAAAGGGGACATCCTCAGGTCACAAGAGTCAGAGAGGTGTCCTCCTGACCAACATCCCAGGCCACAACCCTGATGCTACAAACCCTCGACAGTGCTGCCTGACACCCAGGTTATGCTCAGCAAAGGGCAGATGGCAGACAACGAGGCAGAGGCAGTGCCACGGGACAGGGAGAGATGTGGGAGTGGGTCCTGTGTCCCTCTGGGTGTCACATGGACTGAGAGGATGAGCTGGAGATCAGCCAGGTGGGGAAGAGAACATCCAAAATGCCCCTTGCCGGAGCCTCAGGGCTGGGCAGAGCCCCTTCGTGGGAAAGTGCTCTTTGTCTTTCCTTCTCTTGTTCCTTTATCATGGAATAACCCCCCTGCAGTCTGTGGCCATGCCAGGAGCCACTGAGCTGGGCAGGGGGGACCCTGTCACCCTTTATGCCTCACCCTGTGGCTGTTCCCTTTGGGCTGAGCCTGGGGGGGCAGGAAGGACAATCCTGGGGACAACCTGGCAGCCTCTGGTGTTCCCCTTGCTGTATCCCACCAGCCAGAGCCTGCTCTGACTCTGCTCTGCCAGCGCTGCTCACGGCAGCTCCCACCAAACCTCTCCCATCTGGGCACTGGGTGCAGCTGAAGCTCCTTCCCTGCCACCCAACCACCCCACAAACCACTGGAAAAATGCTCCCTCTATGAAAAGCCAGGTGAATAAATACAGAGAAAAAACCCCCAATGTTCCTTAGTGTCCCCAAAACCCTGCTGACCACACAGCGAACACAGCCTGAGCTATCTAATCAGTGGCATTAAATACTAATTGGGGTTTGCATCAATGAACATCCCAGGTTGGTTTGTGTGCATGCACAGCCTGTCTGTCCTGCACTGGGAGCTGCTGGGGCAAACTGGGCAACTCCTGCTGCAGGGAAGCAAGGGATGGGAATGGCATGGGAACCAGTACAGGAGTCAGCCTTCCTAGGACAGCTTTTTCATTCCTAGTTGAATGGAGGAGGCCATCTGGGTTTGAGAAGGTCTGTGAGAGCTCAAAGAGGGGTGAAAATAGATGAACTCCAGTTTCTTGGCTGGGACAAGGATACAAATCTCGGCAATTTTTCTAGGACAGCCAGATCCGGGTGCTGGGCTTGATTCCCACCCTGGTGATGCAGAAGATGACCAAACTGGTGCCCAGAGATGAGGCAGCAGCTCTTTGTCCTCAGAATGGAGAGATGGGCACTGCAGTGCCCCTGAGATCCCACTCTGCCACCTGCCACCACCCAGCAAGAGGGGCTTTATCCCCATGCAGCTCCTGCCTGGGGGCTTACACACATCCTGGGTGCCTGGTTATGGCATAGGCTCTGTGCTCTCTTCAGACAGGCCCTGCAGCCCTCCCAGACCCTGTTCCAAGGAAGCAAAGACTGCAGAGGTGAGAGGCACAGTGCAGGCAGAGGATAAGAGGACAGTGTTCACTGCAAGGCCCTCATGGGGGATATCCCAACAGGCAGGAGAAGAGAATGGAAAGCCTGGGAAGATTAGTAGACTGGCCTCCTAAATTGGGTACAAACCCTCATCACCGTCCCCCCAGCTCCATCCCCAGCACTGCAGAGGGAATTGTTAAAGCAAAGGCACGTGTCCTGGGACAGCCAGACAGGGCAGTCACACCTGTCCCCAGAGCTCACCTGTCTCCCGCACCAGAACACCCCTTTCGTGAGCTTCTCGCTGTTGCTGGGAGCTGGGCTGTGGAGCCAGAGCCCGAGGCTGAGACTGAGGTGAAGCACATGTGGCTTCACCCAGCCCGGGAGGCCTCTGCTGTGGCCCAAGGGACGCCTTCCCATCCCAAACCCAGACACTGCTGGGCTCAGGGGTATCCCTGCGGTGGTGGGCACTGCGCTGTGTCACTGTGCCAGGATGAGCTGTGGTGGGGCCAGGTGCCACTGACTGCACTGCACAGTCACTGCACTGGCACCACCTGGCCCACTCGCAGCCCTCGCCATGGGAAAGGGAATTCCAGCTCCTGTGGGCCGTGTCAGGTTTGAGCCCATGATCCAGACAGCAGAGCCACCAGAACCGCCAGGATCCATGGCCAGTGCTGCCACCAGTGTCAGCACCCACCTGTCTCTGTCACCCGCTGTCGCTGTCCTGCTCTACTGCCACCAGTGCTGGGATGGAAGGCAGCACCATGTGTCACTGGAGCCACTGATGGCCACCACGGAAGCCACCAGCATCTTCTAGGAATGCCCCCAGCACCCTCCTGGGTGCACAAGCAGTCACAAGTCCACAAGCAGCCAGAACCCTCTGGCACCAGCGGTGGCTGCTGGGATGGAAGTGCCTGCCCAGTGCTGACGCCACCCATCACGTCTGTGCCAGTCACCAGCACTCTCAGGGTGCCCCAGGCCCCCAGGAACAGCCCAATCCTGGTACCCCTTGGCACATCCGACGGGTGGGAGGAGCAGTGCCTGGGTGCTGGGCATCCCCTCACCCAGCAGGTTCCTCCAGTTAAACAAGGCCATGGAAGCTCTGGAGGAAGAAGCATTTTGGTGTGGAACACTGGTTTTCCCTTTGCATGCTGCTCTTGCACTGAGAAAATGGCACCGTAATTGCTTTTAATTAACATCAGCATCAATGCCCAAGGAAATGCAAATGAACAATTGTGTCGCCAGCACAGCCACCCGACCAGACAGACACCTCCACTGTCCCTCTGTTCCTGCCTCCATCCAGACACCTCCATTGTCCCTCTGTTTCCTGCCTCCATTGCCCCCCTCTCCCTGCCATTCCTTGAGCAGGATGCTCATGGCTGTGGTGTGAGGGGATGGGATGGAGCTGATGCAGGGAAGGACAGGACAGGTGCTGTAAGCTCAGGGAAGGGGCCTGCAGACCAAGGGAAGGGTGGGGAGCAGGGGCCAAGCTGGGGCCCTGATTTTCCAGGCAATGAGGGCACAGGATGCCAGAGGAAGCAGCCAAGGGTCCATCCAGGACCTCCTGCTCCCTGCTCAGGGGTGTCTTGCTGATGAACTGACATCCCTTCAAGACAATTTTGGTGAACGGGGTCTCAGATGCTCTGCAGCCAAACCTCACTGGAGAATGAGCTAGTGATTTTTGTCCCCTTGGCCTAGGGGAGGAGGCCACAGCCTGCCCTGCTGCAGCCCAGGTGCTTCTGTGTGGCTGGAGAAGGCCTTGAAGGGACGGATCTGGTGCTCCTGATCCCACCTCAGAGGTGGCTGCAGGTTGGTGATGAAATATGAATTACCCAATGTCTGCTGGGGCCTCCTGAGGAAGGCCATGAGGTTTCAGCCAAGTGAGCAGATGAGGAGGGCAGGGAGGTTCTTCCCCTCCGGCCGCTCCAGGGCCACATTTTTGTGGTCCCAGCCAGAGCAGAGCAAGGCCAGCAGAGCTGGGCAGGTGCAGGTGGTGCTGGGATCTAATTCTGGGGAAAATCCTGTGAAATGTTACAGGTTCCAACCGCAGCAGTTTGGGCTGGTCTCTGTGAGAAGAGAGGTCCCTCCCAGGGCCCTCACCTCCTGCTCCTTTCTGCTTCTCCTCCAGACTTGGAAGAGCCTCAGCAAACCACCCACAGCTGCTTTTGGTAAACCTGAGAGGAGATGAAGCCCTCATTGCAGGGAACAAGCACAGTGACCTGGCAGCCAGCCCAGTGCTGGATCCAGAGCTCTGGGAGAAGGCTGCGAGTCCCTGTGAGATCCCACGAGTATGGCAGGGATGATGCAGGGATGGGGGATGAGCAGGTCTGGCACAGGGGCAGAGAGGAGAGGGTGAGGAGCAGAGCACAGCCCCACAGGCAGGTGCCCAGCCATGGCAAGGGCTACTGAACACAGGGCTCCTTCTTCCTGCTGTCACCCCTCCTGCTCTCGTCCCCTCCTGCTATTGTCCCCTCCTGCTCTCATCCCTGCCTGAACTCCCCCTAGCACCTGGATTTACAGGCTGTAAGATCAGGGATAGACACTGCCAACCCCTGTGAAACAGGCCATAAAATCATTGTGTGCAAATCCAGCAAGAGAACCAATGGAAACAAATAAGTGTGTGCTCTTGTACCTCTAGCATCTGCACCATTTCTCTGGATAAAACAAATGCATGTAGCTCCTTTGGGAGTCCCAGAATCACTCGTTATATGGAGGATGTTTGAGGGCTGAGCTGGGAGCAGCCCCTCCAGGGAAGGACAAGAGGCCGCTGTGGAGAGAGGGGAGAGCACAGGTGAGATATGGCTGAGCACAAGGGGAGGGATTTGTAGCCAGGATTAAGATCCTTCTGAGGAGGCATGAAAGGAAAAATATGTGTGAAAACACCAGAGGGAACAATTGAGCAAAGGTGGGAAGAGTGGGAAGTCCTGCTGAGCTGTGAGGAAGGTGCTCCCCTCCCCAAGCCCAGAAGGCTCCCACGCAGATGCTTTGTCAGCAGGGTCCTGTTGGGGCATGGGAGCAGGAAATGAGGTTACAGCACACGGAATGGGCTGCTCCCCTCCCTGCTCCCCCCACAGGAGCGTGTCCTGAACACAAGGACAACACCCACTGATCCTGCCTAAGATGGAGGGTGAAGTCAGCAAGAAGCTGAGGCAAAAGACCCACTGTGATGACTCCCAGAGGTCAAACCCCACACCACTGCCAGCTGAGAGGAACCTTGGGGACAGAGTGGCGCCCTGACAGTGGCACTCCTTTAACTCTATACACAGGGGGGCCTGCCAGACCTTGGAGGCATCTCCTAAAGGAGAAAGACTTTGCAGAGAGTGACTTTGAGTGCCTGAAATCTGTTTCATTTGAAAGAAACATCACCCTCCCTTCTGCTAAGATCTTATATTAAATTTGCTGCCACCAATTTACTAAATAAACACAGAGATGACCTCTGCTCTACTTGACTGCTTCAGGTTAGATATTAAACAAAATTGTTTCACTGAAAGAGTGGTCAGGCACAGGAGTAAGTTGCCCAGGGAGGTGGTGTGGAAGTGTTCAAGAGCCACCTGGATGTGGCACTTGGGGACATGATTTAGGGGTGTCTATGGTGGGACTAGGTTGATGGTTGGACTTGGTGACCTTGAAGGTCTCTTCCAAGCCTGAGGATTCTGTCACCTGAGACGGGAGCGTGGCCACGCCAGCAGCCCTGGAGGGCAGGGGAGGGCACTGTGGGGGGGTTACCCATTCTTGGCATGGGAACAGCAGCAAACAGCCCTGAGAATCCCGGTGTAGGAATGGAGGAAGGAGCTGGGTGGAGCAGAACTGAGCCTCTCCCTGCCGGCAGCAAGGGAACTGTGCCCCTAGCAGGGAGGAGAGATGCTCCTACTGGGGGACCCCAGTGGGGTGGCACGTCCCCTCCTCAGGGCCCATCATGGGGTGTGTGTAAAGCTGGGTAGTCTGGATTGTGAGGAGGGATTGTGCACTGATGCCACACCCCATGGACAGGAGCTCCCAGTAACAGGGCAGGGCACAGCTGGGGCACAGCTGGCAGGGACTGCAGGGACCTGTGAGATGCTTCCTGTGGTGAAAGCCTTTCCTCTGAGGGCATGGGGGTGTGGGACAGACCCAACAGGACCTGAAATAGTGAGGGAGAAGGGCAAGCAGGAGGGACTGGGAGCCTTCATCTGTGTGACATTGTGATGTGGAGTATAAAACTGGTCCAGACAAGGAACTTGGAGAGAAGAAATTCTCTAAGTGCCTTCACACCGATGCCAGGGAGCCTGGATAACACACTCTGCTCACATATGGACATGGATTTGACCTAGCTGTGCTCCCGAAAGCTGGCTGGAAGCGTCACATAATTGGAGTGTTAAAACCAGCAAATGTTAAAATCAACAACTTCAGGGAGGAATGAGGGTGCAAAGGGACATCAGATGTCACGGCAGGCAAGGTCAGCAGTTTGAGTCATACTCGCCTGTAAAGCTCTCAGATCTGTCCCAGCAGAGGCAGCAGAAGGTGCAGAATGCATAGGGCCTTCCCCAGCCTGGCAGCTGCTCTGCCAGCAGCTCTATGATCCCCAGGGAAAACAGGTTCCCTTGCTATGGGAGAGACTTGTGTGGAGCACTGCATCCCAGTGTGAGCCCAGAATGGAGGTGCAGGTCACGGTGGCTCAACAGCTGGACACATCTGTACAGAATAATGGCTAAAGTGAGACCCTGCCTCAGCCAGGGAAAGCAGTAGGAGCAGGGCCTTTATGGTACCCACAGTGTCTTACTAGAAAAGAGAGTCAGTTTATGGCAGCTCGGTGTCTGAGAGGATGTTTGTAGGATCAGGGAGTCATTAAAATTAGAAAAGCCCTCTGAGATCATCAAGTTCAACCCTTAACCCAGCAGTGACAGATCCACCACTAAGCCATGTCCCCAGGTGCCACATCCACACGTTTTTTGAACACTTTCAGGAATGGTGACTCCACCACTGCCCTGAGCAGCCTGTGCCAATGCTTGACCACCCTTCCCACGAAGAAATCTCCCCTAATATCCATTCTGAGTGACTGTGGAAAAGAATGGAGGCACATTGACCCAAAGCCAGAGAAAGGCTTATTTCCAGTCCTACAGCTGCACTTACCCCCAGCCACGGACGGTCACTGGCTCTGCTGGCTCTTACTCCAGCCCTGGGCTGATCAGCAAAGCCAGGGCACAGGGGGTGGGACAGCCAGCCTGAGCTGGAATGTGGCTGCAGAGTGAAGAGAAGGCCAGAGGCACTGGCTCAGAGCCACCTCCTGTGCTGCCCAGCCTGTCCCCAGCCTGTCCCCAGCCTGCGGCCTGGCACAGTCTGTCCTCACCAGGGAACCCTCGATCCTGCCTGGGGTCAGGAGGGGGACAGGCTGCAAAGTGCCCATGTCCTGGCCATGCTGGGAACCCAGCTGCTCTCCTATGGCAGGAACACCTGAAGGATCTGTCCTCACTCCCTGTCCCTGACACTGCCTGTCTGCTGACAAGGGACAAAGGGCAGCATCTCTCACTGAGCCTGGACACAACCTGACATGGCCACACCAAATTCAGCAAAAATCCCCTAAACCAGGTCAGCCACACCACCACAGGTGTCAGAAAGCCCCACGGTGATGTAGTTCTGCTGAGAAGCTCTTAACCTTGTCCCTTCTCTGGCTCTGGCGGGGAAGGGACAGAAAAGCTCCTGGTGTAACACCTGGGAGAACCTGCATCACCCATGGGGTGCCACGGAGGTGGGGACACTTGGACATCCCTGGGGCAGGTCCCTGCTCTGCACTGATGGCCCGAGCCCTGCGCTGATGTGGTCACAAGGGATGGAGCCCGGGGAGAAGCTGTCTGAGGCACAGCCAGGGAATGGCAGCCCCGCTGGTCCAGCTGTGCTCTGGAGCTGGGTTGCTCTGCTCTGGCTGCTGTCACAGCGATGTCACTGCCTGCCGTGCATCGATTCGTGGCAGCTCCTCGGGATGCCAGCGCGGGGCTGGTGGCCACAGCGTTGGGCTGGTGGCTGCGGGGTTGTGCCAGAGGAGGGGACACCCTGTGCCGGAGGAGGGGACATGCCGTGCCCAAGGAGGGGACATGCTGTGCCTGCCGGGGCTGCCCCACGCCACCATCACCGCAGAGCTGCCATGTCCCCTCGGCAGTGCAGAGGATGCTCATGCTCTGAGAGCAAGGAGAGCTCTGCAGGTGCTGCCTTTAACGATTACGATGAGTAATTCCCTTTCAGTCCTTTAATCAGTCACTTTTAATTAGTGTGCCAGTTGTTTTTTCCTTAGCAAACAGCTCTTTCAATGAGGGTTTTTGCTGCATCTGCTGGGTTGGGAAAACACTGCTCCCTGATGGGGCTGTGTGTTCATTCTTTGGCAGGAGCTTCCTCCTGTGGAGGCTGTGGGACTGGGCTCACATGCAGAGCATGGCACAGGTCCTGCTGGTCCTTGGGAAGGCCCTTGCTGCTGAGATGGAGGCATCCCTGGAGGTGCTCTGTGCTGGTGGCATCCTGGACCTTGCTTTTTCCAGAGGCTGTCTTGTAGGCAAGGACATCCTCCTCATCCACACCCCATTCTGCCTTTTTAATTTCTCCTTTGAAACTTCCTTAGCTCTGTGATTCTGGTATCTCAGGGCAGCAAGTTCCACAGGGGAATTCTGCCTGTGGAAAAGGATCCCACCTTGATCCCCTTGGGATGCTTTGTCCCCTGTTAGGGAACAGAGTCCCCAGAGCAGCTGCTCCCTCTGTTGGGGCAGGCTCTGTTTCCCAACTCCAGCCCCTCTGGCAGACACAGAGGTTTGTTCATGGTGCAGGTGTTTCCCCACTGCTCTGGACACCTGGACACTTCTGGCTGTGGGTCACCCAGGCCCAGATTCAGAGCAAATACCCAGGTGCTGCTTCCCCTCCTCATCTCCACATCACTGAACTCCTCCTGAGCTCACCCTACATCCATGTCAACTCTTGGGCCAAAAGCTCTGCTTTCATTTTCCCTTGAATAATAGCCTACTTTGGGGTGGGTTTTCCCTCTCCCTGGGTGTGCTTTTCTCTTTCCCTGGGTGGGTTTTTCCCTCTCCCAAGGTGGCCTTTGCCCTCTGCCTTCAGAGGCCCCTGCCCCTTGCTCCTTTACCCTCTGGAGTGAGGGGAGCTCTGTCTCTCCGAGGGGCCCCAGCCTCTTCCCTTTTCCTGCCCAGGGCGGGCTGTCCAGGCTGGCCCAGCTTCCCATGAGTCACCAGCAAATCCCAGCTTCCTTCTCAGGGCCCTGGCACCAGAGCCCTAATTACAGGGCAAGACTAGCGGAAACAAGCTTATTATTTACCAGGCTAATGAAAATTAATCATGCCTCCCCCTCCCTTTCCTGGGAGAACAGTCACGGCCAAGAAAGCAGATTATAAAAGCATTATGGGCAACTGCTGTGCTGGGCTTTAGCACTGCCTGAGGACTGTGTGGGGCTGTGGGCTGTGTTTGCAGGTCACCTGGAACCCAAGGGTTAAAGCTGCCCCCCAGTGCTGCGTGTTCTTCCCCCAGCCTGCTGCTGGGCACAGATGGAGCCCCGAGCCATGGCCAGCCAGGCTGGAGAGCCCTTCTCTGCTCTTCCAGGCAGCTGCTGTTTCTCCTGGAGCCTGGACCCCTCTGGCATCATCTGTGTCCTTGCAGAGAGTGTGGGTGCACAGGGGTCCCAGCCCAGGGACTCCCAGCCCACCCAGCTCAGGGCAGTTCCCCAGCACAGACCAGTTTGCTCCACACAGGCAGCCAGTGGCTCCAGGCTGTGCACAGGGCAGGGATGGAGAGCAAGGCTGTGTGCGAGGCCAGATGGAGGAAAACACAACAAGGACTGGTTCACGTCGCACAGATGTGGAAAACTAGAGCATCCTGCACCCTACTGGAGCCACTGGTTCTGGAGAGAGTGCTGCAGCAGGGAGATGAACCCTGGCAAGTGCAAAACCCACCACCCTCACTCAAATTATCACTCTCACTGAGGGGAAACCAAGGCACAGGGTGGGGCAGGTCAGCCTGGAGGCAGGGAGAGAGCTCCAGCCTGCTGAACTCTGCAAGTGCCTGTCCCCGTGGTCCCAGCTGGGGAAGGAGATCCCAGGGATGCAGCACTGCACACCCAGCATCCAGAGCTGAGCCCAGAGCTGCCCTGCCTGCCAGCCAGGCTGACCACAGCCCTCCTTTTCCAGGCTTAAAGACTTCCACATCCATGATCCCATATGGGATCTCTATATCCATGATCAGCCTCCCTCTCCCTGAGGCTGCACAGGCTGGGAGTGGGAAAAAGACAAGGAAAGGGTGGATTGCCTGGATCAGGGTCTAGGATGGAGGGAGGTGAGGACCAGGCTCCTGTGGATCAGGATCTGGGATGGAGGGAGAGAGGTGAGGATCAGGCTCCAGGGCCAGGCTGGAATGCTGCTCCCTGCCAGGCCTGTCCAGGGCAGTGCTGCTGGAGCAGTCCAACCCTCCTGCTGCCCACCACAATAATTAACTGTTGCTGTGGAGAAGGCAGGAAAATGAGCAGGAGGTCAATTTTCCATTTCCCAGTTGTGCATAACCAGTTCCAAGCACACAGCCTGAAAATAAATCTCCATTGGGCTCGTTACCTCTTAATTAACATCACCAGCTATAACATGTACTCCCCAGTCCAGGCACAGCCACTATTGATGTACAACGAGATGGAGCCAGGGCTGGGCACAGCTGGTGGGAATTCTCCACCTAGAAGTTCCAGCCCTGCTGTCCAACATGCTGGACTTGCCCTGCTCAGACAGGAAAGCTCTGCTCCAGGATGGGGAGGGCTTCTGGATCTCCCCAGAACCAGCTGCTTTGGGGGCAGCTGGCACAGACAACTGAAAGAAAGTTGGTGAAACAACTGGAGTTTGTTTTCCTTTTGCACAGATTGGAATAAAGAAGAAAAGAAGGTCCTGTGGGTGAAACATTAGATTAGAGGGATGGAACCTCACCCGTGAAGAAAGGCTGGGAGAGCTGGGGGTATTCAGCCTGGAGGGCAGAAGGATCCAGGGAGACCCCAGAGCCCCTTCCAGTGCCTAAAGGGGCTCCAGGAGAGCTGGAGAGCGACTTTGGACAAAGGCCTGGAGGGACAGGACACAGAGAATGGCTTCCCACTGCCAGAGGGCAGGGATAGATGGGATATTGGGAAGGAATTGTTCCCTGTGAGGGTGGTGAGGCTCTGGCACAGGGCGCCCAGAGAAGCTGTGGCTGCCCCTGGATCCCTGGAAGTGTCCAAGACCAGGTTTGGAGCAGCCTGGGACAGTGGGAGGTGTCCCTGCCCATGGCAGGGGTGGCACTGGATGGGCTTTAGGGTCCCTTTCAATCCAAACTTTCCATGACTCTGTGGTTCTCTGCTTTTTGATCTCTCCCCCATCAGTGATTTCTCTCACAGGCTGTCCCCTCCTCTGGTCTGCACCTGGAGCAGCCCTGTCCCCACCAGGTCACCTGGCACAGGAAGGGCACAGGGGCTGCCACCATCAATGAGGGGAGGAAGGAGACAGGATGAAAGAATCCAGTTCTGCTCCTACCACCCTCCCACTTGGCACTTCTCTTCAAAGCACTGTGCAAACATTAACTAATTAATCCTCCCAACACTCCTGAGAGGAAGAGACATTAACAGGGCTCTGTTCTAGACACCTGATAAACACAAAGGGTGGTTGGAGTAGATGCCAGACAGGCAAAACCTGAAGGTCATGGTGGTTCCTCTGCTCTTCCTGCTGCTCATGGCAGGGCTGGGCAGGCAGAGGCTGTGCAGGAATCATCCTGTGCTCCAGGATGGAGGAGTGGGGTGGAGGGCAGAGCAGGGACCATGGCAGAAATATGACAGAGGGTAAAACTAGAGGGGAATGGGAGGAAGAAAATGAGCCCTGTTGTCCTCACAGAGAGACAGACATTCTGTTTCCAATTCCAGCTTTGATGGAATTTTGTAAGTATCATGAAATTAGCTTAAATAGAAGGAAACCCTGACACTGCTGCTGAGGCATCCTGGAGGGAAGTACTGAAAGAAAGCACTTTGACTTTAAAAAAAAATGGATTTTGACTTGCTCAGTTTGGCAGGTGAGTTCCCCAGAGGACCTGAAAAATCAAACTGTGGGTTTCCAGCCTGAACATCCCCAAACACTGCACCAGTTCTTGTGTCCTTTAGCTGAGCTCTTTCTTCTCCATCCTCGTGTTTACCCAGGAATGCATCAATAGGCAGCTGCTGCAGCCCCTTCCTTTCCAACAAGCCAGGCATCGCCGCGGTTTGCAGCCTGCCTGTGATCCCTCAGGACTGGCCTCACTGGGATGCTGCATTTAATGCTTCCTTGCCTCCATCCCTAAACCCTCTTGGAGCTCCCTGCATGCCAGCTCTTGGGAAGGACCCTGGCTGCAGGAAAATCCCCTGGATACAGATCCATCCGGGGAACCCCACCAGTGCCACTGGGGCTGGCTGGGGACCTGCCCACAGCCCTCTGGCCTCCTGGGCTTCTCCTTCTGCCTATTCCAGGGGATTCCGAGGGGGGTGAGATCTCCAAGGCCCAGCCAAGGTCCTGCTATTTTCCTGGGAGTTGAATTCAACTGCTCTAGTCCAGCTGTTTCAAGGAGAGACTTGTCTGCTGTGCCTGAAATCAGAGCTGCTGAATGTTTAAACACAGCAGCACGTGACGGCCAAAACCAGAGACCAGGGGCTCTTCCCAGTCCCTGCCCACAGGTCTGGAGAGACACAGCCCGTCTGCCTTGGGTCTCAGTCCCCTTGTGGGGTTTTTCTGGAGGTGGAGAGCCCAGGCAAAAACCTGCCACGGCACTGGCTGGATTTTGGACTGGGCCTGGACCCACCTCACGCAGACATAGACACTTGGCAGAAGGGGATGTGTTTTGTTCTGGTTCCCTTGCACACAGAGGCAGATTCTGGGATAATTCCTCCTGGGAGCCCTGCACCAACCAGGCACAGTAGAAAAGCTCCTTGAAGGTTTCTGCTCAGCTGCCCCTGCCCGGGGACACCTCACAGCTCCCCAGAACCACAGAAGGGTTTGGTTTGCTGGTGTTTTCCCCACGAGGCTGCTGGTGTGGTGCAGCACAGAAGAACCCCAGGGGGTACCAGAGGGGAAAGGGAAGGTGACATGTGCAGGGGTGGCAGGACAGCCCTCTGCTCATGGTGGTAACACTGAACCTCCAACTTCCTCACCAAACAGAGGGATGAAACCCCAAATCCTGATGTTTCCAAAGAAAAACCCAGCCAGGAAGGACGTCTGCCCCTGGCTGCCAGCACACAGGCTCCAGGCACCTGAGGCCCTTCCGAGGGAGCTGCAGGCTCTCCTTTCTCTCTAACAGGACAGTTTTTAGCAGCTTGATCCCATTCTTGCCATTTCCTGACCTGAAGCACACCCACCTCCAGCAGCCACGGTCCCCAGGCACCAGCCAG
The DNA here is from genome assembly GCA_013397815.1 of Aleadryas rufinucha. Taxonomy (NCBI): domain Eukaryota; kingdom Metazoa; phylum Chordata; class Aves; order Passeriformes; genus Aleadryas; species Aleadryas rufinucha. The sequence goes on from VZTH01002922.1 coordinate 84,904, forward strand.
ACCCAGGGCAGCCCCTCTGTGTCCCCTGGGCAAAGCTCAGCCCGGGACAGGGGCTCTACAGCAGGAGCAGTGCTGGGGCTCCCCTCTGCCCCACAGCAGCCGTGTCCCACCTGGGAGGGGATGCAGGAAAATAAAGCCTTTCCCAGTGGGGTTCAGGGGCCTCTATCAAGGACTTGGAGTGCTAAAGTCACCCATTTACTCTTGCACAACTTGCCCAGAGAAGCTGTGTCTGCCCCTGGATCCCTGGCAGTGTCCAAGGCCAGGTTGGATGGGTCTTGGAGCAGCCTGGGCTAGTGGAAGGTGTCCCTGCCCATGGCACGGGGTGGCACTGGATGGTTTTAAGATCCCTTCCCACCCAAACCAGTCTGTGATCTCCTCTGCTCAGCTCAGCACCCCTCAGGTGCCTGTGTGGCAGCAATGCCTCCTGCAAACACCTGGGAACAGCTGTCCCCTCACCACAGGGGGGAAACTGAGGTACAGCAGACAGGTCTGCAGTGCTGCATCCAGGTGTGCAGCTTCCCAGCTCCCTCAGTGTCCCCGTCCTGCCAGCCCAGGATGACAGAGATCTCTGTTTCAGTCTCTTATATGGCAGGGAATGGGAAGAATTGCAGCTGTGGGGTGCACCAACCCCTGGAGTGTCTGCAGCTCATGGTGGAGCAGAGGTGAGGCCAGAAGTGGGAGGCTGAGGACAGCCCAGGGCTCTGCAGCTGAAAAAGATCTGAATTACCCACTCCAGGAGAGTTATCTGGGGAGCGATGGAATCACAGAACCAGAGAACCAGTAGGGTTGGTAAAGCCTTCTAAGACCATCAAGTCCATCTGTTCCTCCAAGCCCCCCATTAACCCATCTCCCCGAGTGCCACATCCACACAACATCCAGGGATGGTGATGCCACCACTGCCCTGGGCAGCCTGTTCCATTGCCTGACTACCCTTTCCCTGAAGAAATTTTCCATAATATCCAACCTAAACCTTCCCTGGCACAACTTGAGGCCATTTCGTCCTGTCCTGAAATATAAACGGGGACACCAGCAGCCTCTGCAGATCCTTCCATGCTTTGGGAACACGGGATGAGCACTGGTGCCCCCACCCCCAGGTGGGTGGCCCACATTCCCGAGGTTGGGATGTCCAGGTGGCTTCAGCCCATCTCTCTGCTCCAGTTTGGGAATCAGGGAACAGCCCCCCAAGGCTGGAGCTGGAGCAGCTCCCATGGTAAGGCTGTCACTGCAGATGGCACAAATTCCCCCGCGGGCCCACAGCTGACATGGCCGCCCTTGAGCCTCAACCAGCTCCTTTTGGGCCACGGCTTCCCTTGTTCCAGAACACAACAGCGGGCAGGCTGTGTACCCTGCAGTCACCTGCTGCCACTGCTGCCTGCCTGCGTGAGCATCAAAGCCCCAGCTCCTTCACAGCCCCAGCACCACCACAGCCCCAGCACCATCACAGCCCCAGTTCCTTCACAGCCCCAGCTCCTTCACAGCCCCAGCCCAGCCCCAGCACCACCACAGCCCCAGCACCATCACAGCCCCAGCCCAGCCCCAGCACCACCATAGCCCCAGCACCATCACAGCCCCAGC
>VZTH01002922.1:86514-121569 GCA_013397815.1 Aleadryas rufinucha
CCACCACAGCCCCAGCTCCTTCACAGCCCCAGTTCCTTCACAGCCCCAGTTCCTTCACAGCCCCAGCACCACCACAGCTCCAGCACCACCACAGCCTCAGCACCACCACAGCCTCAGCACCACCACAGCCCCAGCACCATCACAGACCCAGTCCAGCCCCAGCTCCCTGGGCTCAGACCCTGCCACAGGCCAGCAGCCTGGAATTGAAGCCTGGGGAGCCAGGGCAGGCTGGTGGCAGTCACTGCTGGGCACCCAGCAGCCTGGAACAGTCACAAGGACTCTCCTGCATCACTGGGCGAGGGGAGAGATGTGGCTGAGCTGCAGGTGGGAGGACAGGCTGTGGGATGCAGGAGGGATGCAGCTGTCTCAGCATGCACACAGCTCTGTACATCACAGGGAATTCATGTGACCCCTCATCCCTAGCCTGTCCCAGCAGCTGGGGGAGGTTTTCCTCTCGTGGTGCTCAGCACAGTCCCACAGAGTGACTCTGAATCCTGGCATGCAGCTGAGGTGGCAGAAGGGCTCCAGAGTGTCTGTGGGCACCCTGCACCCATCCCCAGCTCCCAGAGCCTCAGGAGCTCCCTGTGGAACCTCCTCTACTCAGGCAACTCCTCCCTGGTGTCTGGGGCTCAGAGCACTGTTGGGGTCCCCTCCTTGGACACTGGACAGCTGCTCCTAAGGTTCTGCTGGCTTGAAACACCTGCCTGCAGACCTGGCACTGCTCTTCCCGAGCCAGGACATCAGGTAGGTGTTGGGCCAACCCCAAAAGCACAGTGAGTGACAATGGAGAACCACACATTCTCTGGGTCCAGGGACAGGACAGGATGGAGTGGTCAGAAACAGCCCTGGGCTCACCCCAGCAGGGCAGGGACAGCTCCTATGGACTGAGACACACCCGAGACAGACTGCTCACAGGACAGGCACGTTAGAAACAACCAAACCCCTTTCACCCCAAATTTATAACAGATGTGCCTCAAATCCCTCCAGCAGTGTCTGAGAAGCAGGATTCACAGCCCCAACCTACACTGCCACACCTGCTCTCAGCAACTCCCCTGTGCCTCCTGTCCCCACTGTTGCTACAGCACCTTCCACCTGGCCTTCAGGAAAAAGGAAAGGGAAACAACAGCAGCAGAATTATCTTTTTTTGGCTTGCAAATTCTGTTTTGCAAAGCTGAGCTAGCTGCTGCTCCACAGGTGAGGGGGTACCTGGCCCATGGCCTGGAGCTGTTGGGCTTTGAGACCCCTCTGGATTCCCCAGCCTGGGTGGGGGTGAAGCAGAGGAGCTGTTCTGTCACACAGCAACTCGGACCCAAGGGTGCAGGAGCCCCTCTGGGGGGGGCACTGCATCTTCCACACACCCTGAGTCCATCCAGAAACCCCTCTAGGGGGGCACTGCATCTTCCACACACCCTGAGTCCATCCAGAAATCCCTCTGGAGGGGCACAGCATCTTCCACACACCCTGAGTCCATCCAGAAATCCCTCTGGAGGGGCACAGCATCTTCCACATTCCCTGAGCCCAGCCAAGAGCCTTTCTCCGGCCAAATTCCACACACTGCAGGGACACTTCGCGCTTCCACAGGAAATTACCAAACCTTTTTCCCAGCTCAGAGCTCAGTTTATTCCTCCCCACAGCACTTTCTGGTGCATGAACACTCAGTGCGGGGTCCCCATGCCCAGCTCCCAGGGTCACCCCAGCCTGCTGCCCTGTATTTAATCAGCAAAGCTCTGGCCTCCTGATCCCAGCGCTCCCACGGGGTGCCGAACAGCTTGGAAAACCAGAAGGCAGCAAATAAACCTCGACATGAGGTGTTTACAAATTCCTCAGTCTCTGGCTCTCCAGAAAGCCAAACGTGGCACCTGAGCACCCAGCACTGATTGTCCTGCTCCCGTTTCCAAAACCACCTCAGTGCCCCTCTGCAGAACAGCTCCCAACCTCCCGGAGCTCAGCAAAGCTGGGCCACGGCTGGTCTGTGCTGGGCAGGACAGAGCCAGGGCCACCTGACCTGGCCGGTCCCTGGGGACACAGGTGTGCCGGGGGTGGCTCAGCCCTGCCCTAGATGTCCGCAGGGATGGATCCCTGGGGAGTACTGCCTGTTCCTTGTCCCAGCTGGGAGCACTCGCCATCGCACCCTGCTCCAGGCCAGCCCCTCGCCCACCCCAGCCCTGGCCCGCAGGCACTGTGCCCTCTCCCAGAGCCCGGCACTCCCGGAGCAGTGCTGGGAAGGGATGATGCTGGCGATCTGGGTTCCAGGACTGTCCCCCCGTCCCTGTGTGCTGATGCCTGCACACCCCTGCCCACACTCACACACGCACCAGGCACGTGCTGACACAGTTCCCCGGGCTGTGACAACGAGCCAGAGCCACCGCAGGGCCCAAGGGAAGGGGGAGCAAAGGAGAGAGAGACAAACCCCTTGGGAAGTCCCCAGGAGTGCTCAGGTGCCAGCAGCCAGCTGGGGACACTCAGGATGACAGAGCCCCTGGCAGACAGGCGCCCTGGGATCGCCAGGCTCCCTATCCAGAGCTCTCCTTCACATTCCAGTGGCCCCTGGAGCTGGTGTAGGGTGGGTGGGCTGCTCTCGCAAACCCACTGACGGCAGCAGGACAGTGGCTTTCCTAACCCTGGCATCAGAACTGCCGCTGCCAGTCCCTGTGTGTCCCTGCACAGGACAAGGGACAGCTGAGCAGAGCAGGAGGGGACACAGGTTCCTGCCTGGTCACTGTCCCAGGGGCTGCCTGCACCCCACCAGCCTCGTGGCTCCTGGAGGAGCTGGGGGCACCTGGAGGAGCTGGGGGCACACAGAGGAGCTGGGGGCACACGGAGGAGCTGGGAGCACAGGGAGGAGCTCGGGGCACACGGAGGAATTGGGGGTACACAGAGCAGGGCTGGCAGCAGCAATTCTCCGAGGCTGCTGCCACCTCCTGCTTGTGCCACCTGGTGTTTTTAATGAGGTGGACACTGAAAGGTCACACCTTCTTCCAGGGATGCTTCTGCATCTGGGCTCTGAAGATGTTCTTCTCCAAATCCCTTTTAAGTCACTTAAACCTTCTGGTGCCTCAATTCCCCACCGGTAAAGCAAGGCTTATCCCATTTTCTCTGCCTGGCTTACCGGGAGAGCTCATAAGCCCTGCAGGACCGGAAAAGTCTGTGAATATGGATTTCTGTCTGCCTGGCACAGTGGGGCCCGGGCTCATTAGGGACTAACGTGCTCACTGTGCTGTGTCTGTCAGGCAGAGCCCGATGCTGTGTGCTGCTGTGCGTGGAGCTGGGAGGGGAGCAGGGGTGACACAACACACACTTCCAAGGCCCCCTTGTCATTTTAATCCATTCCCATGTCACAAGGGTAGTGAGCTTGGCTCAGGCACCTACAGACACCAATTCACCTCGTGCCATTATCTGACAACAGACCCCTTGCTAAGGGGCCAGTATGGGTGAAAAACACCCTTCCAAGGCAGGGTGGCTGCAGTGCTCCTGTGTTCACACATATTTACATTGTGGAGAAGCACAACACCTCAAATGAGAGGGATGGTCACCTAAAGACACCCTCCTCTCACACTTCCTCTGCTGGGCCCCTGTGCCTGTCCTCCAGGGATAGCTGTGTAAGGATGTAAATAATAAGAGAGTGCCCTGAGGAAATGAGGTGGTGCTGGCCTCACCTACCCCTCAGACACCCCTAAATCACCCTAAAACACCACCCTAAAAACTCTAAACCATCACAGCTGAACCCTTTGCTCCTCCCCCCATGGGGGGGCAGCAGAAACTCTACAAAAAGGTGCGCAGGGTAATGGGGCTGCTGTGCCAAGGGCTCCTAGAGAAATCTGGGAGTTGTGCAAAACTTGTTACAGGTGTGGAAAGCGAGGGATGCTGGCAGAAGGGGAGAACAAGCATTCAGTCTCTCCTGCCTTCTTGTTTTCCCATCTGGTGTATCCCATGTGATGATCTGGAGCTGGTCATGAACTGCAGTGCAGCCTGTGAGTGCAGCAGGCAGTGCTGGAGTTGGATCCTGGAGAGACTGAGGGTCTGGGAACAGATTCCAGGGAGACTCAGGTAGGGTTTTTTCCCTGAGTTGTGAGCCTCAAGAGTAGAATGGGCCTGTTCCTGCTGCCTCTGTCTCCCTTCTGCCCTGGCTGTGGGTGTGTGCCCAGCAGAGATCTGGCCACAGTGCTGGGAAGAGATTCCTTATCCCAACCACATCCCTGGGACCTTCAGCCCACAGCACTGAACTACTCAGAACAGTCCTGGCCAAGGACATGCTCAGAAATGACCTTGGGGGTAGGAGAGGCTGAGAACTCCACCTGTGCTGGGCTGGTAGGTGCTGTGGGAGTCTTGCAGGGGTATCACTGTCCCAGCTGCGGCTGGGACACAGGGCTGGCACAGCAGCCCTGTGAGCAGCCCAGGGAAGCTGCTGCTCGAAGTGATGAGTGAATGTAAGATGAGGATTTATTGAGCTCTCCCTAGTCCTGCCTTTGGGACCATTCGTCATCAGGGCAGCTCGTGCTGCTGGCTGGAGTGCAGTGGCTGCCAGGCAGGGTGAGCTGACATTGCCAGGAGCACCTCCAGAGCCAGAACAACATCGGGATGCCACAGAGCACCAGCTGGAAATGGCTTCTGACCATGTCCTCCTTGCCCCTCTGCACACATGGAGGAGATCAGGGACACCACATCCCTGTGGGAGCTGATGTGGCATCTCATCACATGCCACTATTGAGGATCTTCCTTTCCCAGCTGTCCCACAGGGCAGGATGCTCCACCCTGGTTTGCCCAGGTTTAGCAGCGTCTCATTCAGGATTCTGCAGGAAGCACCTGGTGGACTTGGGAGGGCAAATTCATGCCCCCATACCCAGGTCCAGCCTCTCCTCCAGCCTGTGGAGCTGTCCCAGGGCTGTTGTCCTGCTGGGGGCTGGAGGGGCTGGGAGGGGGGAAGCTGCAGCTCTCTGCACTGATCCGTGTGCTCCCGGCAGTCCTGGGTGTCTGTGCCTGCATCTGCCAGAGAGCAGGACTGACAGGCAGCTCTGAACAGCTCCTGGAGTGCGGGCACAGCAGCCAGAGCGTCACCTGCACGGCGAGATGAGGAGGTGACACTGGTGGCTCCCACAACCAGGAGAGCTGGGAGCAGGAGCCCCGGGCCAGAGCGGGCACAGTGGGCCAGCATCCCCCTCAGAGAGCTGGGAGAGGGGCCCGTGCTGAGTATGGAGCCAGCGTCCCCCTCAGAGAGCTGGGAGAGGGGCCCGTGCTGAGTATGGAGCAACACAGCAAAGGTGAGAGGGAGGCCATGCTCAGGGCAGGGGACACTTCAGCCCTCACCCACTCAGCAGCAGCTCCCCAGCTGTCCTTTCCTCCTTTTCCTGTTTCCTCTTGCAACCCACAGACACCAAAGTGCCTCTTTCCAGACCTGCTGCAGCCTGGGCTCCTGCTGAACGCTCTCACAGCCCACTGGGGACACAGGCAGAGGCTGTGGCACTTGTTAATGCAGCTCCTCTGCAGAAACACAGTCAGGAGTGACTGATCAGCAAAAACCCACAACAAACCCTCTGCAGGATGAGTGAGACAGAGCCACCCCCTCACTCCACAGGGGACATGTGTGCTCCATACCCAGGACAGGGGACAGACTGTGTCCCCACCACTGCACCCCACTCTGTGAACACCGCCTGACTCTTTGGAAGGCACGTTTGGAAGAACTGTTTTTCCACCAAGAGTATGAAGTAGTTTTTTGGCAGTGGGGCCACGCACTCGTCAGGGCTGCCTGGTCTCCTCCCGCTCGGATGGGATGGAGAGCAGGACCAGGGGAACGGAAGCACTGGGCAGAGCCGGGATGTCTGCACTGGCAGCTGCCTCAGCTTCCTGGCCATCTGGGGTTATCCAGGAACAGCTGTCAGTGCCAGGCATGGCCCAAGGTGCTCAGAAGCACCAGGAGTGTGGAAAAGTGCCAGGGGCAAGGACATGCAGTCACTCCCCCCCCCGCCTCCTTCTGCCTCCCCAGCAGCAGTATCCAGTCCCCAGCTCTAAGGGCTTTGGCCAGGGGCCTCTGTGACCTGCCTAAGCTGAAGCCTTTTTGAAGAAGCTGATGTTGGAAGTGGAGGCAGAGAAGCAACAGGGCTGAACTCAGTGGAAGCCCAAGAGCATCATTCCTGGAGAGGCAGCACTGCCTCCCTCTGAGTTCAGCTCCACACAGCCCCCACTCAGGGTCCCCCACCCCAGAGAGACACCGGTGCCATATCTGCCATAGCTGGGGCCCTGTGCTTGGTGCCACCATGACTCAGGAGCTTCTGGAAACCCAGTTCATGCATTAAAAATCACTTTGCTTTGAGGTCTCTGCAGGGCACAGCAGCAGGGCGGCAGCCACCCTCTGCTCAGACCTCTAGTGCCTGCCAAGCCTCTGCCTTCATGGGGAGCTGAAGGGGATCAACATCCTCTGGGATGTGCCTTGAGGCTCAGCATCCCTCCGGAAGTGCCTTGAGAATCAGCATCCCTTGGGACGTGCCTTGAGGCCTCTCCTTGCAGTTGCCCAATTGCCTGGACTGGGAGCAAGGTTTGAACGTGTGATTCGGGCCGCCTGAAGGCAGAGCCATCCCTGCCCCCACAACAGCATCTCCTCAGGGCAGGACATTGGGGGTTACTGTGCCTCTTGTGCCTGAGCTGCATCAGAAGAGGCAGGAGGGGAGTAAACACCTCCCTCTATCTCCAAATAACAACAGAGCCCTGATTTTGGAAGATAATCCCCCCGAGGAACCTCAGCCCAAACAGAGTTTCATTCCCTGCTGACAACCCTGGCAGTGACTGCATCACCTGGCACCTGCAGGAGCCTGATTTGTCATTAGGGCCCCTGCACATGGTCCTGTTCTGGAGCTCACTGAGGTGCTCATCTGTCCCATTCCAAGCAGCACACACACTCCTGGGTTCCTCCCCAGGATGGCACTCTGCTGGGGCCCTCCAGGACCCCATGTTTTCTGCCACCTGTGGGGTCCCTTACTGCCCCTGAAGGCACATGGACCCAAGAAAGATGTCACTGGGGTCACTGCCACCAGCACTGCCACCCGCACTGCCACCAGTCCTGTCCCTGCTGTCAGCCCCAGCACTGCCACCAGCCCTGTCCCTGCTGTCAGGCCCTGTCCCTCCATCAGCCCCAGCTCTGCCTCCAGCCTCTCCGGCACATGGCCCAGGCAGGCTCTTTTTCTCCTCCTGCAGACAAAGTCTGGCACCTCCAGGCTCTCTGTGGCTGAGCCCCACCAGCCTCACATCGTCCACCCATCCCCGCTCCTCCCTGCCAGGGCTGGGGACATGGCCCAGCTTGGGCTGTCCCTGTCACTGCAGACTGAGTGAGTGGAACAGAGCTGTGTGGGGAAAGGCTGAGGCTGGTCCTGCTCCTGGGGTCCCACGGCTGTTGTGGCACAGGGTGGGCTCCAGCCACCAGCACCAGAGCACACCTGGCTGGCAGGGAGGTGAGCAGTGCAGGGCAGCCCTCGGCCTCAGCTGAGAAACGAGGGACCAGTATCCCAAAGAGCACAGGAAGGGACGGCTCCAGGGTCTGCTTCTGCCTCTGTGGGATCCCTGCCTGGGCCTGCTGTGATCCAGGAGGAGGAGAGGGATGGGAGAGGGATGGGAGGGGCTCCAGGGCTGGGGAGAGTGGGCAGTCCCAGCCCCAGCCGCAGCACAGAGTTCTCTGTGCCCTGTTCATGCAGGAATGCACAGAGCAGGTTTGTAGCATTGCCAGGGCTCAACAGCCCTCACTCTTAAAGTGCTATTACAAGTCCCTCCTTGTAGAAAATACTTTTCTCGCACCAAATGTCCCTGATCCCTGTTAAGATGCCCAGCTGTTGGAGAAGAGCAGTGCAGATGGGAGGGTGGTGTCCCACAGGAAGTTCCAGCAATTCTCCAGACTGGGAAGCCAGCTCGGAATTCCAGAGGACATTCACGGCCCAGGTGACAGCTCTCTGCCTGAGATGCATCACCTTCTGCCATCATTTACTCTGTGGCTGGGGGTGTGCAGGGGAGGGGGACTCAGTGGGGATGGGTTGGCACAGAGCCTCCTTTGCTGTCTGGCAGAGGAGAGAGAGGGGCAGAGCTCCCTGGGCTTCCCCCAGTCCCTCAACAGCCATTCATGAGCCCACAGATGTGACGAAGCTCTCTGGCACCTGCTGTATCCTGTGAGGTCCTGCTCCCTCCTCCCCCCGCCCTGCCAGGGCTGGACCTTGTCCCAGTGCTGCCAACTCCTCCTGTACCTGCAGGACCTGCCGTGGGGAGGGTGCAGGGGATGCTCTCCCCGTGCTCCCAGCACTGCTCTGATCCTGCATCCCTGCACTGATCGTGCACCCCTGCCCTGATCCAGCGTCCCCGCACTGATCCTGCATCCCTGCCCTGATCCTGCACCCCTGCATTGATCCTGCATCCCCGCACTGATCCTGCATCCCTGCACTGATCCTGCATCCCTGCACTGATCCTGAACCCCTGCATTGATCCTGCACCCCTGCACTGACCCTGAATCCCTGCACTGATCCTGCATCCCTGCCCTGATCCTGCACCCCTGCTCTCCCTTGGAACAGTGCTCAGCCCAACTCCTGCCCTGGGATCTCTGGCATCCTGCTGTGCCATGGGCTCAGCACTGGTGCCGTGGGCACTGCTCTGTGCCACCACAGACTGCCAGGAATCCCATCCTGACCCCACCACTGCTGTTCCTGCGTAGCACAGAGGGACCACAGGAATGGGAACAGCTCCTCCAGCCCCCTCAGACCCAGTGCTCTGCTGAGGGGGTGGCTTTGAGCTGCTGAGGCTTTGGCCACAAATTCTCCCACAGCAGGTGATTCCTTTCCAGTCCCCCTCAGCTGCTCCTGAGGACCAGCCCCTCCTCACAATCCCTGGTTTTCCTCATCCCCAGGAGTAACAGGCACAAAAGAGCAGTGCTGAGCTCCCTGTGGAGCTCGCTTGGCCCTGATGTTCATGGACCACAAACAAGGGCTCCCTTCCAGATGTGCACCACCCAGTTCTCCCTCACCTCCTCCACGTGTTCTCATGGCTCTTCCTGCTCACCTCTGGCTACTTCATCCTCGGTCCCCAGCACTCCCCAGCTGCTGTGGGCCATATTCCTGAGCACTCGAGCAGAGCCAGCTGAAGCCAGGACTGCCCAGGGCAGAACATGCCACGTGCCAGGAGCAGCCAGAGGGGAGGGCACTGCTGGGGACTCATTCCACATGGCGAGAGCTGCCCTGGGAGTCTCCAGAAGCCACAGGGCTGGCGACGGCTCCCTGGATAGCTGAGGGGCTCCTTGCCGAGGCTCCCGGCCCCCGCAGACCCTGTCAGCTCCAGCTCCCTGCTTGGCTGCGTTTGGGACCGTGGCCAGCTGCCTGCCCGAGGGTCCTGCCTGCTAAGTGCCCTGGATGCCACAGTGCCCCTGCCAGCTGCGTGGGTCGCAGCGTGCTCAATGTCACCTTCCCGAGCCGCGCTGGGAGCAGGCGGAGCTGGGGAGGCAGGGACTGTGCATCCGGGGGCGAGAGGTGCCGGAGGCTCCCGAACCTCTGATCCTGCACCAGCAGCAGCTCCAGGGACAGCTGCTGACATTCAGAGCCACAGGCTCGGCTGCATGAGGTCTACATTTGCACAGTTTGCAGCAGGGAGCTCAGGGATTTCTGTTTATTTTCACGAATGGGAAGAAAACCCCACACTCAGCTGCAGTAACTCCTCATTCCCAGTGTTGACTGACCAGGGAGCGGCTCCTTGGCTGTTCCCAGCGACCCGCCCCGCTGGCACAGCTGTACCCTGGTTGTTCCATCGGGAATGCCCCTCCCTGTCCGTCCTAGCGTGAGCAGAAGGGACTATGGCAGTGGGAGCCAGCTGTGCTGTGTGACACAGGGGCCTGAAAGCCAGGACGGGGTTCCAGCTCAGCCCCTGCCCAGCCTGGAGCGGGGCCTCCCTTCCCCTGCCAGCCGGGGGCACAGGGGTGTGACAGCAGCAGCTCCAGAGAGCTAAAAATAACCACTCTGGTCCCCCAGCTCACACCACAACACCTTCACTGGTGCCAGACCTGCCGAGGGCTCAGCATTGCGGGAGCCAGCAGCGAACACAAGCATTTGCCATTACCCAGGGACGGAGCTGGGGCAGCTCTGGCAGAGCCCTGCACTGTCCTGCTTGTGGGAGAACTCTCAGAGCTCCTCTGCAAGACTCAATCCCCACAAGATGCTGCTGATCAGGACTTGGCAGTGCTCATAAGAACAGCCAGCAAGACACCCCGGTGTCCCCAGAGCAGCCTGTGAGCACCATCAGTGTCCCTGCCCACCATAGCCACCCTCCCTGCATGGAGGATGGACGTGCTGGAGTGTTGCTCAGGCTCTGGCTTGACCTCCCTCGTAGGAGTCCCAGCTGATGGCAGCTGTGCCTGGGCTGTCTGCAGCTCCTTGGGCTCTCTGCCACAACCCTCTGATGAGCCACAGAAAGTCCTCCCAGTAAGGAGAGCCCTTTGCCTTGTGCTCGCAGCTGGCCATGGCCCAGGTGTCCCCAGCAGCCAGCCCACCCCACGGCACCATGTCCCACGCTCCCTGCCCGTCCTCTGGGGGGCTGCAGGCAGGCACAGAGCCCTGTCGGGGGTCTCAGGTTGGGTTCTCAGCCCACACACCTCTTGGGCACTTAGTGTTTTTGCATCTGAACAACACTGTGGGATCAATGGGATCAATGGCAGGGCCATCACTGCTGATCACTGAATAAGTTACCTTACACAATTCCTCATCAATCCCTGCTCCACCCACTCCAAAAATGCAGTTTTGCCTTGCTGTCTATGGGCAGGAATTTCATTCCAGGTGATTTCTCCCAGGGACTTGCTTTCTTAGGTCTCCTCCACAAATCCACCATACAATCACATCAGCAAGACCCAGAGATCACTGTGGCCATAGATCCTGCAGCAAATGGCCAATAAACCTCTGCCCTGGGCTGTGTGTTCCTCAGCTACAGCAGGGAAAGGTTTAGTGAGAGCAAGGAGACGCTGGAGCTTGTGATTTCTCACAGTGTTTCATCACAAAAGAGATGAAGGACAAGAACTTCATCTTGAAGCTCTGGGGGAAATGCACAACTGGTAAACAGCAAAGGAAATGATCACCTATGGCTTTCACAACCCTCACCTCAGCAGTTTCCTGACACACTTGGGCTCATTTTTCCCTTCTGGCCACTGTAAAATATAAGTATGAACAAAGCAGTAAGGGGAAGAGTCCTGGCACCACAGGCAAATGACTGCTCAGGCCACCACTGCCCTGGGCAGCACCTTCCAGGGCCTGACCACCCTTTCCATAAGGAAATTTTCTACAATATCCAACCTAAACCTCCCCTGGCACAGCTTGGGGCCGTTTCCTCTTGTCCTGTCCCTTGCTCCCTGGGAGCAGAGCCCAACCCTCACCTGGCTGCACCTGCCTGTCACAGGGAGTTGTAGAGAGCGGGAAGGTGCCCCCTGAGCCTCCTTTTCTCCAGGCTCAGCCCCCCCAGCTCCCTCAGCCGCTCCTGATCAGATCTGTGTTCCTCAGGAGGGCAACTGATGGCTCATGTTTGACAGAACTCCCTCGTTCCATGGGAGTCCTGGCAGCATTTGGAACCTCCAGAGCTGCCAGACATGACTGACACCTCTCCTGAAGAGGTCCCACTCCTCTGTGTGCTTCCAGAGGAGTACAGACTGAATCACAAAATCACAGAATATCCTGAGTTGGACCCACAGGGATCATCCAGCCCAACCCCTGGCCCTGCACAGATACCCCAACAATCCCACTCTGTGCCTGGGAGTGGTGTCCAAATGCTCCTGGAGCTCTGGCAGCCTCGGGGCCGTGCCCACTCCCTGGGGAGCCTGGGCAGTGCCCAGCACCCTCTGGGGGAAGATTTCCTGATATCCAGCCCATGCCCCTCTGAGCTCCCCAAACTCCTGCGATCCGTTGGGTCAGCAGCGGCTCAGAGCTGGCCCAGGGGGAGATCCCCAAATTGGCTGGTGGTCAGACAGTCTCCTCCCTGCCCTCCTATGCTCCCAGAGCACTGCCACGGCTCAGGATGGCAGTGGTATATATTTATTCATATCAACTTGGAATCAAAGACCCATCAGGTCATTAAAACCCTGCTTTCCCCACCTGGCTCCAGGCCTGCTGGTGCTCCTGCCACTCTCACCTGGACAGGGGCAGCAGACGAGTTCTCTCAGCCCTGCTCTGCCAGCATGGGAAAAGCTTGATTTGCAAGGAGAATGATGGATTTGTGAGGACCTCTGATAGCCTGGGGGACAGCATGGCAGCCAGGGCTCTGCCAGGGGTGTCCACTGTGGGTGACAGGGATGGGATGAAAGGAGCAGAGCAAGGGAGGGAATGGCTCCCAAAGCTGTATTTGGGGCTGTATCTGGGGGTTTCAGGGCCAGCTGAACCTCTCCTGCCTTGAGAGCAGCCTGCAGGGACACAGCCCTGTCCCTTGGGGCCAGACCTGGCTTTTGTCACTCTCTCTTCTACCCTGGTCACCACTCAATCTGCCAAGCCCATCCCAGGAGGTCCTCAGGCCCCCCCACCTTCAGGGAGCACAGGGATCCAGAGTCCCTCCCTCAGAGGTGAAATTTTACTCCTCTGCCTGAGACAAAAACTCGTAGAACCTCCCAACTTTTTCCCTCCTAGCTGGGTGTCCCATTCCAGCTCCAGAAGTACCAGCAGCCTTTTAGTTCCCATAAGAACTCAGAGGGACTTGTTAAGGTGACAGGTGAACTGTACCTAAAATGACCTCAGGACCAGGTGAAACAGTCTGTGAGGGTCAGAAACATCCTCCCAACATAAAAGAAGTGCTGAGCATCCATTTATCTTTCCAGGGGTTCATATCCTGAGGATGTCTGTCATCTGTGCCCACTGAAAGGAGCAATACATTCTGTTTTATCACCCTCTGTGGAAGTTGAAACCCTTTGGCCAGGTTTCCCCTATTTCACTCATTGTATTAATTTCTTGGATAATTTTTCAATGAAAGCCCTGCGAGTACCTTGGCTCTTCGTGGGAAATGAGGATTTGGGGTTGGATGAACACTGAAAAGGAGGAAAGGAAAGAGAAATAAATAAGAAGAAAGAAGAAACCTCTCACCATAGGGACCCCGTGTTCAAATTGTATGTCATAAATTGTTGTGCCACATGGATTTATCTCTGATACAGGCAATATATAGCTTATGGATAAATAGGGAAATGTGGAATTAGGGGAAGGCTGAGCTCCTGCAGGTCCCTGCTGCCAGGGCTATTCCTGCTCCTGGACCTGCTGTAGGGCCTTGCAAAGACTCTCCCCTCTACCACATCCTGCAGACAGGTCCCATAGCCACTCCCACTCCACATGCTGCCCGGGAAGCCCTCTGGGAATCAGCCCTTTCACAGGACACTGTGTGTGGGGTGTGCTCTAAGCAGCTGCTGTTGTTTCGGGGTTTCAGCAGACACCTGAGATCCTGCACCTGTGTCAGAGCTTTGCTGAAGGTGACCCACAGAAGGAAGGGACTAAACATGGAACAGTGGGTGGAGGAGACATGGGAGAGATGTGGGACGTGCTGGGGTCACGGTGACAGTGATGGAGCTGTCAGCAGTCTCCAGGCTGAAATCCCAACTAAATCACACAACCACAGGCCTTAAAGTTCATCTCATTCCAACGCCCTGCCACAAGCAGGACACCAGGTCACCAAGCACTGTCCAACCTGTCCTTGAACACTTTCAGGGAAAAGCTCCAAGAATCAAACCTCAGTAACCCTCTGTGACCCTCCTTCCCAGACAGATAAATGAGCTCCTTGACCCTTGTGCTTGGCAGGCTGTGTCCTTGTGGCCACCCTGGAGATGGGGAGGGCTGGGTCTTCCTGGGATGGGGCTGCACAGATTCCCCCTGCCCTCCTCGGTGTCCTCACCCACCCCACACATGGCAGTGCTGGAATGAATGTCCGACACCCCACAGGCAGTGCCGGGATGTCTGACCCCATACAGGCAGTGCCAGGATGTTGTGCTGTTGGCTGCCACGGAATCAAGGTGCAGAGGCTGCTTGCAAGGCAGCCAGGGATGAGATGGTCACAGAGGGACCCCGGCTCCTCTCCAGGAAGCTTTTCCATGAGCTCCTGGGGAGCAGTGTTCCCAGTGGTGTGCTCTGCGGAGCCGTGGTTGGCTCTGGCATCACCAGGGCTGTTTGTTTCCCAGTGTGTTATTCACTGACTCCATTCTCCAGCCAAAAGAGCTTTGCAAGTAATAATAAAAAAGGATGAATGGGATAGCATGGGATGATTAACCAGGACTGTGAAAGATGGGCAGCACCTGGGCTGCTGGCAGCACAAGCACCTGGCAAACAGGGCTGTGTCCCACATCCCATCCTCTGCTGGAGGGGCTGCCCTGAATCACGGAGTCATGGAATGGCTGGGGTTGGAAGGGACCTTAAAGCTCATCCAGTCCCATACCCTGCCATGGGCAGGGACACCTTCCACTGTCCCAGGCTGCTCCAAACCCTGTCCAACCCAGCTTTGGGCACTTCCAGGGATGGGGCAGCCACAGCTGCTCTGGGCAGCCTGTGGCAGTGTCCCACCACCCCGAACAGAGCATTTGGCACTGACCATCCCCACCACCGAACAGGCCAGCAAAGCCAGCCTCTCACAAACAGTCTCTCTTGTGTTGTTGTGCTCAGGTTTTTGATCTCCTTCCAGCAGAACCTCCTGGATTTATCCCTGCTCTCCCCACACCTTGCCACGACAGTTGGGATTTGATGCCGTTCTAATCGTTCTGGACTATAAAAAACAAGCCCTGTCTTTCACTAGCATATGGTTCTCCCCGTACAACAACAGACACCAGAACTTTCAATTAAGTTTCTGGAAGCGGTGCTGAAGCACACATGACTCATTTCACAAGTGCACTAACGAGTGAAACGATCCCGCTTTTTGCCAGATCTCCACTCATCAGGAAACAAACAGTATCTGATGTCTTTCTTTCTTTATACACTGACGAAAACAACACCCTTCTCCGTCGCCGCTGAGCCTGGGTAGAGATCGCCCAGCTAAATATTCTAATATTTGATAACAGCCCTGCCAGCTCGGAGCTGACTCATTCCATGGCATGTGCTGCTCCCTGAGGATTGCTCTCAGCACAGCGAACAATTAGCTGCTTCATTCATCCCAGCTTGAGAATGGCAGATAGTTACAGGACCACGGGCACGCTCCTGACGGGAGGGATTTATCAACACTCCGAGTTGTTGCTCCTGTAATTAATCTCACACTATTTCCACACACACTCACCCTCTGCTCCCACTCTGCTCCTGGCTCCCAAACACTTCTTTATGCTCAGAATGGCATAGAAATTGTTTTGGTTTCTGGTCAGTGACATGGAAATGATCAGGCAAAACCAAGATGTAATCTGGGGGCTCTGCTCCCCGGCATTCCTTAAACCCTTTGGGGCAGAGCAGAGGGGTCCAGCCCCAGCCCCAGCCCCAGCCCACACTGCCCATGGGTCAACACAGCCCTGTGACAGCAGTGTCACACCCCCCTTTACGTGCCTGGGCCCACAGCGGCCCAGGAACACACGGCTGCTCCATCCCAAGGGAGCTGCTGGCTCTTGGTGTCTCAGGTGCCTCCTGCCTCTGGGGTGGGGCTCAGCATCCCTCTGGGATGTGCTTCCTTGGCAGTGGGAACCACTGGCGATCCAAACCCTACTGTGCCCCTCCTGCCTGACATTGCTCAGCAATCAGACACCTGCAGCCTCCAGGTCACAGAGATGGCAGATACCAGGCAAAGCATCTCTGTATCCCACGTCCTTGCAGAACAGACAGCTCCTGGGATCTTCTGCCTCTAATTTTCTCCCTTCCAAGTCCCCAGACTCGGGCTCCAACTGGAGATTTATTTTACTGGCTGTTCATTGCTAAAGTTATGGCCAGTGTGAGGACAGTGTCCTCAGCACAAATGAACACAGCACTGAGTTCAGCATCCTCCTCCTTGCAATTACTCACCATGGAAACCAGGAGGAAGGGGAGATGCTCAGGAAGGGATGGGAAGGGCCACCCCCAGTGTCCCCAGGAATCATCCCAGTGGCTCCGAGGGCAGGACCCAGGATCAGTCAGGCTGTGAGGAGCCATCCCATGGCTGAAGAGGTCTGGAACTGCCACCCCGCTGCCAGGCTGGGCTGGCCATCCTCCTGGGACAGGGCAAACGTGTCCCCACAGCTGCCATTGCTGCTTTTGGGTCACACCCCCACCCTATGGAGGTGCTGCCGCCAGGGATGGAGCAGGGACACCTCTCACATCTCCATGGACACCATGAGGTCACCACAGAGCACATCTGCGTGTCACAGAATCCTAGGCTGGTTTGGGTTGGAAGGGACATTAAGGCTCATCTCATTCCAACACCCTGCCATGGGCAGGGACATCTTCCCTCAGGTGTCCAGCGCTGCCCCTGAGGGCACAGCCTGAGCCTGGCCTGGGCTGTCACAGCTCTGCTGTGCTCTCATCCCTTCATTGGCAGCTCTGGCTTGTGGCCCACCCTGCTCTGCTCTCCCTGGAGCAGATCCACCAGCTCCTGGCTGCACAGGCAGATATCCCTGATATCCACACTCCTCATTGACCATGCCAGCCAGGAAGGACACGTGTCCCAGCAACCTCCCAGCTGTGGCTCATCCATCCCAGCTTCCAGCGCATCCTGATGTGTGCCAGGAACAGGGACCTGGACAGGCACCAACCATTTGTGCTTCCCCATTTCTCAGGTGCCACAGCCCGTGGGGCTGGGACTGATGTGCTCTGGCCTTGGTGCCCTGTGGTCTTGGTGCCAGGTGCCATCAGCGCCTGGTGCCATCACTCCCTAGTTCTCGCAGTTTCTCTCCACTGGCTGGACATGGACACGGGGCAGGGGACACCTCAGGACAGGACTGCTGGGGCAGTTTTCCAGTTATTACTGTTACCCTCACCTTTGTTGTACCAGTGACAACTATGGCAAGACAGTTCATGGATCCTTTGTAGGAGCTGGGGAGATTCTTCATGGAAAGGGGGGGCCAGGCATTGGAATGGGCAGCCCAGGGCAGGGCTGGAGTCACCATCCCTGGGGGGTTTAACAGATGTGTGGATGTGGCACTTGGGGATATGGGTCAGTGGTGGGCTTGGCAGTGCTGGGTAATGGTTGGACTTGATGATCTCAGAGGGCTTTTCCAATCCTAAGGATTTCATGATTCTGTGAGATGTTTTTGTAAGAGCTGCCCAGTCATGTACCCACCGCGTTCAGCCTTCAGCTCCCTCCTCCCAGAGCCACCACCACCCTCCTGGAGCTCAGGAGTTGGGACCAGGACCTTCTGTCTGCCCCACTGGCTGCCAAACAAAACCAGCTCCCTCTGCCCCTCTCAGCACTGCCCCAAGGAATCTGCTCCAACGCAGGAGGGAAAAATCACAGAATCACAAACTCACAGAATCACAGAAACTCCTGAGCTGCAAGGGACTCACAAGGGTCATTGAGTCCAGCTCATGGCCCTGCACAGGACACCCCCAGGACTCACATGAAATGATTCACCTGCTGAGAGCTCTCCTGGGCCAGGGTGAGGAGCTGAGGTCTGGTGCTTGGCTGGAGCACAGCAGAGCCCCTGCTCAGACCCCGAGTGCCAAACCTGCCGCCGGCTCCTGCTCACCTCCCCTGCACAGGAGAACCAGGGACCATTAGCACCGGATGAATGGGAAAGAATTGAAATCAGCTCGGAGACAATCCCTAGGCCGGAGCAGAGGCAGAATTAACCAGCTTATTATTTTTATTTAATGCCCGCATTGTGCCCCCAGATGAATAATTGGTGTGTGGGGCTCTGCGTGCAGGGCTGTTATGAAGTTTAATTCATTAGCGCTTGTAAAGTGCCTCGAACTCGGGAGATGAAAGGTGTCCTCAGAGCGCCAGGAGCTGTTCCAGCTCCAGCACTGCGGATCTTTAATAAGGATATTGAACGACTCCTCTGAGCCAGCACATTGCGTTTTAACTTCTTTATGGCTGTTTTTACAAGCAGGATCCTAGAGAGCCAAAAAAAAAGTTGAAAGAGAAAGCCCCATCACCGTGCACAGAGCTGGCTCTGCACAGCCACGGACCGGGGTGTGCCACCCTCAGCCCTGCCCTGGGGGACAGTCCCAGGGCTCTGTCCCCATCACCAGCCCCTCCATAGGGACTGGGAGCTGTGACAGCTCTGGGGATGTCACTGGATGGGTGCTGAGAGAGGAGGGTCTGGGGGAAGCTGGGGGATGCTTGCCTTGTTTGCCTGCAGGGTCACAGTCCAGGGGCCTGGCCTGTGCTCCATGTCCTGAGTTTGGCTGATGCAGGAGGAGGAGACAGTGGAGCCATCCCTGACACCCATCCCTCCATCCATCCCTCCATCCCTCCATCCATCCATGGATCTATCCATGGATCCATCCCTCCATCCACCATCCATCCCTCCATCCATCCATGGATCCATCCATCCATCCCCCAATCCCTGCCGTCCTGCTCTGACCTCCTCTGGCCCAGCCTGACACCCGGGGGAGTGGAAGATGCCTGATTTTCATAGAATCAGAGAGTCATGGAATGATTAATGGAAGGGGCCTTAAAGCCCATCCAGTGCCACCCCCTGCCATGGGCAGGGACACCTTCCACTGTCCCAGGTTGCTCCAAGCCCCGTCTAATCTGGCCTTGGACACTTCTAGGGATCCAGGGGCAGCCACAGCTTCTCTGGGAATTCCATCCCAGCCCCTCCCCACCCTCACAGGGAATAATTCCTTCTGAATATCCCATCTATCCCTGCCCTCTGTCAGTGGGAAGCCATTCCCTGTGTCCTGGCCCTCCAGGCCCTTTTACAAAGTCGTTCTCCAGCTCTCTTGGAGCCCCTTTAGGCACTGGAAGTCTCTGGTGGTCTCTGGGGTCTCCTGGATCCTTCTCCTCTCCAGGTGAACACCCCCAGCTCTCCCAGCCTGGCTCCGGATGGTGTTTCCTGACAGCCCCATTTTTCTGCTCAGTGCAGCCACTCGCTCTGTGACAAAACCACTGCACTCAGCCAGGGTCTGCCAAGGCCAGGAACACGGATACTTTGGAACACCTGCTTCTTCCACATCCATCTTCCTGCAGCTACTGCTGCTCAGTTATCTGACAAGGAACCCCAGCTGTGAGTGCAGAAAAAACCCTTCCCTGCCTTAGCCAGGTGGGAAGAGCTTTTCTTGTTTGAAGTGCCACCTATGGCATCTCCAGTTGCTGCTGCATTTCCCACCAGCTGCAATGAGCTTGGGAAAGAATCCTTTTAAAATGTCCCCTGGGGAGGAGAGCGAAAAGCACCGATGAAGGATGCAGGACAAGGCAGAGAAAGCAGCGACTTCTTCCACTGAAGGAAAAATGGACCCGCAACAGTGAAGGCCGTGACCTCCTCACCTGCCTTCCACTCATCCTTTTCCCAGTGCTGCTGCAACCAGCAGAACTCTCCCATTTCCCTGGGAGCCTGTGTTCCCAGATGGCTCTGTACGGCACATGGAGTGCAGGGAGCATCTCCTCCCTTGGAACACCAGGAACAAGCCATAGCCCTGCCCCTGCTCAGAGGAGAGGAGGACTCGTTGTTTGCTTTAATTATCCCAAAGCCTCTTTACTTGGAGGAAAATAAAATATTTATCAGGGACTTGTGGCTCTGGCAAAGGAGATTATATTCAAATTAAATTTTTAGATGCCTGTAAAATTTAATTTACCTTAGTGCAGGGCAGTTCCTGTCTCTGAGAACGAGAAGGGTTTCTCTGACCAGCACTCGGCCTTTGGAGAGCTGTCCCTTCCAGCATTCCCAGGGCTGCCCAGGAGTCAGCTCAGGCTGCTGTGCCTGTTCCCATCAGCTCCAGCCCAGCCTGGCAGCCCCTGCTCCATGTCCTGGGAGCACTTGGCAACAGTGGCACAGAGAGGCTGATGTGTGTGGGAGAAGATGGAGCTGCCCGGCCCATCACCAGCTCCTCTACCATCACCTGATGGATGTGGCAGGTTCTCACATGCCTCTGGAGGAGCCTGGCCTGGGAGATGTCCCTGACTTCTCTGAGGTTTTTCCATGGACAGCCGTTGGTCCTCTCCTAGTCCCCGTTCCCTGCTGAAATCCATCCTGTCCCCAAGCCTGAGCCCGGCTTGGCCCAGCCCTGGCAGTGTCCTTCCTGCCCAGGGTGATGTCCCTCCTGGGCACAGGAGCCTTCAGACATCTGGGAAACCACATGGCCTGTGATGCGATGCTGTGGTGCCACCACGTGAGGGGACAGGCACAGGCACCCAGGGACACTGTCCCTGCTGGGAAGGGGACCAGGGCCACACGTCGGATTGTAAGGACTGAACCACCTGTTATCCCACAGCAGCCTTGCAGAAAACCCCTTTTCCCATGCGTGTGGAGTGATGTGCTCCAGCTCTTCACTCCTGGGAGTGATGCTTTATGTCCAAAACCAGCCAAGGATGGTGAAACTGTGCTGCCAAAGGATGGAGAGCCACTGTCCCCCTCGGGATGTTCCTGACAGACAGAGGATGTGTCCCTGTGCTTTTCCGGGCTGTCCTGCTGTTTCCCTGCTGTTTCCTGCTGTGCCCTGCCAGCCTGAGCACTGGTTTAGCTGGGAATCCAGCTCTCCAGCCTCCTGCTCCTTGCCCTCACACTGTGCTTTTCCCATTGTTGCTGACAGCCTTGCCAGAGCTTGGGAAACAGGATTTCATTTTGCTCTTATCCCTGGAGCAGAAACGCACAAGCGGCCAGGAAAGAAATCTGAACCACAACCTGGAAATCCAGAGGGATTCAGGTCTGGCACGGCAGGGATCACCCAGGAGCCTCACTGCCAAGTGAAATCCCACACTGAGATCAGAAGCAGGGAGTTTGAAAACACATCCTATCCCCTTCGTGCTGTCCTTGGGCTCCCAGCCCCACATGTGCTCCCCCAGCTCTGCTGCCTTCCCAGTAGTTCACTGGTTTCCTTTTCCAGCCAGCCCTGTCCATGCAGGCTTTTCATTTCAGGATTAGTGTCCCCAACTCCAAAAACTTCCCAAAGGCTTACAAGGCCATCGAGGGGGTAACTCTTCCCTCTCTGGCAGGCAGGAACCTCCCCGGCATCACTGAGGGAATTAAACAGAGACATCAAAGGCCCCGTCAGAGCCAGGAGAAGGCACAGACATTCCAAGCCCCAGCAGAGTCTCTGTCAGACTTAAAGAGGATAAATCCTGCAGAGATTTCTCCTTCAAGGAAAACGAGGATGGAAGCACGAGGGTTGCAGAGGTCAGAACAGGCAGAGTGCAGCAGGAGTGAGGTGGGGCTGGGGACACAAAGGACAGTGCAAAGTCTGTCCCCACAGACACCCCAGAGCCCCATCCAGCATGGGGGGGACCCTGCTGGCCTCGGGATCAGGCTGAGGCACCCATGGGGGACAGGCTGTGCTTGGCATCCCTGAGGAGAGCCAGCTCTTGCCCTGGCATCCCCCCAGTGCCCTCCTGCATTCCCGCTCGACTCAACCCAACCCTCCAGTGCCAAACACACTCCATCCCCTTCCCAAACCCACACGTTCCCATTGGATCCATCAGCCTGTGGGTTGAATACACAACACCAGGCTGTGGATCCATGGAGCGAGTGAATTTAGGGAGTATAAGCCAGGCAGGCTCCGGGTCACAAGGCTGCTGTGACAGGGACACTTTGGAGCATCTTAGATAATTAGCACTTAATTGGCTCCAACACCCTGATAAACTGCCCAAGCCCTGTGAGCTGCTCTGTGTGTGTCCCTCGTGTCCCCACCGGCTTGGGCAGCTCAGCCCAGCCTAGGCTGGCTCCAGGGGACCTGCATGGTTAACCTGGCCTCTGCAACCCTCTCCTCATCCTCAGGTGAGGCTCTTCATCTCTACCCTTCCCAGGAGGAACACGTGGACATGCCAGGGATGAGAGACAGTGACATGGTGGCATTTCAGGGGACTGAACACCAGACACCCCTGACAGCTGCTGGGGGTGGAAGGGGATGGGGAGGGATGATGTGGAAGCCCAGAGCTCTGTGGAGTGGGATGGGGGAATGGGAATGGCTGTGGGAGCCCAGGAAAGGTGGGATGGGGGAATGGGAATGGCTGTGGGAGCCCAGGGAAGGTGGGATGGGGGTTTGGGAATGGCTGTGGGAGCCCAGGGCAGGTGGGATGGGGGGTTGGGACTGGCTGTGNGAAGGTGGGATGGGGGTTTGGGAATGGCTGCGGGAGCCCAGGGAAGGTGGGATGGGGGTTTGGGAATGGCTGTGGGATCCCAGGGCACTCACTGCTGGTGTGGGGGGTACCAAGCCCTTCCTCCAGGCCGGTGGTGAGTCCAGGGCTGCCCCTGCCAGGCTGGGCAGTGCTGGCAGGACCATGAGTGCTGGGCATGGGCACGCTGAGCCTTGCCAGAGCCCCGGGGCCCGGGGCTGTGACAGCGGCTGAGTGTTGGTGAGCTCCCCTGCCTGCTGGGAGCTGGGGACCCTTGGAACAAGGGGTGCTCCCAGCCTGGGACTGGGGCTCCTCAAGCCCCACAGCACTGGCCAGAGCACATGTCCTGCCCTGGCCCCTGGCTGTCGTGTCCCTGTGATCCACATCCAGCCCCACATGGCCAGAGGAAGATGCTGCTCACGGAGGGGGGATGGGCCTGGTGGGCTGTGGGGGTGAGGGGAACATGAAGGGATCCCAAAGGATCGGGGGATCCTCCCCAGTCCTGACCCCAGCAAGGGAAGGATGAAGCGGCGATCCCCCACAACGCTCTGCAGACCCCGGACATCCCAACAACCAAGGGATGCCCGAGCTCGCACTGAGGGAAAGGTCAGGAAGGAACAAGGAGACATCACGGGGAGAAGAACAGAATCCTTTGGGAGAAGGGACAGGGACACAGTGGGTGCAAAATCCTGGCTCATCCCCTTCTCCATAGCGTCACCCAAGCTCCCAGACAGCTCCCTGCTCCCCAGGGGCAGATCTGGAGGAATGCACAGCCCCGCAGAATACACGGACAAACCCCAGAAATTATGGATGCAAGAACTGCAGAAACCTTTTTGGTTGATGGGAACCCCCAAATTTCTCCCAAGAGGTCACTCTGGTCACTGCAACAGCAGTGGGAGCCGGGATCTGTGCCAGTCAGGGAACTCTGCCAGCTCTGCTGCGGGCACAGGGCACTCAGCTCCGCATCCAGTGGAAAACAGCAGCAGCAGCTGGAGATGGAATCTAATTCTCCGGGGAAAATAGGAACCAAATGGAACGTGGCTGCTATGAGAATGGGCTCACCCCCTGATGAGCACTTGCTGGGCTCTGTGAGCTCTGCCACACCCCAGAGCTGGGTAATGTTGCTGTGCCTTCCCTCCTGCCACAGCCCCAAGCTGGCAGCGTGTGGAGCAGGAGTGCAGGGATCGGATCCCTGCCATTCCAGGGAGGGATCATGGGCTGCAGAAGGACACACCAAAGCCCAGCTGGCCTCTTGCAGTCCTGTCTTCTACAAGCTCTCCTGCTCTTCCCCAAGTGCTTCCAAGCAAACTGTCCAGAATTGCGGCTACAGGATGCCCCAAATCCCCCCTGGGTCACCCAGCCCGGGGTGTCTGGCATGAGGGAGGAGTCTCTGCTGTGCCCCTGGTGCCAGACAGGGCCCAGGGGGCACTGGCACACCCTGGTGACAGCTCAGGTGAGGGACTGCCCCGGAGCCACCCGGGGCTTCCTCAAGCCAGGAGGGCATTGCGGGAGATCCAGGCAGGAATTCCCGATGGGTGCACACCAACACTAGCATTCCGGGTCCACACCAAGACCCCCCAGCCAGGAAGGAGGACAGACCCCACACCCAGGTCCCACATCTTCCCTCCCTGTGTCCCTTAACTCTGTCCCAGAGAAGTGGCAGGATGTTACCAAGGAGGTGAAGTCCCTGCAGCAGCTGTGACATCCCAACACCACTGAGTAATGGGGTGTCACCTGTGGGACCACACAGCCTGGGTGACCCTGACCCATAAGTATGGCATGGATGCGGGGTCAGGACCCATAAGTGGGGATTTAGGGGGTGTTCAGACACATAAATGGGTGTTTGGGCCTCATAAATGGGGTTTGGGGAGCTGTTTGTGTTCATAGATGGGGGTCAGGGAGTGTTGGGATCCGTAAGTGAGGAGTTGAGGAGTGTTTGGATCCTTAGATGGGGGTTTGAACTTCACAAATGGGGGTCAGGGGTGTATTGGGCCCCACAGATTGGGTCTGGGGGATGTTTGGACCCATAGATGTGAGGTTAAGGGGGAACAAGGACACATAGATTGGGGTCAGGGGAGCATTGGGCTCCATAGGTGTGGGGTTGAGGGGTGCAGGGGCCCATAGGTGAGGGTTTAAGGGACACCATCACCCACAGATGTGGGGCAGAGGGGTTTTGTGACTCATATCTAGGGATCAGGCTGCACTTGGAGGGCACAAGGGCCACAGCGAGGCTCAGAGGCAGTTCTGGGGTGGGGCCTGGTGTGGGGCACTTGGGGCACATGTGGAGCAGGCAGTGGTGTCTCCCTGTCCAGCTGGTCATGGAGCACTGCCTGGGCTCGGCCCCTCGACAGGGACAAAGCTGTGGGGTGCCCCAGGATCCCCCAGTGCCCCAGGAGCTGCTGCAGGAGGTGGACACTGAGCCGAGCATGGCTGGCTCCGGAGCAACCACGGAGAGCTGGAAGCGTCCGTGTGGGAATGTGGCACAGAAAGGATTGCAGGTGGGAGCCCAGAACAATCCTTCATCGGACAAAACAGCTCCTAATCCTATTTTTATGCCGTGGTAGGAGCGTGCCCTGCAATTCCCAGGGAGGCTCTTACAGGGAGAGACATATCAGGAACGGAGAAGGAAAAAGCCATCCCGAGCCCCGCAGCTGGAGGGAGGCAGGGCTGGGAGGATGAGTTACGGGCAGAGACTGAGGGAATTTAATTTGTGTGGCCTAGAAAGCCGGTGCTGGAGGGGGAACAGGATCACACTGTACAAATATCTAAAGGGCAGTTGTGTGAGGAAGGGGAAAAAAGTGACGCATGCGGCAGTCGTGGGAGGGACGCGATGGTCCGAGCCGGGAATGCTTCCTGAGGGAGCAGCGCTGGTGGGCAGCGAGCAGGGAGGGTGCCAGAGCCTGCCTGGGCTTCCAGGGCAGGAGCAGGCAGGAGCAGCAAGGAGCAGCCTGGCACGAGCACTTGGTGGCCCTGACATGGCTGGGAGGCTGTGGTGGTGCTGTCCCCACAGCCCCCGGCAGTGACCGGTGGTGACCAGCAGTGACCAGACCTGTGAGGTGCTGTTCCTGCTGGCTCAGCACAGAGCTCCAGGTGCCCTGGCAGAGCCTGACCTCCCCATTCCCTCTGCCACCACAGCTTCCCAAAGGATGGAATCATTAAGGTTCGAGAAGCCCTCTGGGATCATTGAATCCAGCCCTTACCCCAGCACTGCCAGTGCCACCACTAAACTCTGTCCCCAGGTGCCACATTCACGTGGTTTTTGAACACTTCCAGGGATGCTGACTCCACCACTGCCCTGGGCAGCTGTGCCAGTGACTTTCCATGAAGAAATTTTCCCTAATATCCAGTCCAAACCTTCCCTGGTACAGCCTGAGGACCGAGGCATTGAAAACCCGAATCCTTTCTAGCACGGAAATTCCCTGCAGAATTCCAGCCTGAGGCTGACCTGCTTCCCCTTGGCCATGAGGAACCTGCCCAGGCTGTTTTCGGGTGTCCTTGGAGCATGACCCCCCAGGCTGGGCTGTGTGGGAGCAGAAACCGCGACGGTACCAGAACAGAGTGCACTCCATCCCTGTCTGTGTTCCTGCCCCTCTCCCCGCTCTTCCCTGCAAACTCGAGCTGCTTTTTACAATCACATTTGCTTTTTCTTCTTCAAAATAAGAAAAAAAAAGGTTTTTCTCTGTGCCGTTGCCATGTGCAAACCCACACAAACACCAGGAAAAGCCGGCTCCGGCTCCGCAGAGCCCCTGTCACACAGGCAGAGCCGGAAAACAGGAGAAAAATAGATTTTCCCTTCAGCCCTTCCAGACACATGACTGAGACTTATTATAGCAATAACAGGCACAGGGGGTTCGCAGAGGCCGTCCGTGCGTGTTCCTCCCCTCACTGATGAGCCCCCTTCCTCCCCAGGGAAAGTGGGGCAAGTTCTGTGCCAGCTGCCCCCAGAGCCCAGCAGTGCTCAGGAAGGATTCCCAGGGTACAGAATCCCTCAGACTGGGGCTCCAGCGGGAAGGGAGCCATGGAGCAGAGTGTGAGGAGATGGTGCTCCCGATGAGGATGGTGGGGGTTGTTCAGCTTGGAGAAGGGAAGGATCCAGGGAGAACTCAGAGCCACTTCCAGGGCCTAAAGGGGCTCCAGGAGAGCTGGAGAGGGACTTGGGATGAGGGCCTGGAGTGACAGGACACGGAATGGCTTCCCACTGCCAGAGGGCAGGGATAGACGGGATATTCAGAGGGAATTGTTCCCTGGGAGGGTTCCCAGGGGAGGCCCTGGCACAGGGTGCCCAGAGAAGCTGTGGCTGCCCCTGGATCCCTGGAAGTGCCCAAGGCTAGGGTGGACAGGGCTTGGAGCAGCCTGGGATAGTGGAAGGTGTCCCTGCCCATGGCAGGGGTGGAACTGGATGAGCTTTAAGGTCCCTTCCAACCCAAGGTGTTTTAGGATTTACCTAGGATTCCCAGCTGTTTACCTGGCTCTGAGCCTGGTGCACATTCCTGACCCCCCAGTTTGCAACAACACAGCACAAACCACAGAATCTGTGTGCTGGCACTGGCAGCTCTTCCTCCTCCTCCTCCTTCTCCTTCTCCTCTTCCTCCTCCATCCCCATACACAACCCCAGCCTGGGGAACCATGGCCACACACCGCAAGAGGCAGGAGCTCCAGCAGATCAGCCTTTGGGATGATAATCCCTGTATCCACTTATCTCCAGAGGTTTTGAAACACATGCATGTCTGGATGTGCACATTTCTGAGTGCATCCATAATTGCCCAGGTTCCTGGGAAAAGAGGACACAGGAACTGCTGCCCAGCCAGCTGTGGGTCGCCATAGAGACCACATCTGTCACTCCCTTCTTCCCAGGCCTGGGAAATAACCCAGCTCACCCAGGCCTTCCCCACTGGGGTGTGTGTCCACCCCGGATTTTGCTCTGCCCTCTGCTCTGATGCCAGTGTACCCCCAGAGAGCAACTGGGGCTGGCTCCTTTTCCAGCAGCCAGGGAAGGGGGAGCAGCCCAGTGCTGGGCACGGCAGACAGCTCACAGCCCGCTGCTGAAGAGAACAACAGTGACAACAAAAACACACAGGGCAGGTGTCACTCCTCATTTAATCCCGACAGATCCATCCCAGTGGAGTGGTGGATAACACAGCTGGGAGTATCTGTCTGTGTGCCCGGGCTCCCCTCAGGCCCAGTGGCCCCAGGACTCAGAGCTGTGCCCCACACTGCCCTCACTGCCCTGCCCTTGCTGGGCTCCTGGGAACAGAGCCAGGGCAGCACCCACGGAGCACCACGGAACCACGGGATCCCAGAATGGTTTGGGTGGGAAGGGATCTTAAAACCCATCCAGTGCCCCCCCCTGCCATGGGCAGGGACACCTTCCACTATCCCAGGCTGCTCCAAGCCCCATCCACCCTGGCCTTGGACACTTGCAGGGATCCAGGGGCAGCCACAGCTTCTCTGGGTACCTTGTGCCAGGGCCTCACCAGCTGGGCACAACTCCTGCCCTGCCCAGGGCACCCAGCCTTGCTCAGTACATCCCTGCAGGGTTGGTGGGAGGCCACAGGCCTGACCGGGTAACTGGAGGCTCTTCCAAGGTCACTGCAGAGGGTGTAAGGGGGTGGGAAAATGAGGTCTCGGAGTCTGATCCACCCACAGGGAGTAGCTGGACCCACAATGTTTTTCTTGGTTGCACTGGAAGGGCTTCACCGTCTCATTCCCAGAGCCAGGTTACTCCAAGTCCCTCACTGTGGAGCCAGACTGGGAGAGCTGGAGGTGTTCAGCTGGAGAAGAGAAGGCTCCAGGGAGACCTCAGAGTCCCTTCCAGGGCCTAAAGGGGCTCCAGGAGAGCTGGAGAGGGACTTGGGACAAAGGATTTGCAAGGACAGGACACAGGGAATGGCGTCCCACTGCCAGAGGGCAGGGATAGTGGGATATTGGGAAGGAATTCTTCCCTGGGAGGGTGGTGAGGCCCTGGCACAGGGGGCCCAGAGAAGCTGTGGCTGCCCCTGGATCCCTGGAAGTGTCCAAGGCCAGGTTGGACAGGGTTTGGAGCAGCCTGGGATAGTGGAAGGTGTCCCTGCCCATGGCAGGGGGTGGCACTGGATGGTCTGTAATGTCCCTTCCAACCCAAACCATTTCATGAGTCCGTAATTCCATGATTCTCCACTTCCCTTCATCACTTCTCTGCAACTTTAACTCTTTCAGCCAACCTGAAAAAAGGGGAGTGAGTGACCCCCCAGGTGCCTGCAGTCCCCTGTGCTGTGCCAGGGGTGT
Source organism: Aleadryas rufinucha (assembly GCA_013397815.1). Classification (NCBI taxonomy): domain Eukaryota; kingdom Metazoa; phylum Chordata; class Aves; order Passeriformes; genus Aleadryas; species Aleadryas rufinucha. The sequence goes on from VZTH01002922.1 coordinate 114,892, forward strand.
GGGGAGCAGGTCCCAGGGGCTGTGGGTGCATCTGCTGCTCACCCAGGGCAGCTGTGGGAGATGGGGTCGTGCCTGGTGGGACTGGGATGTTCCCAGTGCTCAGGAGCTGCCCATGCAGGGCAGAGGGCAGGGGCCAGGCAGGGATGGTGAAGGGTCCCAGAGGTGTGTGGGTGCTCAGGGGTGTCCCACCATACAGCAGTGGTGCAGGACAAAGGGATCGGCCCCAGGAGCCCTTCCAGGGGAGCTTTTCTCCAGGAAACATCAGCCCAGCGGACATCAGCCCAGAGGAGCAGCCTTGGCTCCTCCAGGGCTGGGGCTGCAGCTGAATCCCTGCCCGGGTGCCTCCTGCATCAGGAATTATTTATCCTGGTCTCAAGCCTGTCCTGAGGCACAAGCAAAGCCCCTTGGCCTGCCTGGCAGAGGTTCCTCAGCCAGGGACACACAAAACTGGCCAAGATCAGAATCCTCCTCTTCCAGCCCAGCCTGGCTTTGGTTCCTGGCAGGGATTCAGCTGCAGCTGAAGGAGCTGGAGTAGTCTTCCCAGCATGTCCCAGGATTCTCTGCACAGAGCACCCCAGGGTGCTGGAGGGGGGTGCTGGGCCCTGCTGAGGTGCTCCCAGGCCGTGGGATGGGGTCAGGGCAGTGCTGGGCGTGGAACTGCTCCTGGCCAGCACATCCCACACCACATGTCACCGCGGAGCAGTGGGAATGAAACGGGCTCCAGGAGGGATCCAGGCACAGAGCTCTGTGTCAGCCTGCCCTGGCCCATGGCAGTGAGCCCTGAGGAGCTGCAGCTCTGGGCTGGGCCAGGACAGCCCCAAAGGCCTGCACCAGGCACTGGGTCTGGATCAGGACCATGGAAGAAGCTCCAGCTCTTCCCTACAAGGAGGGATCCAGCCTTTGGCACCCTCAGGTGACAAGGAGGAGCCCTTCCAGGCAGGCCTTTCTCCAGGGCAGGACTGCCCCGCTCACAGCTCCTATCCCGACCAGAAGTGCTGCTCCCAGGGGCTGCTAGGCACTGAACAGGGGAGCAGCCTGTCCTCAGCCTGTCCCCAGCACGTCCCTGCACCCCAGTGCTCAGCCTGGGCAGGGGAGACATCAGCTCCCACCTCCTACCTGGGGCCAGAGGGATCTGTTCTTTTCCTACCTTAATTTCTTTCCCTGGCTGTGTCCATAGGTGCGGGACCCTCTGCCACCCCCTGTCCCCAAGGCCAGGCCCCGCTGCTCCAGAGCCGGAGGTGAGCGGTGAGGGCGGCGCAGAGCCCTGGCCAGGAGGGGCTGTTCAAGCAGTTAATTAGATCCCAGGAAACCTCCTGGATGGCGACGCTCCAGCCCTGCCACTCCCTGAAGACATTGTCCATGCCTGGATTGCTGCCTGATTCCCATCTACATAATTCACCCTAATCCTTCGGAGTGGCTCTGGCGGGGCCCAGCTCACGGCTCCCTGGGTTTGATCCCCACTCCAGCGGCGCTAACGAGGCTGATGGCTCAGAGCAGGGACACATGGACGGCTCCCGGGCACGGAGTCCCCGTTAATCCCACCATATGTTTCCAACCCGCTCTCCTCTTCCACCCTTACCCCAGTGCAGCACTGGGGGACACCGAAACCCACGGGAGGGAGAGGAGGAAAGGAAGGTTGTCCCTTGGGGTGGGCAGGCTCACAGCCCTGCGTCCCCTTGGGTCCCAGCTGTGGCCACGGCACGGCTTGGTGGGGCTGAGGGAAGCTGGGATTTTGGATGAGGGGAGGGGACAGCTCCCGCTCAGAGATGTGGCACCTGGTGTCATCTCCAGGGACAGCCCATCTACCCCGACCTAACCCACAGGGACAGGTGGGCCCGACACCAGACACCCCCTCCAAACATCCTGGAGGAGATGCCCCTCGCTGCCACACCTGCAGGAAGGGGACAGTTTTGCCCAGGTCCCCACATGTGTCCCCACAAGGCAGGGAGGAGCAGCCCCCCTCTCCTGCCCCTTTTCCCTGGTGGGCAGCTGGAGCTGAGCACGGAGCACCCAGCACCAAGCGGGGCAGCGCTGCCATCCCGACACCGCTGCCACTGCCCTGGGCATCCCCCTGGGCCTCCAGCTGTGTGACGGGAGAGGGGACGTGGAGGGACCCTAAATGCCCCTCCAAGTGCCCCTCCACAGCCTGCCAGCCCTGGGTGTTGGGCAGGAGGAGGCAGGAGAGGTTTCAGGGAGGTTTCAGGAGAGCCCAGAGCCCTGTCTCAGGATGAGCCCAAGCATCCACAGCCCTCTGTGCCTCCATGCTGGGAAAAGAATGGCTCAGGAGAGCCAGGCATAGCCACCACCCTGAAACCTCCTCAGCTTTAGGGGCTGCTGGAAAGGGCTTGAGCCACNAATCCTTCGGAGTGGCTCTGGCGGGGCCCAGCTCACGGCTCCCTGGGTTTGATCCCCACTCCAGCGGCGCTAACGAGGCTGATGGCTCAGAGCAGGGACACATGGACGGCTCCCGGGCACGGAGTCCCCGTTAATCCCACCATATGTTTCCAACCCGCTCTCCTCTTCCACCCTTACCCCAGTGCAGCACTGGGGGACACCGAAACCCACGGGAGGGAGAGGAGGAAAGGAAGGTTGTCCCTTGGGGTGGGCAGGCTCACAGCCCTGCGTCCCCTTGGGTCCCAGCTGTGGCCACGGCACGGCTTGGTGGGGCTGAGGGAAGCTGGGATTTTGGATGAGGGGAGGGGACAGCTCCCGCTCAGAGATGTGGCACCTGGTGTCATCTCCAGGGACAGCCCATCTACCCCGACCTAACCCACAGGGACAGGTGGGCCCGACACCAGACACCCCCTCCAAACATCCTGGAGGAGATGCCCCTCACTGCCACACCTGCAGGACGGGGACAGGAGCCACCCCTCGCTGCCACACCTGCAGGAAGGGGACAGTTTTGCCCAGGTCCCCACATGTGTCCCCACAAGGCAGGGAGGAGCAGCCCCCCTCTCCTGCCCCTTTTCCCTGGTGGGCAGCTGGAGCTGAGCACGGAGCACCCAGCACCGAGCGGGGCAGCGCTGCCATCCCGACACCGCTGCCACTGCCCTGGGCATCCCCCTGGGCCTCCAGCTGTGTGACGGGAGAGGGGACGTGGAGGGACCCTAAATGCCCCTCCAAGTGCCCCTCCACAGCCTGCCAGCCCTGGGTGTTGGGCAGGAGGAGGCAGGAGAGGTTTCAGGGAGGTTTCAGGAGAGCCCAGAGCCCTGTCTCAGGATGAGCCCAAGCATCCACAGCCCTCTGTGCCTCCATGCTGGGAAAAGAATGGCTCAGGAGAGCCAGGCATAGCCACCACCCTGAAACCTCCTCAGCTTTAGGGGCTGCTGGAAAGGGCTTGAGCCACCAGCCAGGCCCCCAATCTCTTGTGCCCCCCAGCCCCAAAGCCTGGAGGTGCCCGTGGGAAGCAGCCCCTGCCGTGGCTCCTTGGGGATCTGTGAGCAGGAAAGGTGCTCTGCAGAGGCACTCAGAGCCCAAATTAACCACTCTGGGCTCAATCTGAGATTCTGAGAGTGGATGCCAAATTTATTTCCAAACGCACTGTGGAAATGTCAGCGTGCTGGTCGGAAGGAATCGGGTACATGCTCCCTTTTAAATAGCACCAAGCATATGGGAGGAGGATGATTAGATTGCTTCCAAGCTGCCAAATTTCTTTGCTGCAGCTAAAAATCTCCTCCAAAATGTCCCAGCCCACAGTGTTTCTCAGCACTGAAGTCTGTGCCGAGACTTTGCCATTGACAGTTGTGCTCTGAGCAAGAAAACACAGCCCTGCCGTGCAGTCCCAGGGGTCCCAGCTCTCCAAGGCTGGGGCGGTGTTTCTGCCTCCTCTTGGAAGATGGAGAAATTCCTCCCCTCCTGCCACCCTGCCCTTGGGGAGGGGGCAGAGTTCCCTATGTAAAAACAGAATATTTTGGCTTGGGAGGAACCTTAAAGCTTATCTCATTCCAGCCCCTGCCACGTACACCCAGTACAGAGGGACAAAAGCAGTCCAGCAGCTGCTGGCAAACCAGGAGAGCAGGGAAAGCTCCTTCATCTCCCTGGGTTTCCATGGAAAGGTGTCCTGCAGTGTCCCCAGCAGCTGGGACCCCAGTGCTCCCTGCAGGTCCCACTCTGACTCGGCCAGGTACCAGGGCAGGTGCCAGCTGGGGCAGGAGCAGTGCACCCTCCACTGCCCAGGATGGGGTCAGGCCTCATGCTCAGCTGGGTGTGGGGGGAACGAGGGTGGCAGGAGATAGGGATGTGCTCTGGACTCCTTGCTCAATGCTGCAGAAGGGATGAATGTCCTGCCTGGGCCAGGACACCCAGAGCCTAGCAGTGCCATGGCATTCCCTGCAGATCACCCCAGACCCACCCTCAGCCTGGGGGACAGCAGTGGAAGCCACCACAGTCCACTTTTCCCAGGATCAGCAGCCTGAAGCACTGTGATGTCCCTCATCCCAGCCTCAGGAAAGGGGTGACCTTGGGATCACTCAAACCTTCCCTGCCCCATGGAGGGACTGAGGAGGGCACAAACAGCTGCTCTGGGCCTGGCAGGGGGGTGACACTGAAGCTTCTGCAGGGAGCAGAGCATGGTGGCCTTCCTAGGAAAGGATGCGACCTGCACTGGTTTCCAAATGTGGGGATGGTGCCCCCTCCCACCCAGCCTGTGGGAATTCCTGCCAGTCCTGTGTGGAATTCCTGGTCCAGTCAGGACCAGACACACTCTGTCCCTCCAAAACCAACCTCCACCAGCCACCCTCACCCTCCCAGCAAGACCTGAGGGGACCAGGAGCCATGTCCTGCCTTTGGATGTGTGAGTGACCTGCGACACCTTCGGGTCTTTCCTCCTGCCCAACACCCTGATCACACATGGCCCTGCTGGATCACAGATCCCAAACTCTCCCTGTCCTATACCTGCACTACTTCCCCACAGTGCTCTCCCTGCCTAGGACTCCAAGAAGGGCTCTCCGTGATGCCAGCTGTGCCAGCTGTGCCAACCAGCCTGTCCTTGCTCAGTGGGCTGAGGGAAGCCAGCGTGGGAAGGAGGCAAAAGCCCCAAAGCAGTGGGGAGCAGAGCATCACCCCCACGGTCCCTGGGCAGAGCTCTGTCCTCAGGGCACGGTGCCCAGAGGGTTTCCATGATCCTAGCTGGAGGGTGAGGGTGCCAGAGCTGGGAATGGCCCAGGAGGTGCCACGGGGCAGGGGCAGGAGCGTGGAGCCCAGGCAGTGGGAGCACAGCTGCTCCCAGCTCCGCTCCCAGCTCTGCTCCCTGCCCACACGCTGCTGCGTGGCGGGTGGGAGGTTTTTCTCTGCATTGCAAATCCCTTCTTGTGTGAGTGCTGCAGTGCTGCTTGGAAGGAAAACAACCCCTCCAGAGCGAGCCCAGGGGTCTGGAGCAGCCCCGGCCCCTTCTCCTGCCCCAGGCAGGCCCTGGTGCCGTTCCCAGGGTGCCTGGCTCGGGAGATAAAGCCAAAGCTTCCCTGGCAGGCAGCCTGGCTGGGAGCAGCACCAGCCATTCCCATTTCCCTGTGCTTGTCTCTGGCACAGACAGCCCCAGCTGAGCTCTCCCTCTAGACCTGGGAAGTGGGAGGAGGAGGAGGAGGCAGAGGGAAGAAAGCTCCCTGGTCTGTGGCGGCTGGCTGGAAATGGGACAAGGGCTTGGGAAATGGGGGGAGCATCCCTGGGAGTGTGGGCCAGGTGCTGCGGGGGTGTCCAGGCCATGGGGATGTGGATCCAGGACTGGAGGAAGCTGGATTAGGGTGGGGGGGATTTGTTCCATTTTGGTATCTGCTGTTGGGCAAGCTGCTCATCTGTGCCTGGGCAGGGGCTGTGCTGAGCCCCAGGAACAGGGCTGCCCTTTCCCAGAGCTGTGATTCCATGCTGGAAGCTGTCCACTGCCAATACCAGCCTATTGATGCATCCCCACACTGCCAGCCCCTGGCAGCTCATTCTCCTCCCAGACACATGGCATGGCTGGGCTGGGGAGATCTTCCCAGAATCCACAGAAAAACAACCCCCACATCTGCTGGTGCACAAGATCCCCCGCTGCCAGGGTTTTGGGAGCCACCTGAATGTTTGGCACAACTTTCCAGGGAGACAGAGACTGGATTTGTGCTCCTCAGGGACTGGTGGATGGAGGAACCCAGGGACACTGTCCTTGGGTGCTTTCAGGGGACAAGCCTTCAGGAGGGTCAGCCCAGAGCAGGAGCACTGTGGAGCCCAGATTCAGTAAATGTGCAGGGAGCCCCTCAGGAGGAGGACATCTGCCCCTAAAATCCATGCCTCTCCCTGCTCTGGGCACTGGGACGCAGAGCAAAGGGGATGCAGGGTGGGAGGGGGGTGGCTCTCACAAGGGACAGAAAATTCCTGTAGGCTTGGCCCAGCTCACCTGCTCCTAGTGGGAATGTTCATGCTGATGAGAGCTGAGGAGGAGGAAGAATAAAACATCAAACCCTAAAAACAAGGGACAGCAAGCCCTGGTAGCAGAGCTGCATCTGGGGCAAGGTCCTGGGGGAAGATTCCAGGCACCAAAGCTTCTGGGAAGAAGCACTGAGGGATGTGTGGGGTCAGGATCCACCTGCCCTTGGTGCACCCTGCAAGTCTGGCTCTGCCCCATCCTCCCTGCCACAGCACCCACCACCTCGCCTCTCTGGATTCAGGCAGCTCTTTGGAACAAATCCATCCATCCCTCCATCCCTC